>OU426979.1:60702096-61254596 GCA_911387785.2 Aelia acuminata
CTCTCTCTCTCTCTCTCTCTCTCTCTCTCTCTCTCTCTCTCTCTCTCTCTCTCTCTCTCTCTCTCTCTCCCTATAAATATATATATTTATTAGGTTATATGTTTCTTTATTTTAAATTAAATAATATTAATCTTTTATCTCAACCTGAGAAACTGTCCATATTTAGTTCAGTGTTGAATAATAATTCCATGGATCACCGATTGAAAAAAGTAGTTCTCTCATTTCGTTCGTTGTTGTTCGTAACAAAAAATTAGTAACCTATTATTGGAAAGAAGTTAGGATTATCTTAAGTGACAATGCAGTATATCGTAAGGTGTAACCAAAGCAGACCTTCTTTACATATTTCTTACATCTATAAAATTATTTAAACCCACATTGGTGTTACAATATTATTCAAAAATTTAAATCCAGATGAGTGAACTGTAAAAAATGTTCATTCAGTGCATGAATATGCAACGTTGAAAGTTGCATGAGTACCAGTTATTGATGAGATTATCTGATGTATGTGTTTTGAAGTTATGAAGAAGTATTTGAACATGTTGCGAGGCAATTTAAGAAAAACTTTTCAAAAGCTGTATATATAGGACAGCTACTTTTGCCTGTTCAATAACACTCCCAAACATACTATTAAACAAAAACAAAACAAAAAATTGCTGTTTTATAATGCTGATACCACCACAATCGCCCATTGAATTACTTAATCCCATTATAAATATTGTTTCTTGGAAACAGTTTATTTTTAATTTTTGTGAAGCTTAGACAGAATTCAATCCTTAGAAGACAAAAAACTAGTTAAATCTATACCGAGGAGATTACCAGTTGTAATGCATAAATGCAAAAGTTTATCTAATATAATATCAAAAATAAAATGTGTGTATTTAAGGAGCTGTTTACAAACCAAGCGAATATTTTTCTTTTAGGCACTTTTTAAAGTTTTGTTGTTAGACAAAGTTGATGAATTCCGAAACATCTCTCATTTTTAAAATTAAAGTGAAATGTTGATATTGTATGTTATTGTTATAGCATGTTGAAAAAATTAATAAAAATATTATCTGCTGAGGAACTAAGTGTATGAATAATTTTTTGACGTACAGGGCATAGCAATCTTTGATTTATTTTATTTATTTGTGACTAACTCACTGTAGCATAATTATATTCCATTATCAGTTATAAAATTTTAGGTATGAAATGTATTTGGTAAGAAGTATAGGTTGAAGAGTTGTAAAGAATAAAGAACACTTGGCTCTAACCAAGTAAGATCTCTTCTCTCATTCACAGTAGCCGTATATAAAAGCACTAACACACACATTTCTTTTTTACCAGACGACACCTATTTGAGATCTGATACCAAGCCGCCTAAACTTGGCAGAGGTAATGAGCACTCTTTTATTATACACTAACATAGGGGCATGAAACATTTTTGGAACAGATAATTAAGCACTTTTGATGTATTCTAACGAAGATAGAAGTTTTAGCTATATTTCTCATAGAAACTTCTTCATTTCCTTTCTTTTCTTGATCCTTCAGAAGCCCTTTGAATGATGTGTATTTGGCGTGTCAATTTTAATTGCATATGCTACACATCACTGTTCACTTCCCATTTACAAAAGTATAGAACACCTATTGCTCAGCCATTGGAGTTTTCATATGAATTGTTCTCTATAATTTATAAATAAACTACTAAATTGCATGATAAAAGAAAGAGCATTGGTAATTAGGTTTGCCATCTCAAGACAATGTATTATCATCTTGAAATGCTGCCGGTATGTTTCTAAATATTTGTCATCTAGAATTTAATCTAAAGAAGATGGACATATTAAGCAATCCATTTTTATAATGATTAATCTGTTGTACTTATGTCATAATATAAAAAAAAAAAAATTGTCTTATTGGAAGAAATTGGCTTTGACAAAGTAAAGTTGTATTTTTTAGAGTTTCAATATTTTAATTATTAAAGATTTTTTTTTAAAATAGTATTCTTATTTTAATTTTATATTATTTTTAAATATTTTATTTTGGAAAAGAAAAGTTTGGACGAAAATTGTCCTCCCCCCGTAACAACTCGCAAAACTTGCGAGTTCAGGGGGAGGTATCAGTGAAGAGGAGAGATTGGCTCTGCTTGGAAGCGAGCTCGGAGGCACAGTGGTTAGCGTACCATGCATGTCACACGGGAGAGCCAGATTCAACTCCCAACCGAGCCCAATCTTTTCTCTTCAAAAATAAAATATTCAAAAATTGTTATTTTTAATTTAATGTTTTTATACATCATTTTTTTTTTTCATTTTACTTTGTTATTGGTTTTAAAATATCTTAAGTACTTTATATAAATTGAAGAGTCTTTCAATATTTTCTACTTTTATCCCCTTATACCTTCTGTATGGGTTATTTTAGAACCAATACCAGAAAGTTTATGTTTTGTTAAAAAATGAGGTATTCAATAGAACCATTACCAAATAAAATCATTTAAGCTGTCAGCTTTATCTTAATTGGCCAAGTACCTGTTACATTTTTGTAAAATCATTTATATTATATTATTAAAATTTTCTCTTCAATTTTTTTTTTTTTTTTAAATTTTGTTTATGCTCAACTAAATTGACAAATTAGTTCTATTATAAATGACTAATATCAGTGTAAGTATATACCGGCAGCATTATATATGGGGTTTCGGTGACTAATGGTAACTGTTGGACAGACAAGTCCGTATCGTTCGAGAAGTCCGTCTCTTTCTCCGACGAGCCACCTGACATGAACTCTCCCAAGCAGCACTCCCCGCAGCACCCAGGTAAAATAATAATTTCACAAAAAAAAATAAATGTAGATACACATTATATATATGTATATGAAAATTAAGAAAAAAAGAAAAAAAATAATTTTGTGCCTTCCCATACTATTAGAGTTACTTTCCTTTTTTAAGTTCTGAAGGAAAAAAAGTCTTATTATTGCAATTATCAGAACTTTACTGTGTGTTTCGTCTTGTAAGTAGTTCTATAAGTTTTAAAATTATTTATGAACTAGGTCTTCAAGTGGATCTCAATTTTTTTTTTTAAATGATGTAACCATATTTCAAAACATAACCATGTAATGCTAATAATTTTCATGATTCTTTTAGATTATCAACATTCTATTTTTGCATAGTTATAAGTTAATGTGCAATAGGATTTTGATCATGTAGAATAGGAATTGGAATGAATGGTATTTCTTATATTTTAATCAAAGTCTTAAAAATTAAGCACTTCAGCCTTATAAATTTAACATATTCATAGAATTTTGTTAACATTTTCGTTTTAATAACTGTATTTGACCGAATACATCTATCCATATTCATGAAATAAACATATAAGCTCATATAATAATACCACGTATACTATTATTTGCTGTAGGATAATTTTTTGTATGATGGTGAAATGATTTGTGATCCATGGATTCATTCATTTTAAACAATGCAATATAACACTTAAAGAGGAAAAATTCAAAATTTTTTGTAGAGGAAACTCATTAGATCGATAAAAAGTGCCATGCCTTACAAAATCATGAATCAAAATTTAACAAGGCCTGTTTGAGGGATTCCAGATTAACAGTGGATTCTGACCAAGAAATCTGATGAAATGGTTAGTCTTTACTGTTTTCTATAATTTGATTAGTCTAAATGATATTCAGATGACATCAAACAATAATATGTCCCAATTTTATACATAAAAAATTATTGTAAGGTTTGTTTATGATGAAGTGGCACTAAGGAATGCAGTAAATAGCTTTTTAAGTATCCTTGATGTTTGTTTTTTCTGCTTGAGGTTAATAAATCATTCTTCCTGTGAGTTGTATGCCTCTAATCACATGTGGTTCAACTATTGATCGCAACACAATAGTTTTCTTTTCTTTATTATTTAGAACTTGAAATATGGAAGAATAAAAATACAAATACTATAGAAGTATTACCAAGTTAGTTTGGAAAATAGGTTCTAATTTTGTTTAGAATAATTTTTTGGGGGTGGGGTGGAAGTGGGGAGAATTAATTAATTAAATGTATACTGGAACTACTATCAAAACTTGAACAAGGTTATGAAAGGCATTTAATAAAGTCTAATGTTTTAGCAATATGGTTGCTGAGTTTAAACCAGGATCATTAGTTTATACAGTAGGATAACTGCAAATGGAGCACTTATCTTCAACTGATGATTGGTTTTTTTTTCAGTGAATGTAACCTAGCACCTAAACAGCTTTAAACTGCAAAACATATTAAGAGCACTGTTCCATTCTGTTTAGTTTACACTGCTGTGGCTGATCGATAAGTATAGGATATAGGGAAAAGCTTGCGATGAGGCAGATATTGCACAAACTTAAAGAAAATTTATGTTTTTTATTTTTCAAAGTGATTTTATAACAGTTCTATTTTGGAATAACAAGATATTGTTTTTTAATTTGATGACAGTACCAGCAAAGCTCATATTTTTTGTAAAAACATCAGCTAAAGGTAGTTCCATTTTTTATGTTACCTTTAATTAATCAGCCTAAAGAGAAGAAATTAAATAACTGATTTAATTTTTTTTTCTTCATTTATTTTTTCACCACTATAAATGCAATCTTATAATTGTTATTTTTTTCTTTTTGAAACCTGACTTCTTATCAAAATCTAAACAGCCGATGGTGTTTCTCAAGAAATTCTCTCTTTATCAGAGACAGGTATAGTTATCATTTTGTACCCACATAGCCCTGTAGTTCATGCCGGCGCTTAAATATAACTGATCTTTTGATGAATACATATAATTTTTTTTTCAGTAAAAATTTTAAGTCCAATTTTATTTCTTAGTTTAACATTTATGTGCAATTACAAGTTAGACAGATAACATAGCCTCCCTTCTTAATTAATCTTGAGTAAACAATATTTTTGGATTTTATTCATTTGTCCCATACACCTTTTTTATTATTAATTGTATTGTAATATCTACAGAATTATAAATGTTTAAAAAAGAATGGATGAACAAAATTTAGATATTTTAAACAGACTAATATTTTGTTATATTTAGGTTCTACTGTTACTGTTTGCATTTCATATTCCTGACCAGTTTGAAACTTTTTTGTTTCTTTTAATGGGTGGGCATTAGATTTTTTTTTTCTTTCTTTCTTCGGTTTATTTTTATTTTTTAATATGTTAATTATACCCTTAATTTAAGATTTAGTCCTATTATAATTATTGTTTTTTCATAGCTATCTTTAATATAATAAGATTAAAGTTATTTTTTTTAACTATTGATTATTGAAGTGCAAAAACTAATGTAAATAAGCATGTTTTGAAATGTGAGATGGTGGAGGTGGAAGCTTTACGATTAACTGCATCCACTTTCTTCTATTGATCTGGTTTCTGCTGCTTTCATCTTCATTCATATGTTTGATTGTGGGATGGTATAAATGTACCTCACAGATTTCATTATTTTTTTAATGATAAAATTTCTTTTCCTTTTCTTCTTTTTTTTTTTTTAAATTAATTGTGGGCAGCAGTAACAAATAAGCATGCCTTCCATTAACTAACATTTTTTTTCCCTCCTTCCTTGCCTGCAGCTGAGTCGAAACCGACGAAACCAGCTATCAAGTCATCTACTCTTCCCCGTATGTCTTCGCAAGGTAGGTTATTAATCTTTTAAATCTAATAATATTTGTATACTGATATCTTGATTTAATGAAGTGTTACAAAGGACTTTTATTTAGATTTTTCTGTTTAATTTTTCAATGCCTTTTAATTTTCAACTCTTTCCCCTCAAGTAATTGCTGAAAATTTGTTTTCATTTATCATTTAAAGTTTATCAAAATGAAGCCTTGAATCTGTTGAGTAGAAGTAAATTATGTAGCAGTTGTCAATGATTTCCCCAGTTTAGGCACACCTGAAAACCTTAAAAATTATTTTAGTACATTTGGATTTAAATTTTCATATTTTATTCCAACCTCCTAAAACTGCTAATCTATTTGAGTTAGTGCAACATTTCACCCAGTACAACTATTATGGACATATTACATATTGCTCATATAGTATCTAATATACCACATGTACGTTCAGTTGGCTTGTGTTGATTGTTTACAAGTGACATGAAGTTAGGTTTTTTTAATATCCTTATAGTAAGTTATTCTTTCTTTTTAGTTTTCGCTCATTATTTGAGTGATATCACTTAACTAGATTGAGATGTTAAATGATATACCCACTAAAGGAAATGAAGTTATGTGGCTTTTATTTTTTACCAATTTAATGATTTTTCAAAAATTGTGCTGATGGTTTATCCCAGAACAATGTTTTTAATAATAATTATTATTAAAATAAAAAATATATTGACCCATAAACTGCTTAAGTTTCAGGGTTGTTTGGTACTTAGTAATTAAGTTCTGTTTCTTGACCAGTGGTTTTGCAATTAAATGAATTGGCCAAATGACTCTAATTCAAGAGTTTTTTTTTTTTTCCCCAAATGAATGATGCTTCATGGAGATCTTGTAGAAGCTGGATATATTTCAAAATTAATTGTATTCCTGATCACAGAGACGACCTTGAGTTATTTAAAGGTGCCTTTACACCTTACGAACTTTACCTTCGAACACCACCCTCGAACAACCTTCGTGAAGCCTTCACGTCGACTGTTCGATTGTTCTAGGTACTTCAACTGTTCGCCTGGGTTCAGGGGTAGCGCTAGTGTCACTTTTGATTTGGGTTTTTCCTAAGTGACAGGAGTTGTTTGTGATACTAGTGTAATTTTTGAAACGTTGTAAATCGTCTCCTATTTTTTATTTTTCAGATAACATAAAATATATTAATAATGGAGATTTTTTCTTTATCATAAGCTAGCTTTGGGTGCGTCAGCGATATTAGTTCACTTAACGTCACGTGAAGTATAAATGGCTGTTCGCTTCACGTTGGTACGGCTAGGTTCGAAGGAGAACTTGTTCGAAGGTGAGGTTCGTAAGGTGTAGAGGCACCTTAACATAATGAATAATTAATTACTTTCCACAGATGCTGGATTCTTTAACTTCTTGGCTTCCTCACTGAGCTGCTTCCTTTTTATCAAAAAATTAGAAATTTTATTGATGTTCTCTTTGCATGTAAAGTTTTTAAAAATGCCTATAAAATTACAGTTTTTTCCAAATCATTTATCATTTATTGACATTTTCTTGTATAATATCTGAAAATAAAATTACAGGATTTCAGAAATAATTAAATCAAGGGGCAACTCAAATATATAAACAATTAAAAACTTAGGAGTGTAAACCATTATCTTCTAGTTGACATTCCAATTATTATTTTATAAGTGTGATGTTAGTTAAATTACAACCTAATCATTATGATAAAAGGTTCTTTAACTATTGTAATTTTTTTTTCTAATAAAAAGTTCTATTGTGTTGAATCTTTTTAGAAATTTTAAATATAGCTTATCGTTTAAAGTTTTTGTATTTCCATTCTTAATTCAATGATCTATTGGTTTCTTCTTATTCATGATGCTTTAAAAAATGAATTTTTATAAATTCTCATTATAGTAGATTATTTAGTGAAAGAGTTTAACTTTGTTGATTTTATTGTAGTTTTTTAACTGACTAATAAATTATTAATATCACAAAATAAATATTATTAATAAATATTTCATTTTATTAATTTTCTAACCTGCTAATTATGCTGGGAGTAGTAGATTAATTATTAACAATATCTCATTTAAATTGGTATGCTTTATTATTAACTGCTTTAATATTTGTTTTAAAATGATAAATATTTATTTTATGAATTATGTGAAGTTTACAAAAATTGGTTAAAATACAATATTATCAAAGATTATTCTCATTAGATATTTGGTATGGTTTGTTGCAGATCGAGATCGACATAAACCCACACCCCCTCCGAAACCAGTTTCACTGTCACCTGGTCAATATGAAAGCAGGAATGTTTATAGAGGTATGCTTTGATTTATGCAAGCTGAATGAAATGGTCCTAAATTGACTGTAACCAATTTTTCAGATAAAAATTATTTAACAAATCTATATAAACAAATAACCTCAGTTAAAGTCATCAAAATACCAATCCTCAATTAAAATGTTAATACTTAAAATTATTCTCCTTCCTTAGCATTGAATTCATATCAAATTTGTGACTTTTAAAGTTCATTTAGTTTTAATTGGAAAACTTGAAAGTAAAAGAATCATTTTTTTTTTTTATTTTTTTTTGCAATACATATCTCTGGTTATCCTCAGTTATCTAATTGATTTAATTTGTGTTTTTTTAAAATTAATATGCTTTTTTCCGCAGCATTTTGTAATTTGCAACATTTAAACTTCTTTATATATTAATTGTAGATCTGCAACTTACTGCTGAAATGTATAATCATTTGCGAGGTTTGCAAAAAAAAGCAAAAGATTTACGCCAAGAAGTTAGAGCTCTTCGGAGGATGTCACAAGCTCAGGCCCATTCAGTTAGAGAAACAATTAGAGATACATTCCTAAAAATAAGGTTTGAGACCACAAATACATCAATTGGTCTATAAATTAAATCTGAACATTTTTAAATCAAATCGTCATCTATCATTTTATTTTAAGGGCTGTTTTGATGTCTGCTGGCGGAGAAGGACTTTGGTGTCCTAATGGTGATGAAGCAAGAATGAGGGTTAACCGAGAGGGAGATTTGTATAGACAGCAAATGTTGCGACTTGAATCAGATTTAACGTAAGTATACTTAAATATTTTTTCTCTTCAGATCTCTCTTGCTGTTAGATATTATTAGATATATTTCTGTTAGAGCATGGTTACCATAAGTTACAACAAAATTCCATGGCCTTCAGCTGCAGTTTTCTTTCAGAAAAAATAATGTGATAGAATTTCCCCAAACATGATTTTTTATGTGAGAAATTCACCATGTTTGAAAAAATAGATTAAATGTTTCCTACAGTTTTAGGATTTAAAATAGACTGATAACCTGAGTTCATTGGTTTAGTTCTTAAATAAAGTTGGTTTTAGTTCTGCCCTCAGTATTCTCTCAATAAAAAAGCCAAAAACTTATTTACACACCCAATAATCAATTGCTTCTTTTATCATAAAGAAAATTAAATGAGTTACTGATGTGATATATATATATATATATATATATATATATATATATATATATATATATATATATATACATATACATATACATATATATTTTAAAAATCATTTTCAGAGAACTTGAAGGAACTGTTGAAGAATTGAGAGGTAATGTGATTAATAGGAAGACCCGAGTTAATATGTCTGATGTAGAGAGTATGGCACTTGTTCTTAGCAAATCAAGGTAAATCATATATTAGATATTTAATATGTTATGTACCTACATTCATTAGTGTTATACATCTAATCAGTACAAAACACATAAATTTATTGTATTTGCGGCACTTCTTCAAATTATCTTATATACATATGTTTTTACTCATACTTCTGTTTCTGTTTTTACTCAAATGATTACATTACTTTAATTTCAGCTAATGTTAAAATTGGTAAATTGTTATATTGTAGGTAATTAGTGATTGTTTTAAAACTTTTTTTTTAAAATGTTTAATTTAGTTTTTCAAGTTTTCAATGTAAAAAAAACAAAGCCCCATTGTCCAAAAGTGTCTCATTCCATTATATAAATACATTTTGGAATATTAAACTTATATGATTATAGCACTTATGTGGGTTAAACAATTTTTATTGAAAGAAAATACTTATTTACAATGCCACACAAATTATTGAAACAAAAATAATTTAACAGATTACAAAAATTATCACTTTATAACACAGAAATAAGCATATGACCTGAGCTTCAGAACAAGACTAACTCTACAGTCAATCGCTCCTTATATTTAGTCAAAAGGAGAACAGCCTCGAAGGTTCTAGGAGAGCATAGATGGTACTTGAACATCGTAGTCACAAACATGAGCTATGAAAGTTTATTCCAACCGTTAGTTCCTCCCAACAACAAGCCTAGAACTATTCTAAACCGTATGTGCTTGTCTTTTGTTTCATGTAACAATATCAATCTCTTATTTAAAAACTTTTGGTATTGAGTCATAAATCATAGTTTGAAACCATCAACCATTTCTAAGAAACCTCATTTTCTGCTATTGTAAAATTCAGTTTTGTCTTTTCATTCAGGATCCAGGCCTCTGTTCCATACAGAAATACTGATTGGAAAACAGACTTGAAGCATTGGAATTTATAATTTTTTACTTTATTATATCTTTTTTTTCTGATGACAGTATTGCCTATTGTATTCTAATACTACCAACTTCCACCAAGTCTTCACTGCAGACAATGTAGTTATCCTCCAGGGCTCAGCAAACTGGAATAGCTTCCCGATTCTGAATATTTCTAGCCGTTTCTCCTCAGTTTGTTGCTCCATGCTATTACTATTTGTTCAAGTCTCTAATGGGTTTGGCAATGAGACATCCGCAAACAGTAAAAACTGAACAACTACTGGATTGAGGTCATGGGCAGATCCAGCCGGTTGTAAAGGGGGGGAGCTGCAGCCCCAGAGCCCTTCCTATGGATCTACGAGTCATCTCTTTTACTGAAGTTAAACTCTATCTTTAAATGACTAAAAAAATTCCAAAGGGGGGCAGCCCCCCCCCCCTGGATCTGCCAATGATCAAGGTTCAAATGGCTCAAGTAAATTTGATTGTTGTGACCCCCTTTGTCTCCTTTATTTTATTGCTTTTAGTAACTTAATAGCTAAAGGGGAATCTTCTTCCCCTTCAAGGACTCCCAAGTTACTTTGTAGGGCATAGAATCAAATGCTGCATGCCTTGATGTCGAAAAATGTCAGATAAATGTTTTGTTCTCAACTTCTCTAACTTCTCAGAGTTTATAATGCTATCAAAATAATGTTTGTGATAAGGATTGAAGTTGATCATGGCCTATAGTTTTCAGATTAATATCCCGTGATTAACAATGAAAAAAACGTTGATAAACTGGTATACTGACTGTGTATTTGAGGATTTAGCTTGATCCGTAATAAAAATGGAGGGAGAGAGGGAGAAAAAGGTTGTCCCTCTTGAATGAGATACATTTTATTTATCTTTCTTGCAGAAACAACTGTGATATATTTGTTATTCAAAGTTATAGGCTCTTTTTCACTCATTAGATTTAAAGGATTAATTAAATTAATTAATAATTGATTCTTTGAAACTAAATAGTTATGATGAATTTTATTATCATTCAATTATTGTAATTTTTACAGTAAAACAGTTGCCGAGTTAAAGTTACGCTTTCCTAGTCTTCAAGATGCTATCAAAGGAGTTATTGCACAAGAAATGGAAAAGGTGGTAGCTGAAGAAAAGTAAGTTACTATTCATTGCTATTATTTTTCTTCTAATTATTAATTGTGCTCTAACATTTTATGGACAGAGTAGGGCTCGTTAAGGGAAGGTAAGTACACTTTTTAGTGGATTGAGGGACATTTTTAGAGAGAGGATAAGGGTGGCCATATTTCAGGAGGTTAGTTAAAAATCGCATTGATCAACATGCATCCTCTGACCGAAAACAGAGATGATGAAGCTAAGTCTGAATATCACAATGAACTGGAGTGGGCTTTGGATAACCATACAAAACTGAATGAAAATAATTTTAGGAGGTGCAAATGCAAAGGTGGGCAGGGAAGAAGTATATTATCCGACTATTAGTAAAGAAAGTTTACACACTTTTATTAATGATAATGGAGTCTGACTGATTAACTTTGCTATTTCAAAAAAACTGATTACCAATTGTAGTCTGTTTAAACATAAGAATATTCATAAATACTCTAGACTGTGTTTTAATATCACAGGAATCCCAAACATGATATCAAATCGATGTTTTGGTATTGCACAGGTGACAAAATACTATTATTAATGCTAGGTCTTAACGAAGGTCCGAATCTGGGTTGGATCACGAAGTGGATATAACTAAAGTTTCGACAGTTACATACTACATATGAATAAGAGGGAAGAAACCAGTCCTCATACCAATTATTATGATCTGAAAAACTTATAATCTGTCAATTGGGAAACATTTTGAGCTTAAAGTCAAGAATTGGATTTGAAGATTTGGGATCATAAATAAATTACTGAAAGGGATCAAAGATAATATTAACAGGTCAGTAATTTTGTCTGGGGAAAATGGAAAATAAAAGTAATAATCTGCCGTTCGATGAAGATTTCCTTTTTGTGTTAGCTTTTGTGATAAAAGGAAAGCCACTAACATTAAAGTTTTAAATAATCTGAGAGAAAACAATTGTACCAACTTCTGAGACTTGGAGTAAAATACCAAAATGTACTTCTAGTTGTGATTTTGTCTTAAACAACCTTTGATATATAGTTTTAAGAAGAAGCCGTTCTTAGCACACCTTATAAGCTTTCTCATCTTCACAGGTTATGGGGGCACCAGCTTTATGTATCTTTTCCATTTTACCACCTTTTATTTTAACTTGAATATATATCATTACCAAGATATTTGTGTCTTGAATTGTATCTGTTACTTACTGACTGTTGGGCGCTACAGTCCTTGTAGGACCTGGGCCTTTGCCACCATTCTTCCCCATTCCTCGCGGTCTCCATCGAGGCTCCTCCAATTTCTAATCCCCAGTTTCTTGAAGTCTTCTTCTAAGTCGTCTATCCACCTACGCCTGGGTCTGCCCCTTTTCCTTTTCCCTCCTGGTGCACCATTTAGCATCATTTTAGCCAGCCTTCAGGGCTCCATTCTTTCAACATGTCCCAGCCATCTTATTCTGCCTTTCTTGACAGCACATAGGATATCAGGTTCCCCATACAATTGCATTAGTTCGGCGTTGATTCTCCACCTGTGCTCTTCTTTGACGGCTCCAAAGATCTTCCTCAGGACTCTTCTCTCCTTTACCAGGAGAGCTCTTCTGTTTTCCTTGGTAAAAGTCCATGTCTCATTGCCATACATTACTACTGGTCTAATTACCGTTCATATAATATTAGCTTTGCTTTCCTAGAGAGGCTTTTGTATCGGAGAGCTTTTTGCAGGGCATGTAGACATCTGGTTCCTGCTACAATTCTGCCTTTAATTTCAACTTCTAAGTTGTTACTCTCCGTCACTACTCCTCCCAGGTACTTGAATGTACTGCAGCTGTGAAACACATCTTCTCCCAATTCAACGATCTCTCCTCTCTGCCAGGTTTGTCTAGAGGTTTTCATATATTTTGTCTTTTCGCAATTTATACGTAGCCCTAAATCTTGTGCTGCTGTTTTAAATTCTTCTACAGCACCGGCCAATGCTGCTTTGGTTCTCCCTGTGATGACTACATCATCAGCATGCGCCATTGTAAATGGTGCCACCTAGATTCGTCCTTATGCTTCTAATGGCAACTTTGAGGGCGAGATTAAATAGTACAGGTGATAATGGGTCCCCCTGTCTTAAGCCACTGTTGACCTGAAAGCAACTTGAAATGCCTACTCTAGTTTTAACCTTGCAGCTTGTCCTTTCCAGGGTCATCTTTGTCAATCTTATTATTATTATTATTATATATATTATATTATTATTATTAGCTTGCTAGGTATTTCTAGTGACTGCAATGCCTGTAACAGTTTTCCTCTGTCCACACGCCTCATATGCCTGTCGGAAGTCGATAAAGAGATGGTGTAAATCAATATTGTACTCATAAGCCTTCTCCAGCATCTGTCTTATTGAGAATAGGTGATCTATAGTTGATCGTCCCGGGCGGAAACCGCTCTGGTACTCGCCCAATAGTCGCTCACTCCTCACCACTAGTCTCTTACATATTGAAATTGTATCTGTACCACTGTTAATTCTTTTAATATTCATTGGAGAAAAATTTGGTTTATATTTATAATTGAGGCTTAATTATAGCTAGTTAACTAACCGATATTCTATTTCTAAAGACCGACCTTACATGATCAATAATATTGTCAATATATTTTAAATAATGCCATTTAGCCGTGAGGGCCCACGGTCAATATCGCCACACCTTAGTCAATATTATTGACAATAATTATATCAGTAAATTATCTCAGGGCGTTCGTTTCCACCATTGAGATAAGATCTTGAATGTTTGAACATGGACAATTGAAAGAAGCTTTTGTAGCCATTATTATGGCTTTCGGTAGTATTTGAATGGTTGAAAAAACGTGAAGAATATTCTCATATGAGACTGCTAAAGGAAATCAGGTTGACAGATGCAGAAGATTTTCACAATTATTTCAGAATGAAAGAAAAGATGTTCGTAAAATTATTAAAAATTGTGGAACCATTCTTGAGAAGGCAGAACACACACATGAGGGAATGCATCCCTGTTAAAGAGAGATTAGCCTTAACCATATGGTACTTAGCTACAGGAAGAAATTTTGAAGATTTGAAATTCTCTGTCATCATGCAAGATGTCAATAGATGCAACTATCAGCGAGCCTATAATTGAAACGTGTGAAATTCTTGCTTATATCCTACGGGACTACATAAAAATAAGGGTTTTAAATAATTTTCCAAGTATTAGATCAGTATAGCATAGTACAGAACCTCTTCACTAGGTATAATAAAAGATGTAAGCAGGCCGACCCGACCTTATGATGCCCTCCCACCATTAATAATATAAATCCCCTAAAATATGCATTTACCTATCGTCCTTTTACAGAAATTTGACCTCTTATTTCATTGAAAATATTGAGATGTTTTTTTTTTTCTCTAATTTATGACAGTAAAATTAGAGAAAGGTATATTAAATATTTCAAAGCTAACAAAATAAATTGCAGTCTTTATTTATTTATTAACAAACTCAAAATTGTCCAATGTTTTGAATGAGTAGAAAAAAGTCGCCATTGCTAACTCTTGATTTTGGTCATTGATTTGTTGTGGGTTGCCATTGGGAATAGGAGAATTATAATTAAATGTAGTGATGCCTGAAGTATCGCCACTTGTTCCTGATTTGGTACTTTTCAAAGTTCTCTAGGAAAGATAGAGCATAGAATGTCCATGCTGGATGTTTTATTGCTGTAATTACAGTCTGCGCAATTCCAAAGCTCTAGAGACAACTCAAATTGCTCAATAAATTGCCGAAGGTCCTCTTCGAAGCATTATTCCCTCGTCAACATTATTCCCCTCTCCTAAATCAATAAAGTCTTCAGACATCGTCCCAACGTCACTACACACAAGAACCGTCTCGTACGAAAGTTTGGCAGCAACTGAGTATTGACGACTTTATTGACCTATTCCCTTACACACTCAATATTATTGACAATATCCTCTCCACTTTTGGATATTGGCGATCCAAAATCAGAATATCTAGATTTTCATCAATATTATTGTCTCAATATCGCCATCAATACTCAAATTTTCACCTTACACAATCAATATTATTGTCAATACCATACTGTATTGTCAATATTATTGATAGTGTAAGGTCCGCTTAAAATATATATTATAGTTAAAAAGATCAGTGTAAATATCCCTTCATTAAAAAAATCTGGTGCGTGCGCGCAACACACAACTTTCACTTACCAACTTAGATTAGAAATTGACGTGTTTTGCTAATTATCATTTCCCAAAGTCACACATTTTTCTACATTCATATCTTATTTTTGTTAATCGTTAAAGCCGTTTTTGAGTAAATAAAAAAACCCGTGAAAATGATACAAAATTTATTAAGTAAAGTCCCCCCTCCCGTAGATCAATTTTGATGAAATTTTTACAGTCATATCTCGGGCATATAAATACATCAAATACCAAGTTTGATCAAAATCGTTAAAACCGTTTTTGAGTAAATAAAAAAAACATGTGAAAATGGTACAAAATTTATTAAGTAAAGTCCCCCCTCCGGTTAATCAATTTTTATGAAATTTTTACAGTCATATTTCGGGCATATAAATCGATCAAATACTCAGTTTAATCAAAATCGTTAGAGCCGTTTTTGAGAAAATCGAAAAAAACGAAAAAAGTTATTAAATAAAGTACCCCCTCCCTTTGAGCAATTTTGATGAAATTTTTGCTGTCACATCGCGGGCATATACCTACACTAAATACCCAATTTCAGGTTCCCACGGTTTATAGTTTTTGAGCTAGTCTGTTCACATACACACACACACACACACACACAGACCATTTCGCGGGACTTGGTTATTTCGACTCAGGGGGTCCCAAAACGTGTATTTCCGTTGAAAACCGGAAGTCGAAAATTTTCACGATCGCAATACTTCCACTTACAATATATTTCATATATAGGTAAGTGAAAGTAACAATGAAAAAATTGTTAATAAACTGGTAAACTGACTCTGCATTCCAGATCAAGGGGTCACGAATTATTAAGGATGTTTTTATAAAATATTTTTGGTAATCTTGACTAATTGAATCATTGAATAGAAATTATCAGAGAATAGCAATGTGTTTTTAAATGCAACCCTTCAAACACAGATAAGATATTTTCTCTCCCACAAATATTAAAGAAAAAATTAGAGTATAATGGAGCCATACACTAGCTATGTATTGAATATAAAATGGCTTAGGGGTCACCTGTGGTGTAGTGGTTAGCATTGAACTTTACTATGCTAAAGGTCCCGAGGTGGCCGTAGGATTTTTTAATGGGAGTAAAAAATCCTTGTCTATGCCGTCCCTCGGATAGGACATAAAATGGAGGTCCCGAGCCTGTAGGATATCATGTACTCGTTAAAGATCCCTATCAGTGGCTGTACTCCAGGGGCGGTGGTTTAAAATCCCGTTAATCAACATACATTCTAGGCATGGTTTGATACTTGAATTTCTTGTATCTGATACAAGTGATACTGATAATTTTTTGTATCTGATACTTTTATTTGATACTTTTGTATCTGATACACAAAATTAAATGACCGTTGCTTATGAGTCAAGACCAATTTAAAGGCTAAAATAAATGCTTGGCTACTAGGTATTGAACTTAAGCTAATAACATTTAAAAGTTAATCTGACAGAAGGTGTATCATTTTGACTGTGAGGTGAAATCATTTTTTCATTTTGTTTTGTTGATTTTTTTAATTAATGATGTTGACTATTTTAATTTTATAGAATTAATACATATTTAACTTGAGGTTATAAATACGAGGGTCGTCCTGAAAATAAGTTCCGTTTTTTTTTTTTAAATCAAATTTTTATTGAAAAAATTTGAAACTTACAGGTATTGTACTTGAAAATATGTATTATTTTTCCACGTAATCCCCGGCGACGTCAATACATTTGGTATATCGCGAAATGAGCTTCGAAACTCCTACCTCGTAGAAGCTTGCCGTCACCTCCTTGGTCCACTTCGTAACAGCTTCTTTCACTTCCTCGTCACTTGTGAAACGTTCTCCCGCCAATTCCGCTTTCATTTTGGTAAACTGGTGACAGTCTGAAGGGGCCAAGTCGGGACTGTAAGGTGGATGGGTCAGAACATCCCAACCAAACTCATCCAAAAGTTGCGCTGTGGAACAAGCAACGTGAGGCCGAGCATTGTCTTGGAGAAGGCAAACACCGGAGGTCAACATTCCTCTTCTCTTGTTCTGTATGGCCCGACGAAGCTTCTTCAGGATCTCACAATAGCGGTTGGCGTTAATTGTTTCACCTTGAGGCAAAAAATCAATCAGGAGAATTCCTTTTTGATCCCAGAAAATAAAAGCCATGATTTTCTTGGTTGACTTCACGACTTGGAATTTTTTGGCATTTGGGGAGGTGGGGTGTTTCCATTGCATGGACTGTCTTTTGTTTTCTGGAGTGTAGTGTGACACTCAGGTTTCGTCTCCAGTGACGATAGACTTCAGGAATGCGTCCCCATCAGTTCTGTAGCGGTCCAAAAATTCTTGAGCTGCAGCCATTCGTTGTTGCTTGTGTTGGGGCGTCAGCTCTCTAGGGACCCACCGGGCGCAAACTTTCCGAAAGTCAAGTTTTTTCGAGACGATCTCATGGATGAGGGATCGTGAGATGTCTGGGAAACTCAGGTGGAGTTCATCCAGGGTTGAACGACGATCTTTGCGAACTGCATTGAGGGTCTGCCTCTCCCACTTTCGTCCTCAAGTGAATGTCTTCCTGCCTTAAATTCACATACCCATCTCCTCACCATTGACTCACTCATTACACCTTCTCCATAAACAGAAATGAGCTGTTTGTGAATTTGAACTGATTTGAAACCCTGTGCATAAAGAAATTGAATCACTCCGGGCAAAACAACTCGAGAGGGAACGGGGATCGAGGTGGCAAGACGCGATGTAGAGGGCTCCATTTCAACTACCTGCCATGACGTTGGTAACTGACCGAGGTCACTCACCTCTCATTCTATTCCCCCACCTCTCCTCTTTCGAGCGGTGTTGCCGGATTTGGCAAAAACCACTCCTACCGCCCTACAGACCAAAACGGAACTTATTTTCTGGACGACCCTCATAAATCTGTTGGAAAGTTAATGGTTCTTTTTGTTTAAATTTGTTCATTTTACACAGGGTGTATCAATTTCATGGTGAACTACTCCATATTTTTGATCATGAAATATATTCTTTTAGCTTGGTAATTTAACATACTATTCTTTGTTTAAAATTTTAGTTGTTACTTAACATTAGTTTTTGTGGCAGCTAAAAAATTATTTATTTAATTAATATCAATATTTTTACTCCATAAATACATGTGTTTACACATACATAGTCTTTTTTATATTTAGTTATAAATAACTGTTTAAAATTGTTATGTTTATGTTGTTTATCTTTTTTTTTATTATAATTTTTCACCAAGTGCACATACTTTTATTTTTTGAATAAAATATATCCTCTATATGCATTTTAAAATGTAAACCATATTTTGTTTTTAAAAAAAAAGAAACATGAAAAGATATAAACTGATATTTGTTATAACTATACAGTTAATATTATTATTACATTTGAAAATTGTATATAAGTATTAATAATAATTTTTTGATAGAAAATAATTAAAGTTTATTATTTTATTTAGATTATTACTTTCCATTATCTTATTATTGCTTAAAATAAATTAATAAAATTACCTCTGTTGCTAGGGCAAGGGATCAGGTATTAATTAGTTTGCAAGGAATACTTCAAGTACTAAATGATTCAGGAACTGAATCAGAACTAAATAGCCAGTATCTGGATCATAGCACGGGGTTAGCTATTCCAAGTATTCATTGTATTGGTACCTCACACTCAACTGATATGGATCAGTGAGTATCAGTACCCGGTTCATTTTGGCTGGATCAACTCCTTGTATCTCCTTATCTGATACAAAGTATTTGATTCATACAACCTGCCCATCCCTAATACATTCTCTGACGAAGACAGTGATGATGAAGATAAGTCCGAACTTTATGATGAACGTGAGTGGGTTTACGATAAATTATGACAAAACTGCATAAAGGTATTTTTAGTAGACGCTAACACAAAAGTGGGTTGGGAAGAATTATATTATCCGACTACCGGTTTACAGAAAGTTTACTCTATATTAGTAATGATAACGGAATCCGATAGATTGATTGACTTTGCTATTTCGAAAAACTTAATAATCAAAAGTACAACGTTTAACCATAAAGATATTCATAAACACACCTGGACATCACTGGATTCGCAAACACGATATCAAATTAATCATGTTTTGTTACAGCATAGGTGGAAAAATAGTATTATTAATGTTAGGTCATATCGGGGAGCAAAATGCGGGTTGAATCACGAACTATTATTAGCTAAAGTTCAGCAACAACTTTCAACCAAAAAAAGGATACAAACCGGATCTCGTATTGAATTTTTTAATCTGGAAAAACTAAAAATTCCGACGATTAGGAAACTATTTGAATTTGAAGTCAAGAATAGCTCTAATGTACTAATAACTATCATGGTATCTAATTACTTCCTGTCTGTTATAAAATATTTACGTTAATCCTGACAAGTTGAATCAGGAAATTATGCTAATGAATACACTGAGGAAATTATCGGAGACTATCAATGTGATTTCAGAAGGAACCTTCCAACCATTGACCAAATATTCTCTCTCTGTCTATTTATAAATATTCGAGAAAAAATTAGAATATAACGGTATTGTACATCAGTTATATATCGACTTTAAAAAGGCTTATGATTCCATAGAACGAAATAAGCTGTATAATTTTCTGACTGATATAGGAATACCAAAGAAGTTAATAAATCTAGTTAAGATGTGCATGACTTAAACTTTCAATAAAATTACATTCAGTAAGTATTTTTCTGAGAGGTTTGAGGTTCGAGTTGGTTTGAACAAGGGGATTCGCTATCTCCTGTTTTATTTACTTTTGCTCTAGAATATGTCATTAGGGAGGTGATAATTAACGGAAAAGGCTATGAGCAAAGGCTGAGGGCTTTTGAAAATAAGGTATTGCTTAGAATATTTGGACCAAAGAGGAACAAATCAACCCTGAGAATTAAGGAGTTTACACAACGCCAGTAAATATGCTAGTAAATATTAGAGAATGTCTGACGTTAACAATGGCACTGCAATTTGTCATTGAGAGTAGACAAAGATTATTTGTTATAGAGGTTGTGTAAAGTAATTTTCAAAAGCTCACGAATATAAAATTCTGTTAGTAAATCTTCCCTTTCAAATCTACTTTTCAAGGCTTTAACTACTTCAGGGTACATTTCTGCAGTACTAGGGTAACTCTCTAGCTACAGAATCAGGTTTTTTTTGCTATGGTTAAGTACTGCAATTTTCACTAGAATCCAAATTGTGCCTGTTATGAATTCTCTTAAATTGGGACCAAAATGGCTCCAATCTTTCAATACTCCTGAGAATTCTTTAAAGTTTAGCAATGGTATTCGATATGAGCATTTTGCCACTTTGACTGATCGTCTACTTTCTTCATATTCATGCAAAGAATCATCTGAAAAAGAACCACTATCTTCTTTTAACCTTGAGGTAAGACGCTTAAACTTAAGATATTCTACAGAATCATCGTTTACCTTTTTCAGTTTGTTTTCTAAATCTTCTTCTGTAACTGCCTCATCACTTACCATTAAATCATAAACTTTTGTGTCTAGATCTGTTAATTTTTGATACCTCTTATCTAATACTTCTCTTGATCAAAATCTTCTCTTCACTTAACAATGCTGTTAAATCCTTAATTAGTTTAGTTGAAAGAAAGAAAGAAAGAAAGTATTTTTATTCTGGGACATCTTGTCCCCTAAGAATAACAATATATGTACAGATACAGAGTTCTTTGTCTGGCTAGTTTAGAACAAGGTTGGTATAGAAACTGAAGAACTAAAATAAAATAAAAGCGAGCCTCTTAAATAAAACAAACAGCAAAAATGATATGAGAATATAACTTGACTGGTTTCCAACCATTTGAACATAAACAATAAAAGAAAAACAGAATTTTATATCCACAAACACAGAAAAGTATTATAAATTATAACAGATTTCACTATTTTACATAGTTTCGGTAGTTTGAAGATTAAGGAGATGGAGAAATAATTGGGTTTTGAAAGAAGTGAGAGATGAATTTTTACGGATGGAAACGGGTAAGGAGTTCCAAAAGGAGGCACTACGGATGATAAATGATTTTGTAAAGGAGGCAGTTCGGTAGGAAGGGATGTATAGGTTTAAGGTTTGGGATCTGGTATTTAGAGAATGTATGGAGGAACAGGGTTTAAATAAATTCAGAATATACGGAGGCTTCTTAATTCTGAACGTTCGGAAGAGATATACACCAAGGAAATATTGCCGCCGAAAAACTGGGTAGAGCCACTTCAATTCTGTATAGCAGCTTGAGACGTGGGAGCGCCTGGGAACACCGAAGATGAATCTAATGAAGCAATTCATCAGCCTCTTCAACCTCGTCTCGTGTAAGCCAGACAGTCCCCTGTATACAAGGCAACCATAATCGAAATGAGGAAATATAAGAGAGGAAACAAGGAGCTGACGGGTTTCTGACATAGGAATGGAAATGGATAGGTTGACCTTTGAGGTAGAGTAAGGGGTAATAAGGAAGGGAATTAATGAGATACTTGGAGCCAATTAGAATGGCCTTGGTTTTTTCTCCATTCAATCTCAGTTCATTGTTTTCTGCCCAGGCGTTTATGCTATCTATGTCTTCCTGCAATTTTTGGATTGCCTCTAGCATCTCGGTAGGATGCTAGTTTAGTTATATCTGTTCTTTGAACCTCTCTAGATTTTTTAGTGATTTCAAATGTACTCAATATAAAAAAACATATTTATATTCAAATACAAAATCAAACTATAATGAACTCCCCGAAAAAATACTTCAATAATGTTGTGACAGTGCTTAGACACATCTGATAAAACAGAGTCTTTTCATGGTTGCCAAATTTCTTGAAAATAAAACTCAATTTCCATGAAGAAATAATAATGATGTGTTTATTTTAACCAAAAACATAATTAGCAATAATATTACAAAAATCTTAACAAGCCAAAAAAAACACATGTCTTGTAAATTAGACTTCATAAACTTCTTCATCTGTTTTAAAAATAGGAAAAATTATTCCAAGTGGCGGGAGATATTGCCATTTATGTTTTAAAATGTATAAAAACACAACAATTAGATTTGAGGCTTAGGTTTCATTAAATATACAAAATGCATTTACTTTTTTTTTTTTTTTTTTTTTTTAAATTCAATTGTGATTCAAAGAAACTCTACCAGGTCTGCAAGTTTAAAATGTCGTTTTAATTCCAATAGAATGCGCTCTTAGCCTATTGAAGGATTTGCTTATCTCTAAACGCTATTTTGTTTGTTAGTCTTTTGTTTACAAAAGTCAGTTGTTTTTAAGTCGTTTACGTGGACGTATCATACCTTTCTTTGGTGTTAAAAATGTCTAATTTTAAGCCAAATAAAGAGCATTTGCGGCATGTCATGATTTTCTTATTCAATCAAAAGAAAAAGGCATCTGAATGTCATCGAATTCTTGTTGAGACTTATGGCGATCTTGCTCCAACCGTCAAGACATGTGAACGTTGGTTTCAAAGTTTCAAACGTGGTGATTTTGATGTTACTGATAAAAAACGAGAAAATCGACCAAAAAAGTTTGAGGACGTCGAATTGCAATCTTTATTAGACGAAGACAATACCCAAACCCAACAAATGATGGCAGAACAGTTGAATGTCACTAGGCAAGCCATTTCCGATCGCCTGAGAGCTATGGGAAAAATTCAAAAGGTTGGAAAATGGGTTCCACATGAATTGGACGAACGACAGATGGAAAAACGAAAAACTGTGTGCGAAATGCTGCTTTTACGCCACGAAAGAAAGGGTTTTTTGCATCGAGTTGTAACTGGCGATGAAAAATGGATTTATTTTCAGAATCCCAAACGAATAAAATCATGGGTAACACCAGGACAACCATCCACATCGAGTGCAAGACCGGATCGTTTAGGGAAGAAGACAATGCTGTGTGTGTGGTGGGATCAGAAGGGAGTAGTCTACTACGAGCTTCTCAAACCCGGCGAAACAGTCAATACCGACCGCTACCGACAACAAATGATCAATTTGAATCACGCATTGATCGAAAAACGCCCAGAATGGGCTCACAGGCACGCCAAAGTCATTCTTCAGCATGATAACGCTCCTGCACATTCAGCCAGATTGACTAAGGAAACGATTTCTTCGCTTGGTTGGGAACTCCTACCCCACCCGCCGTATTCACCTGACCTGGCGCCTTCTGATTATCATCTCTTCTCATCGATGGGACACTCATTGGCTGAGCAACACTTTAACAATTTGGAGGATGTAAGAAAATGGCTCGATGAATAGATTTCAAATAAAGATGAAGCATTCTTTTGGAATGGTATACATAAATTGCCCGAGAGATGGACAAAATGTGTAGAAAGCGAGGGCCAGTACTTTGAATAAAATATATTATACTTTTTTTTTAAATTACTGTGTATATATTTTAAGAAATAAACGACATTTTAAACTTGCAGACCTGGTATAAAAGAATTGTTTTTGAAAGACATTCTTTCACCTTTCGATAATTCAAAAATAAAAGAACATATATGAAAATAGATTTGACTGGCTTCTTAATTGTATGCCTTATTTGTCAATTAATAATAAAATTTATTTATCTTATGAAGGTGTAAAGTCTTTTAAAGATAGAACAAAATGACCTTCATGGCTGAAGAATCCTCTTGGTAATTAACAAACTAAGCTAGAATATAGCGATAAATGCTGATAATTACTAATTTTGATTACTTAAAAAAATCATTTTAGTATTTATTGAAATCATTATATTTATATTTATTAAGGTTTAATGATTAAAATAAGTGAATTTTATTTTTTCAATTATTTTTATTTATTTATTTTTGTTTAGTTACAATTTTCTAAAAATGTAGGATAATATTATTATTAATAATGAAAACTTTTGAACATAGGTTCCTAAAGGATGAACCTGAGAGATTAGAAAGCGCTTTAAGGAGATGTAAGAAATTAACTGGAACCCTAGTCACTTTAAAGCGGTAAGGTTTTGTTTATGATTGTTATATTTAATGTCTTCAGAATTGATTCTTTACAATTCTGCATGTTGTTCACAATCTATTCCATGGTTTTGAAAGTAATTGGAATTACATGTAATGAAAATTGTATCTTATTTTCAGTTTTCATTAAAATATTTTGTAAGAGGAGTGATGCATGTAAATGTGTAAACTTATTGTAACTTAACTAGCCCAAAAAGTTGTTAGCAATTTTTTTCATACTATCCTATCTATTTAGATCTAAGCTTTAATTTAATCTGAGCTGATAGTATTTACTGTGTTGGTAATTTTTTTACTGGCTAAATGTTAAAATGCTTCCTGTTGTTAAAGTGAATGATAGTTATGAAAATATATAGTTAAGATTCATTTTTTATGTTCATAAAATTGTTTAGTAGAAAAAGTAATATTTTTCTGTTAAATTGTTTTCTCCTCATCGCATGTAGTCTTACATTACCAATACTACAACAAACTACACTCCCTGGGATAGGAATGACACTGATAACACTTATTCTCTAACCATATCCCAACCAAAGCTGATCCCATTTTATAGTATGATACGATTCTTTTTAGCAATGAAAGCAGAATATTAATAATTTGCCACTATATGTTTCTGCATTTATTTATATGATTAATTTGTTTTCCCTATTGTTTATCATATTAGGGGCTTATTATCTTTGTACTTTAGAAGTTGTGGTAAGGAATCTTTAAATAGTTGAGATAATCTCTTTGCAGGTTAGCATCAGTTCAAGAGCAACGACTGCCTGAAAGCAGATTATCTCCGAGCTTAGATGAAACACCACCAGTGACACCTACATCTGGGAAGGTAAGCTGCCCAAGCTGCCCTAATTCCTTGGCCTTATTCACAAAACACACACGCCTACAACCCCTTATTCACCAGACACCACACACCACTCGAAATTTATTAACTTTATTTTTTGTCATATTGCCACTTCAAGTTCGGATGGAGGTGGAGTTCGCACTTCAGAGAAGCTGTCTCAAGCCACGAGTAACTTTCCAAATCTCACTTCTCTCTATCTCTTTCTTTATATATTTTTATATTACAATCTTTCTTTTATTTATTTTTTTTTAGTTTTTTTCTAAATTGTACTTTTATGATGAAATTGGTCTCATTATGTACAGTCTTTCGGCCTGCTAAATTTGTTTGCATTCATGTTCTCATTTTTATTTATTTTTTTGTTACCACTCATTGTCTCTCTAATTTGTTTTAAATGTTATTGGTGCTTTGTCTCGGCATCTCTTTTGTTTTTGTGTTGAGGATTTTATTGAAGATTAATTATTGCGATGAATACCCTTTCCTTGAAAGTTGAGGTTACGTTCGCGATTCCGAGCATGAATGCCACTGCCAATCCCCTTCCTGCCTACACTCATAATCTCTCACGTTTATAAAATCACATATTTTCTAGGTATCTGTTTGAACATACCAATATATGATCACTGAAGCACAAGTATGGCTTGTTATCTTAGCTTATTTTATAATTCTTTTGTTATTGACTCACATTGGATTTTTCCTTTAATTAATTTACACTGAAGTATCCTGTTAATTTCTTACAGTTTATGCATTGAAATTTGTGATTAGAAAAGGTTTTGTGTTTATATTGTACACTTTAGTTCCTAATAGTGAAGTGTTAATTTATTCATCTTTCCAAAATAATTTGTTTTTTAATTAGGAAAGTTAGATGATTTAATGATGTCAAAAATTACTGTATATGATATTATATACTTTTCATTTACAACATCACGTGGTAGATTGATATGTTTATGAAGTGTTCTGAACCATTCCTTGTTATATTACATTGATTAAACACTTCCCCCTAAATCTTTGTTACCAAATATTTTCATCTCTTTCTCCCTCTAAATGAACATAAGTAGTACATTAATCTATTTGTTATCTAGTTCTTTATCATAAATATGTATTAAGGCTGATTAGAAATAGGGATTCATTTTTCCAGCATGAAAATAGTCAGATTATTCTGTCAGTTAGTCAAACTCTATGTTTTATATGTATATAATTATCGTTTCCTATCATATCAATTAAAGCTGTGGTCCTTACAAAAATACTAAACTTGGATACAAAATACAAAACAGAATAGCTGCTAAAGATTCGGCAGCTCTTAAGATATGTGCTAGTCTGAACATTGATCGGGAATATTTCCAATTACTTTCTTACATACTCTTCTCACTATTCTCTGTTTTTCATTATTCTGATTCCTCATTCGTTTGGTTGGCAAAAGAGCTGGCTCTGAGGGACACTAGGCTCAACATGAAAGATGAAGGTGGGCACGAAAGATTAAGAAAATTTTTAATTCTCGAAACTGCAGTATTCTTTTTTTTATTTATGCCCCCTTTTAACAAAAAACATGTGTTTTTTTAAACAAAAAACTTAAAATGTACTGTTTAGAACCATACCAAGTTTTAGATAATACTTTTATACTGCAACTGAGATGTGGGATCACGCGTCTTTGCCTTCAGCTAAATGGTAATATAAGTTAGCATGGTGGACATAGTTAATCAAAAAAGTAGTTTGTTAGATACCTATCTGAATCCACTGTAGAAATTAGAAAAGGATTAAAGGGAGGTTTCCTAAAAATCTAAATTTCAGTAATGTAACTCTCTGTTATGTGACTCAACTTCTCTGTCTCCATTTTCAAAATCTTAGATGATGATAGAATCTCACACAAATTTGAGAGATTTTTTTAAAAAAGCTTTAATTCTTCAGTATTCCAATGTTGTTCCCAACCTAACAAACCTGTCCAATTTCAGGGAAACGTTAAGGTAAAAAAAAATAAAAGAAGAAGAAAAGAGTTGCTAATATTCTTTTAAGACCCTCTACTCCCCGCCAATCTTTCATGTACAGAAATAGAGGCTGCATCTAACTCATATTTATTACTCTGATAGAAAGATCGGATATTTGAACATTTTATTGTTAATCTTTTTTTTAATTTACAAAGATATCTTTTATTTTGCATTAAAACTTCAACTTAACTGCAGGGTAACATTATTTTTCCGTTTGTACCTTTTAAGATGAAAAATAAAATATATTTTTCAACATTTACATCATTAGAAAGAGATTTAATACATACTACCCAAGCTTACTAAAACTGATGTGGACCATTTCACAAATTTATGGGATGTTTTTTTTTAAAGACTCAGAAATAAAATATAAAAAAATTAGGTATTAGTAACAAATTATTACATACAGATTTATTGCATTAGCTTCTACTGAAAGTTTTAGTAGTTTCAAAACTTAACCTTTTTACTTTGCTTTGACTGATGTGATAGCTTCATGATGTTATCCTACAAATTTGTTCCCTTGTTAAATAAAATTCATTATGGATTCTGGAATCGTTTACGAAACTGCTGGAATTTTTAATTATAATAAAAACATTAGGATTTTTTTGGATTAAAAGTTTTGTTTTTTTTTTTTTTTTTTTTTTTTTTTTTTTTTAATCCTTAAATGATTATGGCAAAATTTGAATGTAAGGTTAGATTTGAATGTTAGAAATGATTAACTACATTTTTGGTAGACTATTCTCCTCAATTATTGGAACATCTGCGAAATTCTGTCTGTGTGTATATGAATATATGTACATGTGTGTGTGTGTCAGTATTCAGTAAATGTTAATCCTTTTTTTTATTCAGTAAATATCCTAATTAAAATAATTTTACCGCATTGAAAAGTATATAATATTTATAGAATTTTGTAATATGATAATCATAGTAATCTTTCATCAGATACTTTCACAGTTGAATTAGTGGATATTTGATATTTTGTCATAAATAATTTATTTTACCCATTGTAAATATAATTTGATTAAGTCATTTCAGCCTTTTATCTTCTTTTTTATATTTAACTTTGGCACTTCATGTAGCATTCATGGTTTGCAGTTTAACTGTAAAAATGTATTAGTTTTAGCATCAGTTTATTTAATGCCATTGTATGTCTGGCTGTTACTGACATTAACTTCCTCATATTAAAAACTCTGATTCACACTCATCTCAAAAGTATCGAAGTCTATCATCAATTGACTTGATATGTGGAGATACAAGTAATGTACCATTATAATTCCCTATGTGATTTCCTTTTTTTTTTCTTTTTTTTTTTCCAACCTAATAACATTGAACTATTAACTTGTTAGCTGTGGACTTAACCTCAACTAGAATGTGGCTCGCTGACTATGAGTGTTGAGGCTAGCCTCAGGCTGTTTTAATGCCAATGATGATGATTATGCATTAAGACGTGATGAAGCATGTTTTGTGTGCTCTCTCTATCTCACTTGAATGTCTCCACTACCTCATCATAATAATGTTCCTCACTTCCTGTTTCAAAATAATTTTAATCAAGATCAGATCTCGGTTTTCATATTATTCTCTTAAAGATGTGACTGATTTGTCAGCTTGAATGTAATAATTAAATTATGTTATTAAACAGAATGTTAGTTTTAGATAGTAATTATGTTATGAAAATTGTTTGAATTATTTTGCCCTACTTTTTTCATATCATTCCGAAATAAATGTTGAGGCATGTATGAAAATTTAGTCTTCTATTTATTTTTAAACTTTAAAGGAGTATAAACTTCCCTTGTAATAAAAATTAAAAATCAACTTATTAAAAATAATGGGTGCATTTAGCTTCTTTTATATATCATTCATTGAATAAATCTAACTACTACAATTATTTTATCAGTGAATTTTTTATGTATTCTATGCTCTGTTTTGTGGGGACATTTAATTTTTGTTTAAAATCAGCTATTAAAAAAAATCCATATTTAAATGAAATAAAATGAGGCCATTGAAAATACATTATTTCTTAGTTGCATAAATGCATAATATTTTTAATTTATTTTATAGATATAGTGAATATGCAAATGAATTTTTTCTCGTCTAATTCCACTACAAAATCAGGTATGAGGAATCTGCCACAAAAAAAGAACCCTGGGCATGTGGAAATGGTCTGATTTAGCGAAAGCGATCCACTGCATGACAGCCCTATCCCGCATTCTGTATGTGTTCTGTTTACGTCAGATTCATGAATGTTTTTATTTTTATCAAAGCGGCGATTTTTATTAAAAAAAACTACCAATTCCTGCCCCCCATTAATGTTTGAATGTTTATTGTTGAATGTTGTTTCAAATCTATATGTTATTCTTACACTATGTTAAATTTTATTTTTGAATTATGCGAAACCCTAAAAATGAAAGCTTGTAATGTTTCAAAATTATTAGTGAAGTGTAAATAAAAAACATCAAAAAGTTTGATATCGTAATAATGAAGTAAGAAGAAGTGGAGGGGGAAAAAAGTTAAGTTGCAGTACAAGTGTTATTGTTACATATATACGAGTATGTTTTGTATGAAAATTTTAGCAATTAGTTAAATACAAAAAGTATATATATAAATATAAAAAGTAGTTCTACCTTAATTGAATATATATATTTCTTTAATAAATCACCAATCTGAAAATAAATTGAATCTGAAGATATTATAATGAAGCATGTTTAAATATTTGAGTCAAAATTTGCAAACTTGTGAAAATTTTGTCTTTGTGGCCATAATGTCCTCTTTACATTTCCAAAATATAAGAGATCTCTTATGAATATTATTTATCTTTAAAGAGTTATATCTTAATTATGCTCTGTAAATGAATATCAATTTTATAAGTATCATAATTTGTGTAATAACCATGTTATAAGCTGAAATTTGGTTGCAATCTTCATTTCTTTCATCTTTAATAATCCTCAATTTTTTTATTATTTCATTCACTCCAAAAAATATTTATAGTCAACATTGTAACAAAATCTTATATTTAAATATAAAATATAAGTCTCGGTAATCCGATCATGCAGTTATCCGAATTGAAGCTAATACAAAAATTTTTGAGTTTTATTCTTAGGAACACTATTCCTTGCTTTATAACATATATTAGTGACCAACCGAATTTTTGATTTTGGTCGAAATACCTGGTTTGACCGGTGGTTTTGGTTTCGGCTAAAAATTGGCCGAACCATCGGCAAAGTCAAAACTTGCAATAGTGTCTGATATCCCCGAGAAGGAATCAGGACTGCATGTCTTTTGCTTATAAGCTCGATCTCTTTTATTCATTAAGCTCGCTTGAATTTTGTCATGTCTTGTCAGTTATTTTAGTTAACTACACTGGAATTATCATTTGATAACACTTGAATTTCTCTAATACTTTTGGTGCCTTTAATTGATCGAAAACTTTAAGTTAGGTGTAAAGACAGAAATGTTGGTGGTTGCAGGTTGCATCAAGTTGGTTTTGTGTTTTGTTTTTGTTTGGAATGTGTCTTTGATCCAAAGGCCAAGTTTTCGACCTTCGCAACCCCCCCCCCCTCGAATAACTTCAAAATCACAGAAACTAAATATACTTCAAAATTTTTATTTAGGCTGGCTATCTAGTCGGCATTACTTACATTTATTCTATGAATTATTATTATTATCAGACTTTGATTGCAAGTATAGGAGCGGGGTAGCTCATTGGTAAGGCATTGAGTTCCCATGCTCAAGGTCCTGAGTTCGAATCTAGCTTGGCGCAGGATATTTTTAATATTCTGTCACAGATCCTCTCGGTGGCCAAGAGACCCTCCTCAGGTAAACGCAAGAACCTGACGGTTGAGTGTGATCACGGGCGAATCACCTCCTTGCACGACTGCTGACCAAGAAACAATGCTATCTTACACAGTACTGCACCCAAGACCCTTTATTTTTATTGTAAGTTTTAAGGGCTCTAATAGTTTAGGTACTGTTTAACTTTCGGCATGGACTAGCTGTACTGAGAAATAGGGGCCGGGATTTGACCCTATAACCTTGCTAGTACACCTCTCATCACTTCTTGTCTTCTATACCAAGCCCACACATGGTATGAATAGTTAAGTTCAATTACTGTCATTCTATAACCTTCCATTGATATTATCGCTAAACTTGACATGTTATACACTTACATTTATGATATATATATATATATATATATATATATATATATATATATATATATAAATAAATAATATTATATAAAAAAAAAGATTATATACACATATATACACATATATATATATATATATATATATATATATATATATATATATATAATCAAACTTATTTAGGTGTATATTCATAAATATCTATACCTTGGTTCTGAAAGGGCCAATGTCTATTTTTACTATTCCCAGAAAATGCCAAATTAAATTTTATTTTTTACACATTTTCTTTTCTGCTCACTTCAGGTATTAATTTGGTAATGAATTCCAGGACATTGGCCTTTTTACACTAAAAGTACTTCTTCTATGGAGATCATTTGCTTTCACAACTCACATTTCTCCCATTTTGGACATTGGCCCTTTTAGAATCAAGGTACAGATATATATATATATATATATATATATATATATATATATATCGCGTTTCAGTATTATTTTTCGTATCTGTTCAAATCTTTGTCTGTCATATAGTTTGCAATCGTAAAGTATGTGTCTGAAGTTGTGAACTTGTCCATCTTTGTCACGAGTGTCTGTATCTATGACATTAAAACGTTTTAGATAGTGTTTTGTGTTTCCGTGTTCTGTAAGAAATTGTGTCAATGTGTATTCAGTACTCAAGTACTTCAAAACTGTGTAGTTGTTTGAAGTTAGTAAGTGTAATTTGTGGGATGTATTTATGTAAACTGGGTGATTTGGGCGATGTTCTCCACATATCATTCCACTTAATGACCGATTCCCTAATAATCAGTTTTTTTATGTGTGATATGGGTGCTTTGGTATAAGCTGGCAACAACTCATCGCTGTTAGCTGCCTCTTTAGCTAATTGGTCAGCTCTTTCATTGCCCTCTGTATCTGAATGCCCCTTTACCCATTTCACTGTGGCAGATTTTTGGTACGTCAGTAGCTGAATTATGTGATGTCTGATAGTTTCTGTCAGTGGATCGTGAATGTTTGTGTTAGTAAGTGAGTGTAGGACGTTCATGTTGTCAGTATGTACGATTATTTGTGATTTGAAGTCAGATAGGTTCGCAAGGATGTGTTCTAGGGCCTTAAAAACAGCCAGTTTTTCTCCTTGGTTGTTAGAGCACTAGGGCGCAAGTTGGTATTGGTACTCCAATACATTTCCGAGTCTGTCCTTTCCTACCCAAGAGCAACCAACCTTTTCATCATCCTTGCTACCGTCTGTGTATATGTCTGTTCTATCAGTGTCTTGTGATGACAAGTCAGAGTTCACTTGTGATTGTACCTGTGCGTATGATGTAGGGTGTATCCAGTTGTTCGTTGAAAGCGGTAGTTCTATGTCGTCGTGCAATATATGTTTGTAGTTCGAATGTAATTTTTTAATTCTGTCTTCTCGTCTATAATTAAATTTATTGGTAGCAACCCAGCAAGAAGAATAGAGGCCTCATAAGAGAGAGTACTGAAGCCTTTGCATATTTTTATTGCAATAAGTTGCTGTAACCTTTTCAACTTATCTAAGTTTCTCTTCCGACTTACTGCAGATTGCCAAACATGACTACCATAGATAATTTTTGGTAATAGAGCAGTTTCATAAATGACTTTCAGCAACTCAGATCTGAGGCCCCACCTTGCTCTTGCTGCAATTGCGAGTCTGTTGATTGTCTGTCATGCCTGATTGTAGACTTCAGTATGTCTGTTCCAATTCAGTTTTCTGGCGAATAGTATGCCGAGATATCGAATCGCGTCAGTTTTTATTAGTCCAACTGAATTTAATTTAATGTCAAGTACAGGTATTGTCCTTTTCCGAAAAAAAATTATATATTTCGTCTTGTTAGCATTAAACTGAAGTTTGTTAGTCTTAGCCCATCGTAATAGTCTAATAAGTATTGTATTCGTAACAGCTTCTAGTTCACTGAAGTTTTTTCGTTTAACTAAGACTAGAATATCGTCAGCGTATGCTAATATTTTGTGTCGTGAGTCAGTTTCAAATATTGTGTTCACTAATACATTCCATAAAAGTGGTGATAGACATGAGCCTTGTGGAGTACCTATAGTTAGTTTTTTGTTGATAGAGTAAGAGTTTGTCTGTATTGTCAAGGATCTGTTGTCTAAATAATTTTTAATCAGTAAGTATAAATTTTGTGGACAGTTGTACTTCTTCAAGTTAGTCAGTATAGCCGGCCACCATGAGCTATCAAAAGTACCTTTGATGTCAAGGCTAACAACCAGTAAATTGCTTTTTTTATCTATTGTTGTTGTAATGTGTTCGGTCAGTTCGTGTAAAGCATCGTCAGTGCCAGTTCGAGGAAGAAAAGCGAACTCGTTTGTTAAGGATGTTATTAGTCAATAGAAAATTTATGAGTCTGTTTTTAATAACTTTTTCGAATATTTTTCCTAGAACTGGAAGGATGCTAATTGGTCTTAGCGATAGACCGTCACTTTTAGGTTGGAAACTGTTTTCTATTGGAAAAGAGTTTATAAATTTGAATTTGAATTTGAAAAAATCCACAGGTATTGACAAAATTAATCCTACAATAGTTTCAAAAATTTATGAAATTTTTCCTAAAGTATTAATTGAAATATATATATATATATATATATATACACATACATACATACATACATACAAACATACATACATACATACATACATACATACACATACACCTAAACCTAAATAAGTTTTGGTTTCAGCCCAAAATTCTGTTTCGGTTGGATACTAATATATATGGTTCTTTTCTGATAAGTGGTGACTTTTCTTAGAAATCAGTGGGATGATTTTAATTATTGTCCTATTAATATTCTGATACTGCTGTTAAAAGTAATTACAATAATAACTGTGATAAATAAGTTCTAAGTTACTCGAGTTTTTTATTAAAATTAGGAAAGTAAATACATTCTTGCAATACATAAATCATTTTCAAAATCTAATTTTTTCATGATTTGCTAATCTGAATTTTTGTTACTCCAAACTGGCTCTCATAAGTTCTGAGGACCGAGACTGCACTGTAATGTATCACCTAAGCAATGTGATGACTTAAATCAATCAATTGAAAAGAATTGATACTGATTCAAATTCTTGAAAAAGATTGGGAATAGATTCTAATGACTATTAGTGAATCTCACATGTCATCCTTCTTTCCATCATTTAGTAAATTATTTATACTAGTTCAAACTAGTAGAGTCCAATTTCAAACTAACTAACAATATAAAATGGTTAATTGTATCAAATAAAAAAATATTCAATTATTTTAGAAGAAGAAACTGACATTTGAACCCTTTCTGACTATTTCACTTAGGTTAATACTTATCTGATATTTAAGAAAATTAAATTTTACATTGACATTTGTTTCAATATAAAATTTCATTCAGTTCATATGAAACTGTTTTCAAGAAGATTGTAAATTATGCTGATTCTGGACAGTCGATTTTGGCGAAAAAATTGCTGAAATGTTTGAGTCCGAGGTAGTGTCTGATATGTAAACATCTAATATCAGTTTCCTATAACAATTCAAATCTCAAATTTGAAATTTTTTATACAATTACAAAGTAGGTGAAATTATCAATAGACATACTTACTGGTTAACAGGGAAGGATTGTAATATAAATATGAATTTGATTATGTATTTTTAATGCATTATTGAAGAAAAAGTTCAATATTAAAAAAAATAGAACCTTCTTCAAAATTATAGTTATTAATAATTAAGTTATTGAGATAAGAATTAAAATATGGTGGAACGGAATTTGTAGCATATCTTAATCACAAAAGATATCATAATTGAATTTTGAGAAAATAAGAAATATTGGTATATTTCTTTATTAACCCATGCATAAGACTTGCTTTACTACTTTGGCTACTAAGTCCTCCTCACAATTATTGGTTAAATTATTTTCTTTTTTCTACACAACTGTTTTACTTTAGCTTTATAGTTTATCATCAATCATATTTTAATTACCAGACTTTCACGTTTATTGACATTGGAGGGACTAATCATGAAACTCTAGAGAAATTAAGAGTCTATGACAACTACAACTTACCGAAATTGAAGAGAAAATGAAAGCTAGGTTCACGTTGTTTCTAGGAATATCTATCAATCGTGGGTCGCAAAATCGTTTTGTTTCATCCCTGAATTTAAAAATTAGGAATTTTTGGAATCTTTCCAAATTTCCGCTATTTTTTACGGATGTAATACATGGCCACAAATATTTATGGTTCAGCATTCAATAATTCAACCAGACAATGAGATGTCTACCTGGGGTCAAATAGCTTGACCTTTAACCTGGAAATATAATTGAGGTGAACATGGGTCAAAGTTCATAATCTTTACAATACTGGTCTGATTTTGGAAATCTCCTTTTTTGGTATAATCTTATGCAAAACTTTTGTTGTTGTGTATATGAAACAGTATCATTTAAATTGTGAGAAAAGAAAAACCTGAGCATTTGAAATTTATATATATATATTTCTTTATTGTACTAAATGACACCATTTTTTAAATTTGTGAGTTTTTATGAATTGTTGATGAATGTGCTTTGAAAATGCTCACACAGGAGCGAAACGTCAGCCATTATAAATTGTGACTATGACTGTATAAAAGTCAATAAAAGAAAATATTTTCGAGACCCTTACAGCTTATAATTTGTGAACCTTCCTTCATCATTATAGTGGTCTTTTAATTTTCTTCTATTTGAAGATTAATACTATTGTGAATAGAATATTTAGTAGTACTAAACGTGTTTTCTATGAAAACTTTGTGTGAGAGAGAGAGAGAGAGAGAGAGAGAACAATAAATTAAAATAATTAGGATGGATAATGAAATAAATGAATCTCTATAATATCAATCAGAATTGATAAGAGATATATCAAGGAAAGATTTTCTCAACTTTCATATTTTTTATTTCTGCCCTTTCACTGGCATTGATATATCAGCCAAGGGAAAAGAACTAATTGATTTTCCTACAGCTTGATGTATTGCTCTTGTTTACCAGTACCTTGACAATTTTTAGAGAATTTCATCTTGATTCAATTTATCTTCATATGAATGGACATGTTCCTTTTTTATTTATTTATTTATTCCTGATATATTATTATTTTAATTTGTTTTCATATGCACTGTAAACATTCCATTTTGCAATTTAAAAACAATTAGAATGTATCAGATTAGAATCTATTAGTGTGAATTAGATGTAGAGAATCCCCTTCATCTTTTAATCATACTATATATTTTTTAAATTGTTATCAGTTAAATTTTTGAAGCCACCAATTTTTTATATTTTGTCTTACTTAGCTCACTCTTTAATAAGAATCAATTACTTTGCACTGTGTGGAAAATTAATTCTTGCCAATTTTGTTCCTTATTTCCTAAACATCTCTAGCCTTTTTTCACTACTTGTGTTTACTCTCTCTCCTCCTCTATTTATTACTATAAACTTGTAGATATCCTTTTTTAAAGATGTATTTCTATTTTTTAGCCTAATTTTCAAAACCAGAGATTGTTAACAATTTTTTAAAGGTTATCTTAACTTAGGACACAGGCGGGCAAAAGCCTTATGAAAAAATCTTGGTGAAAACCAAGATTTGCTTTATAATTAAAAGATGCTCTTCCATTGAAGAAAAATGTTTATTTGCCAAGATAAATATTTCAGCACTTCTGCCCTGTCTAAATGAGGCTGCTGCAGCAATATGTGTCTAAGTTCCTCTCTTGCATGTTTGAACTTGCAATAGTTTTATGTTTAAGGTATAACATTTGTATTTTGTCAAACTTATAACACAGAGTAATAATTTTTGAAATTGATTAAGTATTGATCTCCTTTAAGCCCCTCCCCCTTCCTTGCTGCCTACACCAGCTGGAATAATTCAATAAGTTTCTCCGAACTAGGAAATGAAGTTGATTCTTTCCCCCAAAGAATGCCGAGACTAATAACATTGCTCAGTATCATAGAATTAATATTTATACTTACGTAATATAATTTTATCTATCATATTAATTAGTTTACTTGTATTATCAGTAATATATTTAATAACATTTTATATGTTGATTGGATTGTATTAGATATTTTCCTTCTTTTTTTTTTAAATAATTATTTGATTAACTTTTTTTCTGCTAGTGATTTCTTAATTCTTAAATCATTATGTAACGTTTTGAACTTTTAAATAAACAGTTTCTGGAGCTTCTATTTAAATTTGTCACCTTGTTTTCGGCTTGAAGTTAAATCAATTCTGATGTATAAAATATAAAAGCAGGACTAACCCCATTTTTTATTTTCAGCAACATCATACTACTGATTTTAATTTTACTATCTCTTTTAACACTCGGAGCCCCATGCGATTTTTTATATTCTCATAGGACTATAGTTTTTGTTTTTTCCTCATTTTTATTATAAATATAACCTTAAGATATCCTATTTATAATTTAAGGAATATTGCATCTTCAAGCAACTTTAATCAATATGATGCTGCTTTTGAAATATTCTTTATTGGTACTGGTAGGAATCGGGATACTAACTCTGGCAAGTGGCCCTATTTCTATAATTTAGTTAGTCGGCATTGCCAAAAAATACCCATACCAATGGCTATGAGATGTATCCTTTCAGGTAAAAAAAAAAATATATATAAATTTTTCCGAAAACTTCTCTTACCGAGATTATCCCTTTTTAGCCTTCTTTCCATCGCAAATAAAATAAATAACCAAATAGATGAAAGCCTACAAAGACATTAATTAACCAAAGAATATATTATTTTGTAGATAAAAAAAAATAGGAAAGGAATTTCTTTGGACAAAGAATATTTTTGGGGACCGACGTGATCCATTACGATAGAAATAATGAAATTAAAACAGAAATATGTGTCTTGGGCTATCTTGGAGGTAAAAGTTGAAATAGTTCACGGTTCTGGAGGCATCGTTGGGGCTGAGTGTTTTAATTTTTTTTAAAAATACTTGAACTGAAGACCTTTTCCAACCAAATTTATTGCTCTAATTTAGTTTTTAAGTACTATTAATTCACAAAAGTTTATAGTACCTTATAGTTTTTCTAATCTTTCTAATGAGTACAGGAAAAATAGATCATCATAAGAACCAAATTTCTGAATTCATGAAATTTAGGTTCTGACTTTGTATTAATAGTAATATTTGAGATCTGCAGAGTCTGCCTAAATTAATCACAACCCCTAAAGGAATTAGGGGGGTTAGAAAGTGGGAAGGTTCACTAATTAATTTTGCTGCTTGTAATTTTTTGTTAGTTTCTTGCTTCCAAATCCACGAGACCATGAATATTTCTAAAGTAGTAACTGGTGTGTTGAAAAAACATATTTTGTGGCTGGAGAATGTCATAGTTTACTAAATCATTATTTAAGAACATGTATAATCAGAAATATGTGCTATAATGCAATTGTAATTTCAAAAATCTGTAACTAAATATGAGAAATATTTAATGTATTATAATTTTCAGAAAACTTACAACAAAATGAACAAACTAATCAATTAAAATAAATTTCAAATAATCAATTTGAAATGATAAGTTTTCACATCTATAATCAGTGATCACTGCATCGTCATGGGAATGTTCTCATTCCATTCAATGATGTAAAAACGAAATTTTTTAAAATTATTTTATTGAATATTACCTATATTAACTACAGATTATTGGAAATATACTTGCATAATAATGTGCATATTTAATGAAAAATCTGATCTTGTCTTATTACTGATTGTAATGCTCTTAAATAATCATTTTGTTAGCTGTGACATCATTCAGTCGCATCATTCAGTGACATCAACATGTGCTTTTTCATCTAATAAATATATTTCTCCTTTGGCCTGTTGGCTGTATGTCATGGGAATGGTCTCATCGCATTCAGAAGTATAGGAACTACAAAAAAAAAATAATCACTTGACCTACTTGCAGCAAAATTAATTTACAGGCCTCCCTTTTTCAGCCCCCGCCCCCTACACTCTAAATGGTGGTTGCTCCCCTTTCATTTTAGTAGAATCTGCAAATCTCGAATCTTACTATTAATACACAGTTTCATGAAGTAACATATCTTGTTCTATAGTATGTCCATTTTTCCTTTAATTAATTCTATTTAAATTTTGTATTGACTTGCTCTTTCATATTGCTTATACAGTCCTTATTAGAACATTGTAATCCTCTGTTTTCTTGACGTAGAGTATTTGTGATTTGAATCATTGAATGAAATTCAATAAGTATTTAAAAAAAAAATTTTTTTAATCATAACAACATAATTAATTTATTTATTTCTACATTTAATAGTAATTTGCACATGTAGTTAGTATCTTTCTATTGTAACTTATGTTTCAAGTTTTTTACTATCAAATGTATCTTTCATAAAACTTAATATTTTTATATTTATTGGATTATAATTTTCTGATTCCATTGTCCCTATTATATAATAAATTTTATTTTTCTGATATTTTGAAATTTATTGTTATAATAATAATTTGCATTCTAATTATTTAGAGAAAGTAATGAATAAATAAATATTTATTTGTTTTTTTCATCTTCAAATAAACATGATTTTGGGGAAATGTCATTGTTATATAGATATTTTTAACTTGTGATTAATTTTTCAAATATTAATATTAAATCTTATTTTTATAAAAATATTTGCTTTGCTACTGTCACTTGTTGTTTTAGGCTGTGCAGTGCTGGTTATTACTTAATAGTTGTTATTTTTATTTCATTTTCTGTAATAAAAATATTCTTTAACCCAAGAAGAAACAGTTTGCTTTTAAGTACTTTTTAATTAACTCAGATCTTTAGCCAGGATATAACTTAGAGGGACTCATTACTTTGCTATTGCTATACTTTTTTTTCTTGGTTTAATTTTGAATATTCAGATATATTACTATTCAGAGTGAATTAATTAATACCTTACATAATAAGTGATTCGTTTATACCTCGCGCAAAGGTGTTTTTTGAAGAAAGTATATTTAAAAAAAAAAATCAGTTTGCTCAGTTTATGCTCAAGCTTACCCCCTGGCTATGGTCCTGATATAGATGTTTTAAATAATAATCTGGTTGTATTATGAAAAGCTCAATTTTTGCAATAACTATATGGTAAAACATGTGCAAATAACATTATAATTTATGGATCAATCAAACTGTGTTTCTTTCATAGGCATACATTAAATATTTTTAGGGGTAGGGTGTTGATGACTGGAGGGGGTTTTGATTTATATTTATCATCGACTAATGACCTGGGAGATGTTAACGGGGTTCTTATACTGCTTATAAGTTTTTAAACTGTGGTTTGACTAAATTAAATAAAATCAGTGAACCCTCATTATAAACATGTGGGTTTGGGAAAATTAAACTACCCACATTGATTAAAGTCTAAAAAAGGATATAAAACCTTTGAGGGTAGGAATGTACATAATGAAATAAGTGTAGTGTATCATAAAATAGGGCCATATGATGTACTTCGTTTCAAGTGCTGCTGAAAAATCATACGATTTTTAAAGTAAAAAGGGGAATTTTGTTCCTTCCAAATAATAAAAACTATAGGTAATATTAGTTCAATTTTAATACAAACAAACTCTTTCTTAATAAGAAGCCAGTAATGATGGCATTTGGAGATACTATTTTTATCATATGAAGTAATTTAGTCCTCAGTTTGAACAAGATTAGTTATTAAAAACTTTCAAAACAGAATTTCTTGAGCAAACTTTGATTAAAAACACACCAAGTCCAATGTTTTTAAATTCTATTTGTTCATTAATGTATTTACCATATAATATATAGGAAAAGATTTTATAATCTTTAAATACTTATTGTGTCTTGAACTAAACCCACATCCGACCTGAATCAGTAATATTATGATGTTGCGCTATATTAGATAAAAATTGATTTTCTCTGATCATATTGTTCTGAAGTGAATGCTGGATGAATGTATATAATGATCTTGAACTGATTTTCTGATCAAAACACTGATAATAAATGATAGGGGAGAGCGGGGTTGGTTGGCGTAGGGGGTAGGTTGGCCATTGGCTTATAGTTTCTGTCACACCTGTTGTGAAAGCCCCACCATTCTACCATGTCACCCGCTCGACCTCGGGAGTCTTGTCCTGAGTTTTCAATCCGGTGCTAACACTCTAGAGAAGAGTGTGCTTCATTGATTGATTTTACAACATGTAAGTAAATTTTTATATTTTCAGTAAATTTGGTTTAAAGGCATGGTAAAACATTTGACTCCGATTCTGTTCACATAGCCCCAAACTCCTTTGAAAAACCTAACCTTTCGATTAACCAATTTCTTGTTTGATTGTTCTCCCCTGTTCTGGCAGCCATCTTTCATATGATCCCTCCTGTGGGGTTAGTTGGCTCTCTTCAACTGGGTTTTGTTGGCGCAATAGCAATTCACAAAAGCAAGGTAAAAATAAAGAAAGGTGAAACAACCAATTGTCTTTAGTTCCAGCAAAGGGGATCAGAGCAATTTTTCTTATTCAGAAAGTGACGACAGTCTAAATTTCTATCTTCTTCTATTGTCATTCTATTTTCCCCTAAAAGCTGTTAAAACCGATTCAAAATTATTATACCATTATAATGCAGCTTTTAATAACAATAATAAGTGTCAGGCAGTACTTGAATGAGATGGCTAAACAACGCCACCTTCTAGGCCAACCTGCCCCACCTTGGGGATTAATTGGCCTACTCTGATTGAAGAATTCTTCAATTTTCTATGATCTTAGTATTAAATATTATGTGGTGAAAAAAATACTTGAAGTACTCTAATACTTGGAGTTTACAGTGGTATCAGGCCTATTGGGACTATATGAACAGGAACGACTCAACAATAAAAAAAGTGAAAACTGTTGCCAACCAACCCCGCTCTCCCCTACTGATTGAAACCAAAAAAATTTTTTATTCATTTAGGTATGAACTAGGCACACCTGCTGCTGTTTCGGATTCGGCATAATGTTCCGTAGGTTTTTAAATTTTTTACTCCTGTTTTTGTTATTTAAAAAAATACTCAAGTTTTCTTTTAGGTTTGACAAAGTGTTATAGAGTTGATATACCACGTGGCAAACAAATATTTTATTATATGAAGAGTTATTAACTATACGTTATGGAGGTTAACTTTCAGAATTTGCAAAATTAAATTAATTAGTTTGTAAAACAAGAACCTACAGTATACATTATTGGGGAAGGGGAGGCAAATTTTTGGGAAACTTAGTTGTCACATGCATTCTAGAACAGAGTAACGAAGCCCTTAAGAGCAATGCAACATTTTAGAAATAGCCCATGAGAATTAAATGCATAGTTTGGCTTTTCTGCCAGGGAAATCAGCCTGCTCCACAAATATATTTTTACCTAAGTTTGATAAAATAAAAACATTATTTAAGCTGTAATGGACTGAAAGAATGTTTTCTGTTTTTTTTTTTTTTTTTTTTTTTTTTTTTTTTTTCATAAAATAATTTTTAAAAGACACCTGAATATCTCCTCAACTTATTTGTTCCATATACTTTTTAAAAATTTAATGCTTGGTAATCAGTATTTATAGCACAGATATAATTGTTTGTATCAGTTATGTATTCTATAAAAAGTATATGTATATTTGTTAAAATAAGTTTGGATCTTCAATTAGGCTAGTCCATAAGAAAATGTAAGCGCATTATTGTAACATTATTTGTTCTAAAACTGAACAGCTATACATACTATTTAGTTTTTTGTGTCTGTAGCTAGGAATCACGTTCAGTTTTTAACATCATTAATATTCATCTTATATATAGATAATTCAGTAATAATAGTTCATAATTAGAATTTTTTTTATTACTTAAATATTGCTTTTCATATATTTAATCAAATTTTGAAATGTTTATATCTATATATAAATATATCACTGATGTTTGGGCAAAAGGGGTTAAGGCATCGAATGTAAAGCTTAAACAACGATTTTCCAAGCTATTAAATATCATAAATTTTTTTTTATTATATTTTTTTATTCCAGAATAATAAATGAAACTATATTCTTTCATCAGAAACTGTAATAAATTATGAATAACGAATAAATTATAGTCAATTATGAATTTTAAGAAGACGATACAAAAAGATTGTTTATGACTTAATCCCTTTTGCCCAAACATTTCTACAGAATGTTTGGGCAATGTCTAAAAATACAGTTCTAGTGAAAAATCACTTGTTAAAGACTAATATCTAACATTTGTCATTGTAGTGTTTAAACAATATTTTCTGTTACTTGAATCCAGTGCAGCAATGTATATTTGTTGTTTTTAAAATTAATAATTTTGATGCTTGTAATATTTAAGTGAGGTTATCACATGAGTGTTTGCCACGCTTTTTTTTTTTTTTTTTTCATTCTATTTCACTATCTGTTAAACATTTATTTGAAAAATTACTGAAAAAAATACATATTTCAATGCTTTGTTTTTTGTAAAAGTAAATATTTTGCAGCATTCCCTCTCCTTATCTGATTAGCTTGTTGATGGAGAGTTTGATCCTATTTATTTCATTTGTGTTATTGCACTTATGATATTTGACCCGCATTTATTGAATTTTTTGAATGCAGTTATGAACTTTATTCTCTTCGTTCCATTTCATTTTGAACATCGATTCTTTTATCTTCTATTTTCTATTAATTTTTTTAATTGTTGTTTATTATTTGAAACAATGTTATTGGCCTGCATAGTGGTTTAAGGCTGCTTCTCAATATAATCATATTATAATACTAAAAAAGGATTAGTACTATGGATTGATCATGCCCTCTGCACCATTTCGCAAGAAAAAATAAGTAAATTTTGAATTTAACTTATTAAAAAAAAATAGCGTACAGTATTATTCATCTTCACATTCGAATATCGATATTATTATCTGCATTCCTGTCAAATCAAATTACTTATTTGTTTCTGATAGAAAAAATTAATCTTTTTTTATCTAAAATACAATAAGTTGAAAGAAAACAAATTTTGCCTGTATTTCAATTAAATTCATTTTATGTGGTATTAATAAACAAATTAATCTTCTTACATTTACATGATCAATATCCCTGGGATAGATCCTTTTCAATTAAAGGTCACATCACGAAATTATAAATTTTATTATTTTTTTTTTTATAGAGTGGTATATTGTGATATTATAGTGACGAAAAAACTTAGTTATTTTTCGAGATGGGAAAGTGGGGGCTGGAAACACGTACACACATTACACACTGCATGCCAGCGCTTCATTTATGTGTTTTTTTTTTTTTTTTAATTTTTCTTTCATTGTGTTCTTTAAAGTTTGATTTTTTTAAACATATTTATACATTATATAAATATTGTGATACAATTAAACTATTACAAACTTAAGTTGCATGTAGCATTTTTTTTTTTATTAGCAAATAAGCTTTTTTTAAATGCACTAATATGAGAGTCAAGTTTTTGTGCATGTTCGTCTGTTTGTCTCAGTGTGTCAAAGTCGGTGGAGAGGAGAATGGAGTCTAAAAATAAAGCACGAGACTTTTTCCTATACTCTTTACCACTTCTGTTATGTGAGTCACTTTTTTTTTATTATATATTATTTTAAATAATTCTTTAATTATTAAAGAGTGATTATATTATTTTTATTCTTTTTTTTTTCTTTTCTTCTGTTAACTTTTATTTTATTTGTTTTTGTTCTTATTTCTCTTCAAACCAGCTTCTAAAAATATTGATTGAATCACAATAAATCAAGTTTTACTTTCGAGTAGCATAAATTAATTTAGTTATAACTTTTTATTTAGTTTTCTATACTCAAACTACAAACTGCAGCATTTCAAAGAAAAAATGCTACTAGTGTATACATTTTTGCATATATGTTTGACGTAGGTATATTGTGGTTCAGGACATATATGTAGATAAGCATGGGCTTTTTCACTGATTTAGCGCAAAACAAATATAATTCTTTAATAATTAGCTGAAGCATTAAGCATGTTTTTCAAGACTGAGAATCAATCTAAATATTTTTATTTGTAACAATTAAAGCATCGTGTAAAGTTTGAGTTAGTTGCTCTTAGCATTATTCTTTCTTTTATGTGCGCTTCATACAGTGTTAAGTAATTTTAGCTGTCTACAATTTGTTTACACTTGTAACAATTACTTTAAGATGTAATTTATATTTTATTGAAAATAAAATGTTTCATTGGAGAGTATATTTATTTAATTCAAAATATTACTTTTAATAATAAGGCACAAGATTTTAGTTCCATGCCATGTATGTGCCTATGTTTTTAGTGTTTGGCAAGGTTTCAATTATTACATACTTTCTTTTAAAGCACTCCAATAAATCTATATGTTTGTGAGTTGTCAGTTCTCTATTTAAACTGATATATATCTATGCCTCACCTATATGCCTTGTAGGCTAATAAAAGAAAAGTGATAAACATAATCATTTTTATACAGTCATGCAAAAAATATAATTCACATTTAAAAATTATTGTGTACTTTATAATTAAATAATTTACTTGTTCTTTTTGTTCAGCCATGATCGTATTTGTGAGAACAAGATTGTTTTGTTTTTTATTACTTTTTTTCTCCAGTTTTTGCCATGTCCATTTTAGATGAAGATAAGTTTGAAATTTTTTTTCGATACTAGAAAAAATATTTCAAATTCCCTATTTTATAATTACTATTGAAAGAAATTTTCCCCTAATCCTATTTATGATGCATTATATTTGTTTTGAAAAAGTTAATTATTCAGCAGCATTAAGTTTCTTTGGCAGGTCTGCAACCTACATTTTATTAATTGCTACTTTAGTAAGACTAAAATGGAATAATTTTTAACTTAACCCAAATCCTCTTAACTTTTAGATTAAAAGTTCTAAAAGATCATTTAATCATTACTCGTTAATTTTCCTTAGTTCTACACTGCAGGAATGCCGACAAATTGATTGCAAACATATTCTAGCCCAAATAATATAAATAAAGTCATGACTGGGATTGACAAACAGCTTTCTGCAATGAATTTTCATTTAGGGGGTTTCCTTTTTAATTTCTTTTTCAAATATTGATTTTGTTCCCTCATAATAACTGATCGCCGTAATAATCTCAAATAGGTTGGCCATAGGAAAAATAAAAATTGATTTGAAGCTTTTCTGAAATTACTTTTTAATTACTAAATATTGATTAGAACATACCAATTTTTTTCCTGTTTTCACTTATACAAGTGCGGGTGTAGAGAAGAAAAGACTCAGCATTATCATTCATTGTTCTTATTTTCATGGTTTTATTTACTGAACTTATATTAAAAATATTGAGATAATGTCATGATTGTGATGATATTTGTTCTGCTGTTTCCTGTTATTCTTGGCCCAAATTGTTATGATTTGTGTTTATTAACCTCCCTATTTTCTATTTGAAAATATTGAAGGGATAAATAACCCATATTAAGTTGTATTATTAACTATCTTTCTTCTTTGTCAGTAATTGGTGCACTGAATTAGATCATATCAGTTCATCTTTTATCTGTTTCTGATTATATTGAAAATAAAATTTTTAATGGAACCAGGTCCATTGTTATTTTCATCCATAGTCTTAAAATAATTATTGACTGCCAACGGTTTGTAGTGGATTTTTTTTTTTTTTATATATTAGTCTTTTATTTGATTAAAAAGGGGCAGTAATAATCTCAATCGTCCTATAAAATCTCAAAATTCAGGCTGCAATCCACATGAATGGGCAAGTTGCTTCCAATAAACATGAAGACCTCTCATTTATTTTGGGCACTATTATGCTCACCTCACACAGAGAGCAGTCGTGGGATACTGGAATCTAACCCCAGTACTGGCTCAGGCCACGATCTACACTGATGATGTAGTGCTGTTAGCTGACACGCAGGAAGCTCTCCGGTCATCTATAGAGGAATGGAATGAAAAATTAAAGCTGAGAGGGTTACAGATAAATCCAGCTAAGAGCAAAATCATGTGCATTGGAAGAGGAAATAAGGATATAAGGATTTTGTGTAATGGCTAACCTCTAGAACTGGCGAATACTTACAATTACCTCGTTACAACTATAAGTAAAGATGGTAAAATAGACCAGGAGGTACTAAACCGTGTGATGCAGGCCAATGGACTATATTAACAAATATCTAAAACCATCATAGGCAAGCGGGAAGTAAGTAGAGAAGCCAAGTTGAGGATATTTAAATTGGTGTTCCTTCCAGTGCTCATTTATGGATCTGAAAGCTGGACAACCCTGGAAAAGCACATAAGCAGGATAACATCCGCTGAGATGATTCCTCCGAAGAATAGCAGCGAGGGCCAAGAGAGACTGCATCAGAAATAAAAGAATTCGCGAGGATTTGGGAGTACAATCAGTGCGGGACATCATGGAAGAGAGGCAATTAAAGTAGTACGGCCATGTGTGCAGAATGGACAACACCAGGAAGGCCAGGTGGTACTTGGAAGCCAGACCGGAAGTAAGACGACCTCGTGGCAGACCATGGAGCACATATATTGACTACATTGGGAAACTGGGGACTGCAAGAGGAAGCAACCATACCGGAGATGCGAAGACTAGCCAGGGACAGAGACCAGTGGACTAGATGGAGACTGGAACTGCAACTCCACGCTTGACAGCACAAAGGAGTTAGAGGAAGAAGAAGAAGTAACAGAATGATAAACTAAAACAAACAACCAATTAAAAATATGGTAAACAGTTTAAATACTGACAAAAAGTAAAAGAGGTTCATACTCAAGAAACAACAGTTAGTTAATTATGTACAGTTATATCTACATAATGTGAAGATGTAAGAAAAACCTAAGGTTTTTCAAATCCTACTTCAGTTTTTCTACTCAGAACATGTTTGCCAGGAAACCAAGCCCAATTTGTAAATTAAAAAAAAAAAGTTGATATAGTTGATGTTTCACTGTATTTACAGCATTAACCCTGTTAGCTATCTAGCTCATATTTGTATAACTTTTTTCTTTCATTTTTATGGATGTGAAAATTCATAGGATCTCCACTAGCTTTCTTTTTATCACGATCAGCAAATTTTGATTGTTAAAAAATTATTAATTTATATTTATCATATTTACTAGACCACAGCCACATATTACCATGTTTTGTTGTAGATAAATTTCCTTTTAAATATTTTATATCTAGTAAGAACATTGAAAGGATAGTCTTTGAAATTCCTGGACTGTAGACATAAAATGTAATTTGCAATAGATAATTTTTATTTTATTTTAGTTGTGGATCCCAGATGTTTATTGCTATTAGTAGAAGACAGTACTGGAACTATCAGTAGAATTCGGGTTGCTGAACTGGCTAACACGTTTCCTTGCAACCCAATAACCTGAAGATTATGTCTGAGTCCCAGTATATGAGGCATTTAACTCTGGAATTAATTCCCCACTCTTCTCTGCACTGACAATAAAAACCACTTATAGCCAAAAAGGAGTGGTAGAGGAAAAACAAAAAGAGATTACTGGCATTAGTCTGGTAGGTGTGCATTGTAGTTCTTGTTTGTATTAGAGAGCTACCTAGTGGAATCTTCAAGCATAGTAACTAAATAGTATTGAGAAAACCCATGTTTCAGCTTCTGGTTGTATTAAGGAGGAATGGATACAGATAGGGCTCTCCATTTTTATTATGATACATTTTGTTTTTCATAATTATAAAATGTTTAACTTTCTTGACATCGATATTGTACCATGGCTGACATCACTCTGTATGTTTCATAACTAAGAAATCATCTTCAAGATAGAATAATGGAGACTATAGCTAGCTATCATAAAGTTAAAATTTTGTAGAACAGCAGGGACCGATAATATTCCTAGTAATATGACCATGGCAGCTAAAATTTCTAAAACACATCTTTTAGTTAAAAAGATCTGGGAGAAGGATAAAATGCCCGAAGAAAGGAAAGAATTCAGATTCAGAATTTAGATTCTACAGATTCTAATAGCTATCGAGGGATCTCACTACTTCCGGTTTGTTATAAACATTTACATTAATCCTGACTAGTTGAATCACCAAGGAAAATATTGGAGACTTCCAATGTGGTTTTAGACAGAACTAACTGGTCAACTACTGATATTTTCTCTCTAATAAACATTTGTAAAAAATTACAGTGTTACAGGAAAATAACAATGTTTTACATGAGCTATATTTCTGTAGACCACCACAAGCTGTATAATATTATGACTGAGCTGGGAATACCAAAGAAGAAGCCTAGTTAGGATATACATGAATGGAACATTCAACAATTCAGAATCTAATTATTTTTCTGAGAGGTTTAAAGTTCAGGTTCGGATTCACTTTCCCCTGTTTTAAATAATTTAGTTGATTAATTAATCCCGAGAAATTAAACCAATAATCTTCAAATTTGCTTTTTCTCTATTTATTTCAACATAGTTTGCATTTTACTTTTTGTCAGTCATTGTTCATAATAAAATTTATAATATTTTTTAGTGTTCTTATATTAAGGTTTTGTTTTATATTTGTTGCTATTTTATATTTTTTATATTTCATGGATCTTCACAACTGGCATTCCAATATGACTGGTTTCAAGGGAATATTCATGTGTGTGGACTTATTCAAGGATGTAATTTAAATCTTATTCCATTATTTAAAAACTCACTAGTTTATAACTTAGCATTACTATTTCTTTTTTTATTTGTTAAGTTTAATATAGAGTTAAATAATGTCCAAAACATAATTATTGGAGTCCTGCATATTTCTGTTAACATCAGGTAGGCTGTCAACATTAAAGGAAAGAATTTGGAATTGGCAGTAGGAATTGGAATTTGTAATTCTTGTCTGGTGCGTTCTTTCTGTTTTAAAAAGTTAATAAATTGTTTTATATAGTTTTTCAAAATTAATTATGACCGAGATTGGCTTAATAGATCTCCACTGGTAATTGCTCCAATATGGGATACGATATTTTTATTGAAATACTCCGGCAAGGGAAAACTTGTTATATTAATGTTAAATATTCTTTTTTCTTAATTTTATAGATGAAGACAATTTTTTATTTATCTGTGAAAAACAGTAATTTAACCAATAGTTTAAAATAAAATGAAGTAGAAATTTCAAGATTTTATGTATATATTTAATTATGCCTTTATTAATTTTTTAATCTGCAATAGGGTGTCCCTGGAGAAGAGACGGAGCAGCTCGACGGAGAGGGGAGTGGTGGAGGGTGCTCACAGCGTGCGGAGAACCCGCTCGACGCTCTGTTAGACGAACTGCAATCATTCAGGGGTGTGCGTAGGCTACATTCTGTACCACCACCACCACCCCCACGCACTTCCTCCAAGTCACCGTCCGAGTCATCATCGGCAGAGAGTGTTGCCTCCCAACCCGCTCCCTCTAGGGCTGAACTGCTGGAGGCTAAGCACCGAGAACTGCTCCGCAAACAGCGGGCCTTACAGGAGCAATACACTCGGCTTCAGAGCCTACAGCAACCACCTGACCTTCTCCAGCTAAAAAAGACAGGCTCTGAGTCGAACCTCCTTGGCAAAATGGGCCTGACGCTTGCTCCAACTGGCTCCCTGTCCCACCTGGCCCCTGTCACCACCACACCAACAACAACTACCACAGCAACTACCACCACATCAAAGATATATGAGACTGACATACTTTAGTGTGTGCGTGGCATCGAGCTCTACCTCCCTTATTCAACTATCATACTCGGGCCCCTTTGAGCATTTTTTATATTTTTATTTTAAGGTAATTTTAATTTAACTTAATTTTCCATATGTAGAACTGAGAAATTGATTTTCAGAAATTTTTAATGATGGTATTGCAATTTTTTAAATTTAATTAGGTTTGGAAGTTAAGAATTAATAAATGTCTACTTGGAAACAAAACTCTGCCTGGAGTGGCAAGTGGTGGCTTACACTTACTTACTGCCACTACAATTAAATTGTTAAAAAAGTAAAATTTTCTTACTTGTTAAATATGTGATGAGGTACATGGGGATAGTGTTAATTATTTTAAAAGACATGTTTTGCCAATTGATTGTTCCACCTGGGAAAGAACCATTTGCATTTATCTTCTCTTGTCTTTTAAGTTAACTTTATTTGTAAATATTTCTACCTACTTAAAATGATATACTTATGGCAAAAACAAGAAATAAAAAAATTGTATACCTCTTTATAGCTAGCATTGTGTATGAATTTAATGAATGAATAATAATACATTCTGCATAGATAATAAGTATTATTTATTTTGAAAGTAGTCAATTACCAAACAACAAAGCCAGTAAATTTTGTAATTATTGGCAACATAATGTTTATTTAATTTAAATATTGAAAAACACCTCCCCTCTCCCAGCCAAGAATTAAAAAAAGATGCTCAAAGATGTCTAATATACACTGTGTGTTGGGCCGATTAATACTATTTATATGAAAATAATAATAAATAATAATGATTGCTCAACTATGTTTCCTTACCCACTTTATAAATACATTATATATATAATGAAATAATAGCACATGATTATATCCGTAAAAGCACTTCAGTGCAACAGAGAATACAAAGAAAAGCACTGGCTGAAGTTATCATGTATTTTAATCTCTATCGGTATTATTATCTAGCATATTGTACATAGAGGATGAAAAGTCAACCAATTGTCAATTAATCACATTAAATGGATTTCCTCTGTTTATTATTTATTATTATTGTTATAATTATATAGGGCACTGCCTTAAACAGTGTTAGTTGTCTTTTGCTTCATTTAGATGCAATAATGGCTATACATATATAAAATTTATAATGCCCTATAAATATATTTATATATATATAATACCTACCAAAAAAAAAATCAATGTTATTAATATAAATTATAAGAATTAAGTCAATCAGTTTTTTTAATTTGTTTTTTAAACAAACACCATTATACTAAGTGTGTTGTATATTCAATATCGATAAATAAATAAATAAATACGTTTTACTCACATATATATCATTTGATTTTTTATATTTCCAAAAAATTGAAATGTAATTTGAAATAAAAAATTGAAATAATTCATCTTAGATGTATATAACTAATAGAGAGGATTAGGTAATTATAAATTATTCAAAGATTTTCTAATTTTTTATTATTAACAATGTACCTAACTATGAAGAAATAATTGAATGGATTTTTTTAAATGTGTCACATCATAAATATAACAAAAGTTCAAATAAATTATTTATTAATTATCAAAAATCAGCAATTGAAAATGACAGCCGAGACAGTATAAAATGCGAATTCATTTTTCAAAATACTATTATTTTTTCTTTCTTTTACAAACATTTGTTTTTCTTTTGGAAGTCCTTGGCCCTCTCAATTTTCTGTAGATGGCAAAAATAATAATAATTAATTAAAATATATATATTGTATATGGGTCTTTCTCACGTAAGAGGGCACTTTTGTGTCCCCTGCCGTTTACAGCAATTTAGAAAAGCTTAGGACCTATCAACCCCAACTGTTAACTTAATCTCAGTACAAATTCAAGCTCTCCAGAAGCAAATAAGTTCTCAAATTTCAGAGGTTATGTTTAATAGTTTTCATTCCCCTGTCCTCTATAGTTTTGGTCAGGTAAGTTTTTTTTCTTCTAATTTTTCAAAGATGAATGATTTTGTAGCACAGATTTCAAGCAAGTAGCATCGTCATATCTCTATTTCCCTTTCAACGATTATCAAATAAACCTTAAAAATTCATTCCCCTGTCACTGTAAATCAAATACTGCAGGAGCATGAAAACAGCGACGTGGATTAAAGCTTTCTATTGCTGCGCAACTTTTTTAAAGCATCATCAGTCCTTAACAATGAAAAATTAAAAAAGAAAAAAAAACTTTTGGAACAAATTTATCCTATAAATGTATCACACTTTCAACACAATAGTTAAAAAAATGGCCCCAATAAAATACAAGTCAAGAGAGGTGTTTCAAAGATTTCGATATCAATACAAGAAAATGATCCAATTCCACAGAGAAAGAGAATCAAAAATATAAAATGAAGCAACAAAAACAGAAAGTAAAGTTGGTTTGTGAAATGACTCCCCGTGAAATTCACTTGAAACGGAAGCGATTAAGAACGAATGCTAATGTATAATTGTTGATTTGATGATACAAAATCTCCTCGTTCAACCGCTGGTGAGAATATAGATCCACCCACTCCTCGATACATACGTGGAAGGAAACTGGTAAATAAAAACAAAGTGAAAGTGTAGAAAGATAATTCTATGTTGCACACAGAAAACATAACGCATGAAAGACTACGGAAAAATATCGAATTTTTTTTTTTTCAATAAAGCGATTTACCATCTAAAAAAGTACACACATATGTCTTTTATTATAGAGGCATTATTTAAACAAAATGTATTCAAAGAGGACATCAATGCTACCTTGCAAACACTGTTGCGATCCTTTTAATCCCAAAGGTCTTGTAATTCATTCCATAATAATTTTTAGTCATCCTTATATCACGTTTCACATGAATAGGTGTTCTACCATGTCGACTCCCTTCTTCTGATGGCCAAAGCAATAGTATTACACCGACAAAAATGTTTATTTATAATCATAAAATTAAAAATAAAAACTTGGTAAAAAGTGCCCACTTTAGTGAGAATGACCCATATACTAATTGTAAAAAATAATAAAAGAATAAAATATACCCACCAAGTTAGGTATAATCCAGTCGAGTGCATGTAGAAAAATGTACATTAATGATGTTACTAGCAGAAAAGGCCACACACCACTCTTCAAGTAACTAGAAAATATTTATGGTGATATAAATCCAGCCATCCAATTGAAGAAAAGTATGTATCATTTACATTAAAAGCCACATAACTCAATAATCAATCAGTAAAACAGGATTATACAATAGGTGCTAAGGAAAAAAGTGTTCATCAGTACAACAAGCTTGTGATTTAAAAAATGAACTATTAAAACCAATTTACATTTTAGTCGAACTTAGACTTTTGTCCTGATTATATTATTGTGCAAGGGGGCCATGGTGCAAAAATGTTCGAGAACCTATGATCTACTCTCAAATATTGCAATTTTTTTTTATTTATTCAAAGTTTTGTTAATTAGAAGAGCAGGACAGCACAATGGTAAGGCACTGAACTTATGTGCTCAAGGTTTATGAGTTCAAATCTGGCTTGGCAGGATGTCTTTTATTAACTGGGTGCTCTTAATTGAAAAATTAAGGGGGAAAATGTAGGGGTTGGGCATGATCACGGTCAAATCACCTCCTTACACCACTGCTGACCAAGAAACAGTAATTCCTTATACAGTACAACCCTCAATAGGTTGTAGTGATATAAGGTTTTCATTTGTTTATTATGATTGAATATTAATTTTTTTTTTAAATATATTTTGTTAAATTTGTTGTTTCCTGAGATAAATAATGATTTTTTTTCCTTTTTTACTTTTTTTTTTTGTTACTTTATTTCATAGTTAATTTATAATTGAAAAACTAAGGAACTTATCATTAGAATATCAAATAACCATATACAAATTTTTGCTGGGGCAGTTATAGAACAAAATTTTCTCATTAATTGGATCTCATATATTACATGAAGTGAGTCATGCATTAAAGGAAGTTATGAAATAAATGATTAATTTTGTTTCAAATTATATACATATAGCAGCAGTAGCTACAAATTTAACTATTTAAGGCATCAATGGATTAATAAAAATTTACACATGAATACAATTTAAAAATAATTCAGACTAAAAATAACATGTTATAGAACTTTACTTTGCCTGTTGAGAACGGAAATTCAATTGAGGGTAAGATAGCGCTGCAGTATAAACGATGATAGTACGACAGGTAACATTTTTCCAATTATAGGCATTTGCAACCGCTTTGTGCCGCTCAGCAGCAGGAACACCCTTACCTTCTTTGACTTGAGCAATAGCTTTCTCTAAACCTTCAGTTAGTTCTGAAAATATAATTGTGAAGCTTTAAATAATTAATGTAAGAAATAATTGCATGATTTTAATTATTCATTTTAATCACACGAAGAAATGAAAAAAATAAACTTTATTTGTATATCTAAGAGGTTCTGACCACCCTTTAAATAAGATATTAAAGAACCATTGTTATGATGATTGTGCAATAGTTCTTTTTTTTTAACCAAGTCATTAGATTGTTTATTTTTAGAGACTTTTTCCATTTATTTAGTATTTCATACAATTTAACAGCAAATAAAGCATCTTATATTTTATGTAATAGAAGGATATTAAATATACTAATTTAAAGGATATCCCTATTGTCCATATGCAGTCAACAAAGAAAATTAATATTGGAAAAATTGGGAACATATACAAGGTGTCTTTTACAATATGGCATAAAATCCATATATAGGATGTAAAATCCGTATATAGGGTGAAAAATTATTTATACACTTCAACAGGTTCTAGACCTCACAAGATTTATTTTTAGTATTTTGTTAGATTCTATTTTTTTGTATTTATGGAAAAACGTAATTCCTATGCACAGGTTCTACCACTTTTGTCTCCTTTGGTTCAATTTCCGCCCAAGCTTTGCAAAGATGATAAATTAATTCTTTTTGAGATATTGAATATTTTGGAATTTTTCATACCATTAGGGTCCATAGTTCTTGATTACCCCATTCAAGATCTATGGACACTAATTTTGAGGAAAATTCCAAAATATTCAAGATCTCAGTTGCTTGCAGTACTGTGCAGGAATTATATAGCAGTCATTCTTAGTGTTTTTTCTGGGCGTTTGATTAGGTCTGTTGACTTACAGTAAAAATAGCTGTCTTCATGTTTAGCCACATTCACTTTTTTCTTAAATTACCTCATTGGTCTACATACTACTCAACACTGATTATTCCCTCAATAATTGCAAGTTCACCTACTATGATGTGTTTCACTGATTTTTATGATAAGAATAATAATTGTAGTTACTTATCAATATGAATATTACATGTAAGCACAACAAAATTACAAGATATTACAGACTAATTTTTTTTTTCAAATTTAACTGTTCATATAACGTAAAGAATATGTTTATATATTTTAAATAACATAGCATATATTACAAAGAAAACTATAAACCACTTACTTGCAACAGATGGTTCACAAAGATGTACCAAACGAGGTTCAAGAACTTCAGGAATACCTCCCACCTTTGTACAAACCACTTCAAGCCTTTCAAAAAATAACAGAAAAACTATTTAGATTTAATAAAAGATAATGATAAATAAAACCCACAAAATAAATCTGTGATTCTCAAACTACAGTCCACTATTGAATCCCAATGAGATTACTGAGTGACCATACATCAAACTATCCAATTTTTCATCCTAGAGATTAAAGGAAAAGCTTGTCTGCATAATACAAGAATTAAATGGACTTTAAAAATGTCATGTTTTTTTACTTAATTCGAATATTTTAATTACTGCGGCTGTCCCAAATTAAGATTTTAGTATTTCAAAAGTATCCATCCTTATGTAAGTATCACCAATTTTTAAGAGTGGTTTTAGGAGTTGTGTTATTCAGAAGTGAACAATTAGAAAGATAAATTATCTAAAGAAAACTTCCATTTTAAATGATCACCGATTGTACAGGGAACTGGGGAGTCTCTCCCAAAAGCAAAAAATCTGGTGCGTGCGCGCAACACAACTTTCACTTACCAACTTACTTAGATTAGAAATTAATGTGTTTTGTTAACTGCGACTTCTCAAATGAACAGAACGGCTTTAATTATGAACAATGGTCTGTCATTAAAGGCGTACTCCGCATGCGTGTGCTCAACGAGTTTTATGAGTTGACTGAATATTTTTCTTTTTTTCTCCTCTATATGTTTACTTTATTTTTATCATATCTCATATTTAGCCATTTCTTATTTTTTGGCGTAACGAGAGACAGTTAATTTCTCCATATAAACAAAAACAAAGGTCAAAGGTACTTTATAAGAAACAAAAAAACAAACAAACAAAAAAGGCCCCAACCCCACTTAAGCCCACTCAGAACATTTTAATAATGATAAGGCTTACCTGATATTAAAGAACACATAATTTTCATTAAACATGACGAATTTGATAAAAATCGTTAAAGCCGTTTTTTAAATCATCGAAAAAAAGGTAAAAATTGGAAAAAAATTATGAAATAAAGTGCCCCCCCCCCCCCCAATTTTGATGAAATGTTGGCTATCACATCACATACACAAATACCCAGTTTGATCAAAATCGTTAAAACCTTAAAACTTAAAAAGTTATTTAAATAAATAAAGTACCCCCTCCCTTTGAGCAAATTTGGTGAAATTTTTGCTGTCACATCGCGGGCATATACATACACTAAATACCCATTTTCAGGTTCGCACGGTTTATAGTTTTTGAGCTAGTTTGTTCACACACTGAACATTTCGCGACTCCGTTGAAAACCGGAAGTCGAAATTTTTCACGATCGCAATACTTCCACTTACTATTTATTTCATATATAGGTAAGTGAAAGTAAAAAAGAAAAAGGGGTTTGAGAACTTCAGGATTTTGCTAGTTTTTCTAAAGCGGTGGGAGTTAGTCCAACCTGATTAAAATCCAGAAGGGTTCTTAAACATTAGAATCAGTTGAAGGGAAATATTTAACACATAATCAACCTATAAAGGTGCAAACCTTGTGGTTATAATTACTGAAGTCGCTTTTAACTCCAATATTTTTCACCATTACATAATGTAATTTTTTGTTACTATTACCAGGTATTATTAGTTTCACTTACCTATATAAGAAATATATAATAAGGAAAAGTATTGCGATCTTAAAAAAATTTTGACTTCTGGTTTTCAACAGAAGTACACGTTTTGGGGTCCCCTGATAACCCCAAATAACCAAGTACTGGGACATGGTCTATGTGTGAACAGACTAGCTCAAAAACTATAAACCGTACCTATCTGAAATTGGGTTTTTGGTGGATGTTAATGCCAGCAAAAATTTCATCAAAATTGGTCAAACGGAGGGGGTACTTTATTTCATAACTTTTTTCCAATTTTTACATGTTTTTTTTTTTTTTCGATTTGCTTAAACGATTTTGATCAAACTTGGTATTTGATGTATGTATATGCTCCCGATGTAACAGCAAAAATTTCATCAGTATTGGTCAAACGGAGGGGGCATTTTATTTCATAACTTTGTTTCCCATTTCACGTTTTTTTCAAAAACGGTTTAACGGTTTTGATCAAACTTAGCTTTATGATTATTAAAATGCTCTGAGGGGGCTTAAATGGGGAAGGGGCCTTTTTGTTTTCCTATAAAATACCTTTGATTTTGTTATTAGTTTGGCGCTACAACTCAATGATGAGTCCTGGCCTCCTCAACCAGCTTCCTCCAACCGTCTCTGTCTCTGGCAGCCACCATCTAGTCCCTGATGCCGAGCATAGTTCGTGCGTCATTCACCACACCATCATACCATCGTAGCTTCGGTCTTCCTCTCCGTCTACTCCCAAAGATCCGCTCTGTCAGCAACTTCTTTGATATCTCGTCTCTTCCCATTCGGGTCACATGTCCAGCCCAGCGTAGTCTACCATGGCGAAGGATTTGTGCGACATCCGGCTCTCGGTAGATATCTAACAGTTCCTGGTTGCTCCTTCTCCTCCATTCGTTTCCAACTCTCTTTCCTCCCAGTATCCGTCGGAGTACTTTTCTTTTCGAATATTTGGAGATCCTGTTCGCTCTTTTTCGGGATTGTCCATGTTTCAGAACTGTAGAGGAGTATTGGGCGTATAAGTGTCTTATAGAGAGTTATCTTTGTTTGCCGGGAGAGGTAATAGCTTACAAAATGTCTAAGCAGTCCAAAGCAGCACCGGTTGGCTAAGACAATTCTATTTTTGATTTCTTGTTCGATTGCATTTTCTTGAGTAACAATCAAACCCAGGTAACTACATTTTGCTACTTTCCCAAAAGTGAATGACCCTATTGTGATAGTTTCGCCTTCTAATGGTGCTTCCCCAGACACCATATATTTCGTCTTAGAGCTATTCACTTCAAGTCCGAGTTGCTTTGCTGGTTAGGTTAAGGCTAAAAATGCTTCGGCCACAGCTGTTAGTGAGCGACTAACAATATCTATGTCATCAGCATAGGCCATAAGCTGGTAAATGATTGAACACTGTTCCTCTGGTCTGAAGACCTGCATCTCGTATGGCTAAGGCCAGATTAAAGAGAAGACAGGCCAAAGCGTCTCCTTGTCTTATGCCTTTACATGAGCTGAATTCTTTAAACATTTCATTGTTGATTCGCACCACGCATTGCACATTGTTCATTGTAAGTTTAATGAGCTTTATAAGTTTGGCCGGTATTCCAAAGCATTCTAAGGCATTGTATAGCTCATTTCTAATGATACTGTCGTATGCTGCCTTAAAGTCAATGAACAAGTGGTGGGTTTTGATATAGTATTAATGCCCCCTCTCCAAAATGGTGCGAAGACTGAAGATCTGGTCAACAGTTGATTTCCCTTTCCTGAAACCACACTGGTATGGGCCTAAAATTTTCTCCGTGTACAGCAGCAACCTTTGAAAGAGAATGTTGGAGAAAACCTTATACGAAGTGGGTAATAATGATACCCCTCTATAATTACTGCAGATCATCCTGTCTCCCTTTTTGTGAATTGGTACGATCACAGTTTTGTTCCAGTTTAGCGGCATTTCCTCTCTAAGTCAGATGGCGGATATTATGTCTTGGAGAACTTTGATGAGTCCTTTGCCTCCATATTTGATTAACTCCGCTGGTAATCCATCTATGCCTGCTGCTTTATGATTTTTTAATTTGTTGATGGCTTCTTCTATTTCTTCTTTATCTGGAGGTTCAAAATCTGTGTATGGGGTAATTTGATCGATTTGAAGTAATGAGGTTAGTTCTTCACCCACTATATCTGCTCCTTTGTAGTTAAGAAGGCTGGAGAAATGATTTTTCCACATATCTTGTATTCCTGTTTTATTTGTTGTAAGTTCTCCTTCCTTGTTGAGGCAGGCCATCTGTCGTGCAGAGAACAGCTTTCTGCTTCTATTCACTTTGTGGTAGAATCACGAAATCGGTTTTCTCCTCTGAGCATTTCCATTTTCTCCAGTTGAGTTCTTTCGTATTGCCTCTTCTTTATCTGATGAATATGTTTCTCCTCTCTTCTCCTTGCACGATATCCTTCAACTGCATTCCTAGTTTTTCTCTGAACCATGCTTCTGTAGACCTGGTTTTTAGTTTCTGTTGCAATCTGGCATTCATTATCAAACCAGGGGGATCTGTTTTCTTTTTCTGTAGGTCCGAGAACGTTGTATGCGATGTCTTCCACTATTTTAGAGCAGGTTGTCCAGCAACTTTCCATACTTACTTCCGGATCAGGGACATCGTTTAGGCGTAAACATTCATCCAGCTCTTCCTGGTAACCTTTCTGGATTTCCGGTTCTTTCCACACATTAATGTTGAACTTTCTATGATTAGGTCTAGAGCTATTCTTTTCTGGCAATTTTATTCGAGCTCGAACGTGCGCTATTATCAAGAAATGATCGGAATCAATATTCGCTCCACTATAGGATCTTACATCTTGCAGGGACGATTTGTGTCTCCTTCCAATCAAAAAGTGATCAATTTGGTATACGGTTAATCTATCTGGAGATACCCATGTTCCTTTATGAATGTTTTTGTGCGGGAATAAGGAGCCTCCTATCACCAGGTCTTGCGATGCAAAGTTGATAAGTCTGATTCCATTGTCATTGCTGATATCATGCAGGCTATTTCGCTCAATTGTAGGTCTGTATATGTCTTCCTTTCCAATTTTCGCATTGAAATCACCGGCAATGATCTTAGTATCATGCTTCGGACACTGATTTAAGGTTCCTTCAAGAAGATCATAGAATTCTTCCTTTTCTTGGTCTTCCGAGACCTCTGTAGGTGCATGAACATTGAAAATACTATAATTATACAATCTTCCTCTGAGACGGAGGTAACAGATGCGGGGACTAACTGCCTTGAATCCAATCACTAGCTGCCGGTACCTTCCTCTAATGACAAATCCTGTTCCAAATTCATGATATCTGTCGCTACAGCTATAATACACGGAATGGTTTTTCTTTTCTAATACGCCTTGGCCAGTCCAGCAGATTTCCTGAATGGCGGCTATATCTATTTTATATCTGTAGAGTTGGTCTAAGAGCAATTTTAGCGCTCCGGGTCGATGCAGGGATAGTATGTTCCATTGTCCTATGTTAAGATTCCTATTGGGGTTGCCGGGTCGTTTCCTTAGTTGACTGATCTGATCCGAGGCTGTTGTTTGAGGTTTCACGATAATTGGTTTTCAGGTAGCGGGGCTATCAACCCTCACTGCGTACCCAAGTCTGCAGATGGGGCTGCCATCTCGATGCATGCAGACCTGCACCCCCTTCCGGAGCGGCTTCCTAGGGAAGGTGGTCCTAGGGTGTGTACTGTATGTGACTTTGTGTATCGTGTGCAGTAATTTTGTACTGTGTGTGTGTGTGTGTGTGTGTTGGTGTACTGTTCCCCCAACCTGGAGGGCCAGAGGCTGACTGCAGTCTGAAGACTGGGCGATGGGCTCGCCAATTCCCTATGCCTATTTGATTTTGTTAATATGGAGAAATTAACTGTCTCTCGTTTCGCCTAAAAATATGAAATGGCTATCAAGTAAACCTTGACCTAGCTCCTGGACTATCCCCAATCCCTTCTTTACCCTCTCAGTGTGAAAATCTCTGGTTTAATTCATTATTAAATTAAGAAAGAATTTCCAATAAAAAAAAAAAAGTAAAAAATAAAAAGAAAGGCTTTAATTTTATTGGTTTGCTATGAAATTCTAATTTGGACAATGAACATTTTAAAACAAAAAGAAGCCAAATTAGTCCAGCCGTTCTCACATGATGCGATCAACAATGAACATCTTGCATATAATTCGGCAAAAGGCTAATTGGACGATGCAACAGGGGGAGTCCTAAATATTGCCTACCCAGGTACATTTAGGATAGGGATCATTAACGAGTACCTGACGTTGTACAGGCTCTGGACCTCTGTTTTACATCTTATCCGAGGGATGGCCTAGCCAAGGATAAAAGGTGGTGTTGATGACATAAAATTTTAACATCTCTAAGAAACAAAAAAAAAAAAAAAAAAAAAATGCTGTACCTTATTAATTCAATTATTTCTCTGTCATAATAGCATGAAATTTATTATTATAATTTTTAAATATTTTTTTATAAGAAGCTGTATCTTGGTTGATAATGGGCCAATTTCCATGAATTCTTTCCACTTTCACTTACCAACTTACTTAGATTAGAAATTGACGTGTTTTGTTAAATGCCATTCCTCAAAGAAACACATTTTTCCCCATTCATTTACTTATTTTTGTTTCTATTTGCTCTCTAAAGTACACTAAAATTGTTTATTATTAAATAAAAGTTTTTACTTATGAAAATTCGTCAATGCAAGCATAATAAAATCGCATCTGATTTTATTTTATTTTGTTTATTATTGATTTATTTTATTTTATATTTAGTTACCATGAAACAAATAATTTCCATTAAATGAACAGAACATCTTTAATTATAAACAATGTTCTGTCATTAAAGGTGTACTGCGCACGCGTGGGCTCAACGTTGATGTAATATTTTTCTTTTTTTCTCCTGTACATGTTTACTTGATAGCCATTTCATACTTTTAGGCGAAACGAGAGACAATTAATTTCTCCATATTAACAAATTCAAAGGTACTTTATAGGAAAACAAAAAGGCCCCTTCCCCATTTAAGCCCCCTCAGAACATTTTAATAATGATAAAGCTAAGTTTGATCAAAATCGTTAAACCGTTTTTGAGAAAAACATGAAATGGGAAACAAAGTTATGAAATAAAATGCCCCCTCCATTTGACCAATACTGATGAAATTTTTGCTGTAATATCGGGGGCATATACATACATCAAATACCAAGTTTGATCAAAATCGTTTAGGCAAATCGAGAAAAAAAAACGTAAAAATTGGAAAAAAGTTATGAAATAAAGTTTTTGGCCCTCAGCTCCCGGACTAGGAGGATCAAAGCTTATATATTCAAAAATAAATAAAAAAATTGTCTAAAAAAAAAAAAAAGGTTATTATTTTATAATGGAATCCATTGGTAAAAGTGCTTTAAAAAAAAAAAATCTGGTGTGATGCGCACAACACGCAACTTTCACTTACTAACTTACTTAGATAAGAAATTGACGTGTTTTGATAAATATGTAAACGCAATTCCTCAAATCATTCATTTTTGCTTGTATTTAATCTCTAATGTACACTAAAATGTTTTATTGTAAAATAAAAAAGAGTTTACTTGTGATAATTCGCCAGTGCATAATACTACATTGCTTCAGATTTTATAATTCTCTGTTTACTTGTTGAAAATTTCATTTAGTTAACATTAAATATGTATGTTTCAAAACACATTGAAACCTCTATCCTATGAACAGAATGCCTTTAATTATAAACAATGGTCTGTCAATAGAGGCATGCTACGCATGCGGGTGTTCAACGTGTTTTATGAGTGGTCAGAATATTTTATTTTTTCTCCTGTATATGTTTACTCGATTTATTTTTTTAATATTTCATATTTAGCCATTTCTTATTTTTAAACAGTTAATTTCTCTATACAAACAAAAAAAAAAGGTATTTTATAGAAAAACAAAAAGGCCCCTTCCCCATTTAAGCCCCCTCAGAACATTTTAATAATGATAAAGCTAAGTTTGATCAAAATCGTGAAACCGTTTTAGAGAAAAACGTGAAATGGGAAACAAAGTTATGAAATAAAGTGCCCCTTCCGTTTGACCAATACTGATGAAATATTTCGATGATGATAAAACTTAAATACTAAATACTTAAAATATTAAATACTTGATTCTCATTAAACATGATGAGTTTGATGAAAATTAATAGCCGTTTTTGAGAAAATCGAAAAAAAAAAAAAAAGAATGTAAAAATGAGACAAAATTTATTAAATAAACTGCCCCCTACATTTGTCCAATTTTTATGAAATTTTTGCTGTCACATCTCAGGCATATACATACACCAAATGTCGAATTTTAGGTTTGTATGGTTTATAGTTTTTGATCTAGCCTGTTCACACACCCAGACCATTTCGCGAGACTTGGTTATTTGGACTCAGCAATTCTGTTATTTGTGTAATTGAAAACCGGAAGTCAAAATTCTTTACCTAACAATATATTTCGTGTATAGGTAAGTGAAAGTAAAATACGAAACTTCTGACCATTTCTAAAATATATTTATCATACTTACTTAACTGGATGATCTCATTTTTCGTTTAAATATGTTTGTTTGTTAGTTTTTGAGCTAGTCTGTTAACAGGCACACAGACCATTTTGCGGGCCTTGGTTATTTGGACTCAGGGGACCCCAAAACGTATATTTCCGTTGAAAACAGGAAGTTGAAATTTTTCACAATCACAATACTCTCCCTTACTATATATTTCATATATAAGTAAGTGAAAGTAAAAAAAAAATTATATACATATAAGGAGGGTGCATAGAATATAGAAGTAAAAAGTTAAAGAACCTCTGAAAGACTTAAATGATTTGTGCACACAATCGCTAATAGATCAATGATAAGGTTGAGCACTTACCTAACTTAGAAGTATGTTTATTTCATTTTCACAATCTTAAAGCAATTTTCTCAATACGATTAAAGGTCAGGCCACACATGTCCGCACCACAGCAATAATATAGGTTATGTTTAGAATATTTTTAATTTAACTTACATATTACCTTTAATTATGCCTGAAGGTCAGGCCACACATGTCCGCACTGCATCCGCATCCGTGTGTGTGAACGGTTACTATCTATCCTTCGTAAATGAATCAGATCTGTGCTGCGGATGTGATGCGTTGCGGACATGTGTGGCCTGACCTTAATTTTTTTTTTTTTTTTTTTTAATATGGATAGGAAATCTATCGAGTCAGCCAATATTAAAATTTTCTGTTTTTCGGAACTAAAAATGGTGATGATTTGAGAACCAACACATTTTTAGATATGCCATATATATAAAATAAATCAATAAATCACTACAATTTTTTGTTTAATTTTTGGACATAGCTAATAATCAGAATATTGTATCAGTTTACACTTGCCCGGATCATTCCACCCTGCATCATCCACTCAAGGTTTGATTGAAACCACTACCCAGATTTGAATGAAATTTTTTATGTATTTAGAACATACAAGAATAATAATGAAAAAAAAAATTATTCTATTCAACAATTCAAACTAGCAGTGTCAAAAATATATGAATTTAAACTTTTCCATTTTGCTTGTTGCAGTAACCCTTTAACGAGTGCCTTTGTTCCTAGGTGTTCCAACTTACACTAGAACATGTAATTAATTACCATTCAATAGATACAATTATTTGAACATATATTAAAAATCAGATCTATGACCTGCAACATGCAACAAAAGAATCATGTTGATATTTATTGGAATGAGTGGTATTAAGATTTCCTAGTAAAGTTTAAATTAAAAAAAAAAAAGTGTTGAGAGCATTCTAATAAAAATAATTTGAAAAGCCCAGGGAAATCGTTTTTTTTCATCTCACTTGCATTAGTAATCTCACGATCATAATATAAATACAGAATTATTCATTTTTTGCGTGTTTCAATATCATACTATTACTAAATTTATGGAATGAACTTTAAAAGTAATAAATTATATATTTTAAATACAAAATTACAAAAAGTTATTTATAGTTTAACATATGATATTCTGTAGTTTACCTTATGGTTAATCAAATTTTACTTTAATTAATTTAACAATATTTTAATAAAAAACTGATAAAAAAAAATATTTTAGATCAGTAAAACTAATTTGCAAACAATTATGGTATGATCTAGTTCGCAACCACTGGGGCACACATTTAAAGGTGTGTTTTTCTCAGTGCAACTCACAACTATTGTTGAACGATTATGCTTGAGCACTATTCATAATAAAGTCATATACAACAAAGTAGTGCTCAACTTTAATCGTTGGACAATAGTCGTGAGAGTCGCACTGGGGAGGAAAATTAACGTTATGCATTTAAGCAAGATTTATAGAATTTTGGTCACAATTCATTCGTAAATAAACTTTCATGTCCCCTCAGAGGGGACAACATAGTGCAAAGGATTCAAATATTATTTACATATTATAATTTATGTGCTTTTGGTTTCATATTATTTGTTTAATTGATCTGTCTAACATTTTAAAAACTAATAAGTGCTATCTAGTTTACAGAGCAATCCAATGTAATTAGCCAACATACCCACAAGCAACTGCTTCAACGATAGCCATGCAGTACGCTTCAGTTAGGGAAGTATTGAGGAATATGTGGCCTTTATTTAGAACTTTACAAACTTGTGAATGAGGAAGAGGCCCTAAAAGAGTTACCCTGTTTTGTAGCCCACGTGAAGAAACTACTTCTTCCAAGAGAGCTCTTTTTACTCCTTCACCCCCTATCATAAAGTCCACCTATAAACCAAACAATTCAGCAGATGTCAAGTCAAAAATAAATGTACTTTAATGAGAGAAAATTGTGTGAAGAATAACTTACATCGTGATACTTTGGACAAATATCAGCAATAATCTGTGCTAGCAAATCAATCCCTTTTCTATAGACAAGTCGCCCAATAGTGACTACAACAACTTAAGAGAAATAAACAGTATAGTAAAATCCAAGCAATAATTCTATCATAAATTATTTTAATTCCAAATGTTGAACTAACTTCGGTTTTGTGTTCTAAGATTTAAATCTGGTTTAAAAACTTTGGTATCAACCGCATTAGGTATCACAGACACTCTGGAATGATGAACTCTAGCACGAAGAACAGTATTTTCTTTCCTGTAATTTCATGAGGTTCATTCCAGTTCTCCAAAAGTGATATTTTTTAAAATTAAAACAGATAATCTAAGTAAATGCATAAAATAAACATAATATTTACACCATAAAATCTTTTTAATGAGCACTCTTACCCTATGTGTGATACACATACACAATGATCTATATTGGCAAGAGAGATTTCAAGAAACTTGTTAGTTATTATTGCAGAAGTATCAGCAAATCCAAATAACGAGTGATCTGTGAACACGGTCTAAGAAAAATAAAATTATGAAACTGCTTACTTACATTTATATTATTTATAATATAAAAAAAAAAAATCAATGTCTTTATCAGTTTTTGAAGATTACCAGCAATTAATTGCAAAATGAAATTTTTTCTTATGTGGTAGTCAAAACACTAATAAACAGCTTGGAAGAGTTAATCTTATTTGTATTTAAAAGATTACAATACAACAACTTTTATATTTGATATAAATATATGATTACGTTTCCAACCCATTTGTTCCTCTGAAGATTACTCCATTTTTAATTATGTCCTAACATAACCTCACCAAATATTCCTTACTGCGTGCCAAGGCTTACTTTTTCCACAATTTCCTATCAAAAGTCCAAATGGTAAATCCTTAAAAGACTGTAAATATTACAATCTTAAGCCGTCTGTTAAACAAAGTACCTGTTCCCTCTTTAGCTTCCTATTAATAAGATCCATCTCCATTCTTTTTAATCGATCTAACTTACTCGAAAGAATTATCCACTCCCAGCTCAATGGTTTCCTTGAGCGGAATGTTTTCCTCAATTCTCAATTGAGACTGGCTTTCGTTCTCATTATTCCACACAAGATGCTCTATGAGGGATCACTCAGGGCTTTCAATCTTCCATAGAGGAAAGTTAAATTACCAAAATCTCTAAAAGGAACAGTTAGCAGATTAAATTGTCTATTCAACAATGAACACCAAAAAGATCCAGAAAAAACTATGACACTAAAACTATGAAAGAAAAATTACCATCTTAATTCTCTAAAATTAACAGAAAGCAGATTACATTGTCTATTCAACAACAAACACTAAAAAGATCCAAGAAAAACTAAAGTTTGTGTGGGCGATTATGCCACAACCACTTTCCTAGGAATTTGAAAAAACAATGGGTCCCATAGAGACAGGGGCAGGTAGGAGAAGTAGAATAAGGGTTGGATAAACTGGCTACAACCTTAACATCAGGGCACTTTGAGCGGTCTGACATTCTGAAAACCAAGGCTGTCGCATGGAGTGTGCCAATGTACCCGCTGGTAGGTCGATAAAAATGAAATTCACCTCCCCACCAAAATAAAGGAAGTAAAAATGGGAGCAGTGTAGGAGAAAAATCTGGAACAGAAATTTTCAGAAATATTGATCAACAAACTGCCTATCATGGATAAGGTCATATTATATTATAGATAAAATTTAAATAAAACTAATAAAAAAAAAGGCACATTTGATATGTACAGTAAAAAAAAAAATCTGATGTGGTGCGCGCATCACACACACACCATTTTGCGTGACTTGGTTATTTGGACTCAAGAAAACAAAGTCGAAATTTGAATTACCGGAAAATCGCAATACTTTTCATTAATGTATATTTCATGTATAGGTAAGAGAAAGTAAAAAATAATTTTTTCTGATATTTTAAAATATTCACAGAAACAATTTTAAATAATTATATACATTTCTTCTTCAGTGTTTGACCATGTAACAGGATTTTCAATTGCAAAGTTTCACCCATCTTGCTCTGGACTTTGTCAGGGCCAATACAAGAATGGCTTCTTCATTCTTGTATTGGCCCTGAAGAAGCCCATAGCAAGGTGGGTAAAAGCTTGGCAGTTAAAAAACCTGTTACATGGTCGAACCTGAAGAAGACGAACCTAAAACAATAATTTTAAATAAAATCTATATTTATCTACATATTTCTTACTTTTCAAATTTCGTCAGTCTGGAATAAGTTTTTTAAAAAAATAATCAATTCTTTTTTATTTTATCCTATTATTTTCCAATCAATTTTATGAAGTATAAATTATATTTTCTAAACTTAGAAGATAGAAGATTATAAAAATTTCAACATTTTGAAATATATACTTGAAAAAAAAAAAAAAAATTAAACCAACTTAGAAAACTAGATAGAAAAATAAATGCATTAAAAAGTATGAAATAAGTAATTACCTTCTGAATTTATGAACAAACAGCAAAATTGAAAATGGAATGAAAAATGCAATAAAACGAATAATTTTATTTTGACTTGTACGAATACACTCTAACTGTAAAAAAAAATTATTAAATTATAATATTAAATACCATGTTCAACACAACAATATCTTTTCGGAGGCGTCGCAAAATGGAAAATCTTCCAAATTACATGTTACTAATTACGATTTCATTAGAAAACAATAGACATTAAAATCAATAGATGGAAGAGAAGATTTTCATAATTTCTAGTGTTCAAATTTTCTATTTTGCACCTCCTCCAAAAGGATATTGTTTTGTTGAACATGGTATTTAATATTATAATTTAATAATTTTTTTTTAACAGTGAGAGTGTATTCGTACAAATCAAAATAAAATTATTCGTTTTATTGCATTTTTCATTCCATTTTCAATTTTGCTGCATATTCATAAAAATCAGAAGGTAATTACTTACTTCATACTTTTTAGTGCATTTATTTTACTGGTTCCTAGTTCTCGAAGTCGGTTTAATTTTTTTTTTTTTTTTATATATATATAAAATGTTTTTTATTTCATACTTTTTAGTAGCTACAGGCCAGAAATTGACGGGTTTGTTAAATGCCATTTCTTTAAGTCACACAATTTTCCACATTCATTTACTTATTTTTGTTTGTATTTGTTCTTTAAAGTACACTGAATTTTTTTATTATTAAATAAAAGTTTTTACTTGCAATAATTCGGCAATGCAAGCATAATACTCAAAGCCGACTGATTTTACAATTCTCTATGTAGTTGTTGAAAACTTCATATAGTTCCCATGAAACAAATAATTTCCATTAAATGAACAGAACATCTTTAATTATAAAGGTTTAATTAATTATTCTATATTTATTTTAAAAAGTCATAATTTTTTTTTTAAGGTCGGCAATCTGCCGATCTGACAATTTTAATTTTGCAGTCTCTACTAATATTTTTTGTTTCTTTCTTGGATAATTATTTTGTTGTTCCTTCACATTCCTTTTTTTTTTTTACTTTATTTTTCTTTTCCATCATCTAATGTTTTTTTTCCGCAAACTTGACTGTATCTGGATTTCGCAGTTTGGCCACTTTGAATTAATTTTTTTTTGTACTTCCAAATTTTTAAAACTGTCTACACAAGTGCCATTAAATACATGCCTTGAAGGAACAAGATTTCATGCTACAAGTTCACTTCCTAACTAGCTTTGTTTACGGAAAGCCCTCACACACAATTCTCTATGATAAAATCTAACACAACTTTAATCAAATTCAGCCTATAGAACTGTGTATATAATGAAATCCAGTGAACATGGAATCACCCAATAACTAATTTGACACATTTTCATTTTATTAAAAGATATTGTTTAAAAAATATATGTTTGAGAAAAAAGATGGTTTAGGTATTTTTTTGAAGCAAACGTTTGTTGGAAAATTCCCTGATTTTCCTAAGATTTTAACAAAAATCCGACTTTTCCAGTTCTGTGTACAATGGATGGTGGCCACACGCAATCGAGATAAATACTTCTCCATACTTAGGTTAAAGAATATACTTAGTTTTAGGGTAAAGATATACAATAAAAAAGGAGTATCATATAATGACTAATCCATTTCTAGAAATTAGCTGATCAACTGGTATCATTATCATTTTTAATTAATTTCCAACTGAAGGTTGAAAATATTACTAAAACATAATTTTTAAACATTGATAAATCAAGTTATCCTATCTTTTTAAAAGGAGGCTTTTAAGTAGATATCTTGGAAAAGAGATGTAGAATTGCTGATATTTTTTTGTCTATACTAATCTGGAACACCCTCTGTATGATAGCACGAAATATAATTTAAAAGTATGACAAATATTAGCAAAAACTGCTTTAATAATTAAAACACTACCTTGAGTCCCATGAGTTTTCCTATAATCATTACTTCATGAGCTAAAGCCGAAAAAGCACTATGTCCATGAACTATTGTGATTTCCTCTCTGATAAGTATATATCTTATGAGAGGTAGTGAAGCAATCATTGTTGGAAGGACACATTGATTGTAAAATGTTTTTATAGGAAGATAATAAACCTGGAAACAGGTAACCAAATGAGATATTGGAAATTTATCAATAAATAATTATTAAAAATTCAATTTGTACCTTTAGGCCACACGACATGTATCTGATTCCAACTCTGTCCTGGTAGGAATGAGTAACAATGATCACCTTAAACCCCATGCTAATTAAACATTGAGAAAGATTGAAGATGTGTTCTTCCACTCCACCAACATTAGGATAAAAGAAATCGGACACCATACTAAAATTGGAAGACAATAAATTTGAACAAAAATGACCAAACCTTTTTAATAAAAATGAATAAATAACAATAATAACTGGAAAAATACCATATCCTAGCAATGTCTTTGGTCATTTTGGAAATTACAACTATAGCTATTCATCAACTAAAATTAGTATTACTTAAGTAAACCTATGAAGAAGGTGGCCCCACCCAATCGAGATAAATCCTTCTCCATATCACTAATTGCAATGTTTTATGGTAAAAATATACCATAAACAAAAACATCATATGACTAATCCATTTCTAGAAATTAGCTTATCAGTCGTTATCATAATTAATTTAAATTAGTTTACAACTGTAGGTTGTAAATTTACAGGTTATAAATATTACTTAAGCTCAATTTTTAAACATCGATAAGTCGATAGTTATCATATCTTTTTAAAAGGAGCCATTTTTTATCTAAATGCTTTATTTTTTGATATCAGAAATAATATTTTTATTTATTTTTTCAAAATTTTCAATACATTATTAACATTTTTCAAGTTATTGTCAATACAGTGGCGGGTGAGCTGTTCAGAAGTAGTAACTGATAAATTAAATAAAGAGAAATGCTACATTAGATATATGATACCATTGTATCATTCCATATAGAATTCCTGGATAATTAAATGTATCGATTAAATTACTGATTTAAATTTGTAGCTAAATGTTACATTCTACCTTATAGTTATATACTGATTGTATGAAATAAGATATATATGCTTAGATACTTATCTCGATATTTCTTTGTATTATCGATATATCTTACTGCTAGACCTAGTTATCAGTTGGATCTGTTTGTCGCGCTTGTTACCTGGATTGTACCCAACGATATTCTTATCTTATATTTAATTAATTATTAAGAAATAATGCAGCGTCCTAATAGACCTGGACGACTTTATGTTACATCTCCTGATACAGATTGTGCATGTAGGCTCTCATTGTTGATCAGATTCTAATGTGTTTATATATTATATGTACATATATTAAATTTTTAACGTTTCATTGATAGGGGACGATTTCACCAGGCCAGATACCCCTGATGTCAGAGTCTTAGATGGGAGGTAATTCTACTAAGCCTATAATATGTTACTGGATGACAGTGATTTGATTGAGTGTATAAAGTTTTGCTATTCTTTAGACCACTAATAATGTATCTCATTTTATCACTTTGATATTACATAATGTTATAAATGTATTCTTGAGGCTTTTGATAGCAAATAGCACTAACTCTTATATGAATATTTAGAAATGAAACAATGATTGATTTTATGAAATGATAATTGAACAATACAATAACAAGAAATTTATTAAGCCTAATTCAGCTTATGAACGGATTATATTCCAAAGTGGTCTATTATTAGATGTTTAAAATGAAAAGAAATGTTCCACCAATACCAAAGTATTTAGTAAATGATGAGCCTAATAAATAAATGCTTTTTTTATATAATGGTATAGCTATCGCTATGTTCCTTCTAGGGGTGGCCTATTTCAGGAAGTTGTGTGGCCATAACATAAGGGTACTCCTGTTGCGTCTTCTTTTGTTATAAAGGGCTTTTGATTAGCGTTGTTAAGTCCCAGCTCTCAACTCATGCTCGCTATGCTCACTCTTCAGAGATGAATAAACCCTGGGTTCTTTTCAGTTGAGACTGTGGCCTCACTGAACAAAGCCATATTGGTTATGTCTAGAAGTAGCATAGAGATATTAGTACCATCTATTTATATTTCTCACATTCTTCGTTATATCATGAACTGAGCATCTTTAAGACCAGTTGATTTTTAATCAACGATAATTTCTTCTAATCTTAAACAAAGAAAGACACATCTTATGATCGTTGTTATCATTTTTACTTTCTTTTACATATATATAGTATAATATATAGAATTATATAGTAAGGGAAATTATTGCGATCGTGAAAAATTTTGACTTCCGGTTTTCAACGGAAATACATGTTTTTGGGTCCCCTGAGTCCAAATAACCAAGTCCCGCGAAATGGTCTGTGTGTGTGTGAATACTAGCTCAAAATCTATAAACCGTGTGAACCTGAAATTGGGTATTGATGTGCCCGCGATGTGACAGCCAAAATTTTAAAAAATTGGCTAACGGAGGGGGTACTTAATTTAATGAATTTTGCCTAATTTTTACGTTATTTTCGATTTACTCAAAAATGGCTTTAACGATTTTGATCAAACTGGGTATTTGATGTATGTATATGCCAAAGATGTGACAGCCAAAATTGATCAAACAGAGGGGCACTTTATTTAATAACTTTGTTTCCAATTTTTACTTTTTTTTTTTTGATTATCTCTAAAACAACTTAAATGATTTTGATCAAATTCTTCATGTATAATAAAAATCAAGTCTTCTTTAATATCAGGGAAGGTTTATCATTATTAAAATGTTCTTAGGGGGCTTAAATGGGGAAGGGGCCTTTTTTGTTTTCTTATAAAGTACCTTTCTATTTGTTTATATGGAAAAATAAACTGTCTCTCGTTAAGCCTAAAAATAAGAAATGGCTAAATATGAAATATTAAAAAAAACAAGTAAATATATACAGGAGAAATAAGAAAAATATTCCGTCAACTCATAAAACACATTGAGCCCACGCATGCGCAGTACGACTTTAATGACACACGATTGTATATGAATAAAGATGTTCTGGTTATTTAAAGGAAATTATTTGTTTCTTAGTACTAAATGAAGTTTTCAACAACTTTATAGAGAATTATAAAATCAGACAACTTGGAGTAATATGCTTGCATTGTGGGCTAAACGTGTTCTATGAGTTGAAGGAATATTTTTCTTCTTTTCTCCTGTATATGTTAACTTGATTTTTTTCATATTTAGCCATTTCTTATTTTTAGGCGTAACGAGAGTTACGCACGGCATTTAATTTCTTCATATAAACAAAAACAAAGCTACATTATAGGAAAACCAAAAAGGCCCCTTCCCTATTTAAGCCCCCTCAGAACATTTTAATAATGATAAAGCTTACCCAATATTAAAGAATACTTGAATGGCAACCTACAATACTTAAGATCGCGGGTTCGATTCCAGCGGTGGCCCTTGGATTTTTTAATGGGGGTAAAAAATCCTTAGCTATGCCGTCCCACGGATAGGACGTAAAATGGAGGTCCCGAGGCTGTACGATGTCAGGTACTCGTTAAAGATCCCTATCCTAATTATCCCTGGATAGGCAAAATTTAGGACTCCCACTGTAGCATCGTCCGATTAGCCTTAGTAGCATAAAAATGGACGCTAAACAAACAAACAAACAAGAATACTTGATTCTCATTTAATATGACGAGTTTGATCAAAATAATTGAAGCCGTTTTTGAGAAATAAAAAAAACATAGAAATGTGAAAAAAAGTTATGAAGGAAAGTGCCCCCTTCGTTTGGTAAATTTTCATGAAATTTATGCTGTGATATCGGGGACATATAAGTACATCAAATACCCAGTTCTATCAAAATCGTTAAAGCTGTTTTTGAGTAAATAGAAAAACACGTGAAAATGAGACATAATTTACTAAGTAAAGTGCCCCCTCCAATTGATAAATTTTAATGAAATTTTAACTGTCACATTGCGGGCATATATATACATCAAATACCCAATTTCAGGTTCGTACGGTTAATAGTTTTTGAGCTAGTTTGTTCACACACAGACCATTTCGTGGGACTTGATAATTTGGACTCAGGGGACCCCAAAACGTGTATTTCCATTGAAAACCCGAAGCCGAAAATTTTCACTATTGCAAGTCTTTCCCTTAATATTTATTTCATATATAGGTAAGTGAAAGTAAAAATGACCATTTATTTTGATTTTTATGAGGGAATGGGTGCTTTAATAAAAAATGACCTTTTCAGATTTCTGTAATATGAGGGTCTTGGATGATGGGCTCTACTATTGAAAAAATGACCCTTGGATTTCTAGAGGGTCTATTTACAACAATGTAAAACAAGTCAACTTTCGGTGTTTTCTCTTTTTTTTTTTTTATAAAAAATTGGGAGATTAACAATTGAATTATTTTAACATAATTTAAAAACCAATGCTTCCATTCGAAGAGTGGACAGTTTTTCTTTCTCCTCATATAATTTAATTTTAAACGGTCATATCTTTTTCTTTAATAAATTTTCTCTTAAAATAGAGAAACAGTCCCAACTGCTAGTCAAAATAAATAATTCTGTGAAAATATAGCGCATGTCCTGCATGTCTAGCGGTCTTCCATTCCATACGGGAGACTTAGGTAGACCAATGATGTTTGGTCTCGCAATAAGTCCAGACAAATCCCTTTCCTTAGACATGTTTATGTAGACAAGCTTTGACACGTCTCTGAAACCGAAATAACCCAACATGTTATTAGGCTTTAGGCTTAAATATGATCAAGAGCTATCACGCGCTCTTTTAACTATGTCATATTTCAATAATTGGCTATTATAAGGTACGACTTTTCTGATTGCACTGAAAGAATAGTATCTTTTTGCAAGATCACCAAATCTTAACTCAATCCAAGCATCATATGAAATTTTTAACAAGAAGTTCATAAATCAAAAGGAACTGTTAAAAATTTAAAAATATTTGTATTTTTCTTCCTTGAAAAATAAAAAATAATTCATTTATTATCTGAAGCAATCTGCTGGAAAAAAAAAATTCATCTGAGGCTTAATTTCTATTCTGAATACATTTTATTTTACTTTTAAACATTGGATGCGCGAAAGCAGATCTGTCGAAGTTGGGTCTGGACGGCGGTCGGTGGGTGGAGATGTGTTGGGAGGGAGTTGTGGTGTCTGTATTAAACCTTCGGGTTCGTTAACCCTTTATTATTATTATTTAAACATTAGATTCACTCTCCTGAAAGATCATGTTTTTGAGTTGTGAAGTTTAAAATGTAGCCCTAGAATTGATCCATAACATTGAAGAGCTGGTATAGTAACTTTCACATCAAAAACATTATTTATCATATGAACCCTGTTTTGCATAGAATTTAAAACTTTATTTTATAAAATAATTTCAATTATTGCTGCTAAATGATACTATTGGGTTGTCCGGAAAATAATGCAGGATTTGGGTTTTAAAAGAAAAAAAAAACTTTTCCAATCGCCTTGAGGTGGTCATCGACGGTCGATTTGCTTACTTAAAGTTTTTCCGCAAGTTCTCGAACAGTTATTGTGGGGTTTTCTTCCACCGATGATCGGAGAATATCGTCATCAAGAGAGGAAGGCCTTCCACGACCTTCTTTATCTTCGAGGCTGAAGTCTCCCTCCCGAAATTTTTTAAACCACCTTTGAACAGTGCACTCAGTAACCATTCCCTCGCCCCACACTTGGTTGATGTTTCTAGCCGTCTGGGCTCCACTGCGGCCGAGTTTAAACTCGTAAAAGAAAATCGTACGAAATTCACGACGTGACATCGTAGGAAAGACTGGATTATTTCCAAGTAGGGAGATGCTATAGAGATAAACAAACATTGTCGTTTAGAAGAGGATTAGCAACTGTTGACACCTACAAATAAATAATCCCCTAAAAGTAAACAGATTACTATATATTGAATGTTTTAAAAGAAAACTTGAAAACCTGCATTATTTTCCGGACAACCCAATATTTGGTATTCAAACTTAAGTGGAGTGTATTGTATAAAATAAATTATGATCTGCAAACAAGTAGTATTTTTTTAATAAATAAAAATAACAATAAAATGTAATAAAAGAAAAACAAATTTGAATAAGCAATAATATTTGTTTGTTTAACGTCCATTTTTATGCTACTAAGGCTAATCGGACGATGCTACAGTGGGAGTCCTAAATTTTGCCTATCCAGGTATAATTAGGATAGGGATCTTTAACGAGTACCTGGCATCGTACAGGCTCGGGACCTCCATTTTACGTCCTATCCGAGGGACGGCATAGCTAAGGATTTTTTACTCCCATTAAAAAATCCTAGGGCCACCGCTGGAATCGAACTCGCGATCTTTAGTATTGTAGGTTGCCATGCTAACCACAACACCACATGTGACCCCAGCAATAATATTTAATATCAACAGAAGAAAATAAATGAAAATGAAAATAGAAACACCTATGTTAACATTTTTATAAACTAAACTTAACTTAACTGTCCCTCTAAGAAATATATACACTATTGTTACATACTAGCCAGTACGTACTAGCGTGCGTGTTGCTGCTTGGTCTTGGCCAAGGCGATAATAACTGTAGTATTAAAGCGTCTGTAAAGGGCTCAAATGAGGCTAATACTACAATGGTTTTGTTTACATGGGGAAAAGCCCTTGGTATGAAAACGGCCTTGTCCAACAGAGTATAGAACTAACTATAGGAGGCATGGCTACTGAGACTATTATCCGAAATTGTGCTCCTTTCCCCCACCCCTTGGGGGCCCATGGTCCTACACTCCACCCTCACTGCAATCTTTTATTTCATATTTTATAATAGCTATTCGGCTCTATTTGTTTTTCAACTTTTTAAATGAAGTTGAGTATTAATAAACTAATGTATTTACCATTTTAAATATTATTTTTATTACAATAAATAGCATTATAGAAGAATAAGTCTGGAGATTACTGGCCCTTAGGTGCTGGATTTTATTTAAATGGATCACAGTAGTCAATTGTTTTATTTTTTTGTTTCATATTAAGTAAAGTCTTATATTTATTCGGTTCCGAACAGGTACTGTCAACTGTATACATTCATTAAAGTACACAATTCTATTTTTAAGGAAGTTAATGTTGGTTGGTAATTATAAAAGAAATTATATTGATGTTATCTTTTATGATTTTAGGCTAAGAATGGGAAGTGGTAACAGTGATTCGAGGAGGTTTGTTCGAGCTAAATCACGTAAGAGAGGTATATGAAGTTTTTATCTATAATCAATTAGATTGTAAAAAGTTATATTTTTATATAATCCCAAATAAATTAATGTATTAAAAATACTATAAGCTGGAAACTAAGAAACTGACTGGTTCTGAAGTCGCCTCGGGCCAGCTTCAAAGGAAAATTTGATGAAGGTACTTCTTTCCCCTTCTCTCAACCTTCCCACATTTAGTTTCTGTCCTCATCTCATGCTGTTAATGATATATCTTCCTCCTATGTTGTGTTCGCCCGGCTAACCTTGGACCTCATTGTTGTTTGTATTTTTATATTTATTGAACCATGCTTCCCTTTGACTTCATTTTGGATTTCTTTTATTTTTATTTGATAGTAAATAATTATAAAGTAAACTTAAAATAATGATACACTTATATGTATGTAGTAGGTAGAATATTCTTCCCAGGGACACTCCCTGAAAGAGGAAAACAAAATAATGTGCCTTGTCTCTACCTGTTGGATGGTGTAGAAATGAAACAAAAGCCACAAGGAATGTTGTTTGATAAGAAATATAAGATACAAGTAAATGATCACTGGTGGGCAAGCCGCTGCCCTACTGTGGCCTTAGAAGGGGAACTTGTTCCACACCCTCCCAACCTTATTTCCAATTTTGCAAAAGGTTGTTTTGTTACTTTCCGAACAATAGGCATTTAACTATTTTCCTTCAACAGTGGGAATCATGTCTTCTAGTTTAATCTTTAATTAATTAATCTGTTTGGTTCTCTTTTTTATTTTTGGATGCTGAGGCATCAGTGGGCATGCTGTACTCAAATTTTTGGAAGAGGTACACAGCTATGCATACACTCAATAAGCAATGCACATCATGCTATCGTACTATGAGAATTCAATTGCTATTTTGGACATTTATGGAAATTCTTATGTTCCATGCTAGAAATTTTTTTAGCACAAATAATTAGAAACTTAAGATTTGTGAAGGTAGTACCTGGCATTTGCAGATGTAAAGTAATAACTATTTTAGCTGGTACCAATTTAGATAAAAGTACTGGATTTAATTTTTTATAATTGGACTTTTAGGTTTTAACTTCAACTGGGCAGGTAATCGAGAAGGAGGTTTTGGGCCTGAAGGTACCTTATTCTTCAATCCAGACCAAGCGCACCCCCCGCGCCCAGCTCCTCCTCCTCCACCTCATGAACCAGTTCCTGGGCCGTCATCAGGGTGAGATTTTATCATGCTTCTTATCTTTTCTTTTCTTTTTATTAACCCTATCAGTAATTGAATTTGATAAAAAAAAAATTGTTCTGTTTTATTTTCCATTTGGTAATATTAATTATGAACAAACAGAGAATCAGCCAGAAGAGCTAGTATTATATGTTTACCTCTTATAGACATAGAAAAAAATGAATAATAAAAGAGACATTAATCTACTAATGTGTATATGTAAGTAGATCCGTCATCCACAAAATGTTTACGTCATGTTAATTCTCAGGTGCAAGATTGTTACTTTTTTTTCATTAGATGGTTGGTGTGTCCATTTTGCTTATCATGTATTCATTTGTAGTCGACCCGTGTGGGTATGTTGACTGCTGGAACACGTAAGTCAGTATGTAAAGTGTCATTAATCATAAGATAGTTGTAGTACCTTACAATGAAAACTTAGAAGTATTTTTATGTGTCTCTGTTTGGATATTTGATATATTTGTAGTCTGTAAGTCCTGAGAGGTTTTTTTTAAATTATTTCTTTTATCATACTTTTAATGTGGAATATCATCTGAACTATGGTGCAATAATATTAGTCCTAGATTTAATGATACACATTTTTTTTCACATGTGGACCTCATATTGATTCTCCTTCTAACATCAGTCCTAATATTTTACTCTGTCTGTTGCTGGAATAGACAGGTAGTATGTTTCTATATTCCTTTTGTAAATGTGATGTGTTGGAACTTTGCCAATTCATTTAAATATAACTTGTGAAATTTCTGTAAGTGATGTAGGTTAAATAATGCCTCTGTAGAGGTGTCCTGAGGTGGATGGTGGAAAAACATCAGATCTTGTGTGACCATCTGTTTTTTTTTTTTGCTTGTTTTCTACTTAAGTGCAGGTGCTTTTTCACAAAATAGATTATTTAAAGACAACTGATAGATCGTTTAAAACATCTCAACGAGCTATACAATTACGAAGTACATGAGGCGGAGGAAGACACGATTGTATGCCGCCTCCCGTCATAACACACAAGTTCTCACCCTGTCAGTTCTACAGTGACAGAAAACATTTTGCAGCAAAAAAGCCGTTATCTGAGCTACATCCCTACTTGAGGTGGGAAGCCTCAGTCATTTGGAGTGGGTTACTAACTGCTAGAATACAAGAAACAAAAAAAAACAAAGGGGGGATCACAAATCCTAAGGGCAAGCCTTTTCCATCTTCCACATTTCATTCCTAAACATACGGCACACCTCAATTCTAATCTTGAGGTTTTGAACTGCACCACATTATGAAAACTTCAAAAGAACATGACAGATGGGTTGGCAAGTTTGAAGTTAGGAAACTCGAGTTGGTGCATGGCTGGAAGGACATCAGGACTACTCAGATTGAAATTTATTTTAGGGTTATATTGATTTTATTTGAGTAAAACTTTCACAAGCTGACTGAGGAAGTCAAAAAGCATAATTAAATTTTTTTTTTAATTGGATAGATGATAGTTGACCAGATATAGAATAAGGATGAAAATAGTCCGGGGAGGCGGTCAATAAACTATAAAATACTATAAAATTATTTATTTACTATATTTATAATCCATCATATATTAATCCCTCTTCAACTCTTCTCCATTTTTGCCTCCATATCTACTCATAGTACACCATTCTCATACCATCAGTGTCAATAGCCATATTACATCTTGTGTATATACATTATATGTTTAACTTTATGTTTACAAACATTTATATTTTATCTAGTCAGTTCATATTCTTTGTCCTATGTATTCATAATTTTTTGTCTGTGTCTTGTTTATTTAGCCCTGATGAAGACTTGCATAGTTGGGTCGAAACGTCGGCTACAATAAAATACTTTTATACTATTTTGTTGTTTATTGACCGCCTCCCCGGACTATTTTCATTCTTTTTTTTTTTTTTTAATGTACCAAACTGGTGAGAGGGCTTCATAATCTATTGAGGACATAAAACCATGAAAGGCTTGAGAAGGTTTTTTAATAATTTTCTTTTGCAGCTCCCCAAAACACTTTTCAACTCACTGCGAAAATCTAGTGTCTTTGGGAAAAGAAGCTTATCATGTTTTGTGCCATGTTTAGATTATGAAATTTAAACCTGCAGTACTTTACTATGTAATAAACTCTTTATTGATAATAATAATAAACTCTTTATTGATTGTCCCGGGAACTAGTCCCTCAGGAACAAATTATACAGATACATATAATAGGCTTCAGTGCCTTAGAGTACTAATAAAAAACAAAACAAATAGAGCAAATTAAAATGAAAAAAAATAAAATAAAATAAAAATAAAAAAAACTGAGAAAAAATTATAAACATTGGGGAAATCTTCTTGTGATAAAAAAAATTAAAACTAAGTAAATCCTTATTGACTTGAAATGAAAAATAACTTATTTACACATACACTAAATGGATCGTATATTTTAAAGATAAATAAATAATAAATGCCTATACCAATTTACAGTTAAACTGTTTACAATTGTTCGGGAAACTGGGTGGAGAGGAAGTGATTGAACAGGCGGGATTTAAAGGTAGGGAGAGTGTTGGAATGACGAATAAAAGGGGGGATAGAGTTCCATAGGGATGAGGACCGGATAATGATAGATCTTTCAAAGGCTGACGTTCGGTGGGCCGGAGTGTATAGATCTGAAGACCTGGAACGGGTATTGCGGGAATGGACAGAGGATTTGAAGTGGAGAAGTTCGGTGATGTATGAAGGACGGCCGGATCGGATTACTTGGAAAAGGAAAGAGGCCAGGAAATGTTTACGGCGGTAGGATGGGTATAACCACTTTAACCTTTCGTATATAGGCGAAACGGAGACGTCTCTTGGGACCCCAAAGATAAATCGTACGAAACAATTGAATAAACGTTTTAGTTTTGCTTCGAGATCCCCAGAGACACCCCCATACACCGCACAACAATAGTCAAAGTGGGGAAATACCAGGGAAGTGACCAGGAGCCTACGTGTTTCAGGTGGTAAAAGGCTTCGGAGGTGATTTAATTGCTTTAAGGTAGAAAAGGTACGGCGGGAAATATTGGAGATGTGGTTTTTCCAGGAAAGGGTTTGGTCAAAGGTCACTCCGAGGTTTTTGACAATTGGGTAAAATTTAATGGGATTATTATTTAGGAACAGGGTAGGGATGTTAGGGACGGTTTTAAGGAGGTAATTGGAGCCTATTAAAATTGCTTTCGTTTTTTCTGCGTTCAGCTTCAACTTGTTAGCCTCTGCCCAGAGACTGATTCGATTTAAATCATCCTAAAGCTTTGTTGTTGCAGAGGATAGCTCGGAAGGCGGGAAGGATAGGTATATCTGGAAATCGTCTGCATAGATGTGATATTGGGAGTGATGGATCAGAAGAGGAAGGTCGTTGATATAAATGGCGAACAGAGTGGGGGATAGAGAGGAACCCTGCGGAACACCACAGGAGAGAGGAAGTGTTTTGGATGGAGGTTGGCCTGGGACGACTACAAACTGTGACCGGTCTGAAAGAAAGGATTTGAACCAATGTAAGGCGCTGCTTGATAAATGGAGCTTTTGTAATTTGGTGAGAAGGATATTATGGTCAACGGTATCAAATGCTTTGGAGAAATCAAGAAGGATGAGGATAGTTAAATTTAGGTGTTCGATGGACGTTTGGAGGTCATGGGTAATTTTCAGGAGAGCAGATTGAGTTGAGTATCCCGATCGGAAGCCCGATTGGAGAGGGTTAATGAGGGAACGTTCTTCTAGGAAGTTTGATAGTTGATTTTGTACGAGGCGTTCTAACGGTTTTGAGAGGTTTGAAAGGAGAGAGATTGGGCGGAAATCATTCATTGAGGAAGGGTTTGCGGTTTTGTTTAACGGTCGGACTAGAGCGGTTTTCCAGGAAGAAGGGAATATGGAGTTTTGTAAGGAAAAGTTGTAGATGTGATAAAGAACAGGAATAAGTGCTGGGAGACAGGATTTTATTAGCTTTACTGGGATATCATCGGGACCATAATCGTTAGTGTGGGATTTTAGGATAGCAGTAAGTAGGTCTTCGTAGGTTATGTGAGCAAAAAAGAAATTTTCCGGGTTAAAATGATGCTGATTAATATCAGCAGGTTGGGATGAATTAGAAGCGAAGGATGAGAAAAGGTTATTGAGATCATCTGGAGAGAGCTGAAGGGAGCTAGGGTTATTGGAACCTGGTAGGGATAATTGTCGGAGTATTTTCCATTTGCTTTTAGGATCGTGGGCATTGGTAAGAGCATTGTGGAAGTGAAGGGATTTAGATCGTCGGATTTCGGATTGGGTCAGATTTCTATGTTTTTTAAAAGACGCATAATCAGCTGCCAAACGGGTTCGCCGAAATTTGCGCCTTGCAGCTTCCCTTCTTTTTATCATATCCTTTATTTCAGGAGTCAACCAAGGTGCAGCAGGACGACGTAAGGTTCGGGTTTTCAGTGGAGCATGGATATCTAAAATGGATTTCAAATTTGAGGTGAGGATGGAGACCATAGGATCGATTGAGTCATAGGAATATATGAGATTCCAATGAACGGATTTAAGGTCGGATTGAAGGGATTCATAGGAGAGGAGGTCTAAATTGCGGAATGATATCACCTTGGGAATAAAACGTTTGACTGGGAGGTCGTATGAGATCTGGATGAGGTCATGAGATGAGAGAAAAGGAACAGGGTATTGCGAAGAAGAGACTATTTTGGAGGGAGAGTCAGAGATACAAAGGTCCAGCCATGTGTCGGAATATTGTGTATGATGCGTTGGAGAATAAGGGACTAGGTAAAGGTTGAGGGAATAGAGGAGGTCGGTTAGATAGTATTTCTCTGGGGAGTCTGCAAGCATGTTTACATTGAAATCTCCGGTGATGATGACGTTAGGATAGTTTGCTACAAGATTTATGAGGGAAGATTCGAAGAGGCTGTCGAAAGGAACACGAGGAGGTCTATAGACTACGGCAAATAATAAGGAAGAGGAAAGGGACGAGATTTCAACAAACATATACTCTACATGAGGAAGGTCAGAGGAAGGAGACTGAAGGAGGACTTTGGCCTTTAGGTTTTCATGGATGTATAATCCGACACCACCTCCCGTACGATTAGATCTGTCATGGCGTAAAAATAGGTAGTTGGGAAGGGAGATATGGGAGGAAGGGATGAACGGTTTTAGCCAGGTTTCGGTTATTGCTATTATATGATTGAAATTGTCGAGGAAGTATTTTTGGAATTCATCAAAGTGGGCTAATAGGGATTGTGCATTGACGTGACAGGAGGTTAGGATATTAGTCATAACTTAGAGGAAAGGAGTTGTATGGAACAGGAGCGAGGATGGAGGAAAGTTTGAAACATTTTATTAGATTTACAGTAACAGTAGGCCTCAGAGAGTGAACATAATTCCAGCATTGGGTAAAAAATATTAAAATCTATTGTAATATCGGTCGTTTGAAGTTTATGTTGGTACTTTAAATTGTTGCATATTATGAAAAAGAAAAGAAGAAAAAATCTAATTTGATGATGTGAAAATAAATAAAAATATAATAAAATAATAATAACAATACAAAAGATGTTTGACCTCGAGCAGAAAAGATTACAACAGTGATTTAAATTAGAGTTAAAATGCCAATGATAAAAACTAAAAATATCTATAGCGACGGAAAAAACATAATGAAAAACAAAAATATCTATTGTGAAAATTACAAAATCCATATTATAAATAAAGGTATTGGTTATAAAAATGAAGAAAGATACCTCCGCTATTAATGATAATATCTCTATCAGAATTAATGATGACCATACAAAGGTAAAAATAACTGTGATAAAAAAAGAAACATTGTAAATTAAAATAAAAATCTCTACAGTGGGAATATAGTTCTTTATAGTGTCTCTGTAAAACGTAAAAATATTAACATTAAAAAAATATACATATATCATAAAACATAAAGAGTTCGCGATCTTGATGCAACTTATTATCTGCCATCAGTTAAAGACGTCTAAGTCACTTGGCTTTTCAATAATCACGGCTGGATAACCATCTGACTGCCTGCAGCGCACCCGTCCTCCGCTGAACCACACGTACTTTATTTTTGCAGTTGCTTTCTTCTGCCTGGCCAGCCAGTACAGATGCTTGTTAGCGGGCGTCATCGCTTCATTGAGATGAAAGTAATAAAATGTAACTTGAAGTAAGGTCTATTTATTTATTATTATTGTTTTATTTATTTTTTGTGGCACAACTTAGAGTTCCTCTCCACTCAATAACAATGTATGGTGTAAGGTATGGTGGTAACAATGTAAATTTGTTAATGTTGTAACTAGGAACAGACTTGTGTTTTGGGGTCTGCCTATACTTCATTACAAAGTACTGAATCCAATACAATACCTGTCATAGGTTCTAGTGGTATAATTTTTTCCTTTTTAGTAATCAAATCATCATATGTTACATTTTTGCAATTTATATTTAATTATTTATATTTCACTTTTTTGTTAACAGTTCCAACAAATATAACAGCAGTAGTGGGAATAATAATGATGTTATGTCACGTCTTCTGAGTGTTCTTGAATGTCCAGTCTGTTTGGATTATATTTCGCCTCCTATTCAACAGTGCCGTGAGGGCCACTTAGTTTGCAGCAGGTGTCGGCCAAGGCTAGAGAGCTGCCCTAAATGTAGACAGCCATTTGCTGATATCAGAGCTAGGGCTCTGGAACAGGTAATCATAGTCACTGTTATTCATTCATGATTAGATCATGTTTAGTTATTCTTTCATAGGGCTCTATTATAATTCAATATTTTTAGTTGAAAGATTTAAATAAGTATTGATTTTGAATTTTGAGATTATAAAATTATATCAGATTTAGTTATTTACTCTGAATTTTCTTTTTGATGTACATAACATGTTTACAGATAGCTGAGGTTGTTCCATACCCCTGCTACAATAATGGTTGTGGAGCTATGCCAACGTTAGCTGAAAGGCAAGCCCATGAATCGATTTGTCCTTTCAGAGAGTATCCGTGCCCCATAGAGCCTTGCAACTGGGCTGGTCTTCGCCCCAGTGTACCTCTGCACATAGGACAACACCATCCGGACTTTTTGGTCACATCTTCAAATCATGTAGGTTGCTATTATTTAGTAAAAAAAGTATTCTTAAAACTGTTTGTCTATGCCTAGTATGAATCCTCAGAGAATTAATTTAATTTAAAAACTGAAGAACCATATGAAAATCAATTTAAGCTACTGGTTAGTTTAACAAATGAATCCATAGTTCGAAACTGAAGCTGAAGAAAAAAATGTTGATTTTACCTCCAGATTAGTTTCTAATATATTTATAGGTGTGGCATATTTATTTCATAGAAATAATAATCACAAGAATAATTAGTAAATAATTAGGTTTGATTTCATTATCACCCGATCAGTATTGCCTACCTTCCCCCTCTCATTTCTTGATCAATTTCATAAATTAAAAGGACAAAAACATTCCCCATATCATGATAATAAAGTTAAATTGAAAATATTGGGTTGATGCAAAATTAATGCAGGTTTCCTCTATTGCGATATCTTAATTCCAATTGTGTAAACAAAGCAAATCCTAACATTGATCATTATTATACCCCAAAACAAACCTTATCTAATACCCTCTCTTTCACCATGAATTTGATCAGTAAAATCGTTTTGTTCAGTATGTTCAAAGGTCTTAAATCGAAAATGTCGAAGTACGATTTTCGTCACATTTAATTTTACGAATTTAAATTAGGGCGCAGCACTGCGCAAACGGCTCGTAATATTAACGAAGTGTGGGGTCAGGGGGCTATTAACGAGTGCACGGTGCAGCGTTGGTTCCAGAAGTTTCGCAGTGAAGATTTCGACCTCAAAGACAAGGAAGGTCGGGGCCGTCATTTTGCTCTTGACAACGACCAGCTGAGGTCAATAGTGGAAGAAGACCCAACCAAAACCACCAGAGAAATAGCGATAGAACTCGGCGTGAACCAATCCACAGTTGTACGCCACTTGGAAGCAATTGGTAAGGTAAAAAAGTTGGCTAAGTGGGTACCACACCAATTAAACGACCAACAAAAAAATCGCCGCTTTGAAATCTGTTCCATGCTTGTGACACGCATTAAAAATGATCCATTTCTCGATCGCATTGTGACGTGCGATGAAAAATGGATCTTATACGACAACAGAAGGCTTCGTAGCCAATGGCTGGGCAAAAATGAACAACCAAAACCTTTCCCGAAGCCCAACCTGCACCCAAAAAAAGTTATGGTCACAGTTTGGTGGTATACTACTGGTGTTATCCACTACAGCTTTCTCAATCGAGGTGAGACTATAACTGCTGACAAGTACTGTCAAGAGATTGACAACATGAATCAAAAATTACAACGTCTTTGCCCAGCATTGATGAATCGGAAGGGACCTATCCTTCACCATGATAACGCCAGACCACACGTCACACAACCAACGCTACGACGACTGCACAAGTTGGGCTACGAAGTTCTCCCACACCCACCTTATTCACCTGACCTCTCTCCTACTGACTTCCACTTTTCCAGGCATCTGGATAACTTTTTGAGGGAGAAAAATTTTCAAAACCAGGATGAAATTGAAAATTCTTTTCGTGACTTTATTGAGTCCAGGGATTCAGATTTTTTTTCTGGTGGAATAAGAAAGCTTGTTGAACGTTGGCAAAAGTGCATTGATTCAGATGGAAATTATTTTGATTAAATATATATATAGTTAAAGTAAAGATATGGCCTATTTTCAATGAATATTAAAAACCTGCATTAATTTTGCATCAACCCAATATTTTAGAAAGCTAAAGCGCTTCCATTGTTTTGAGAAATATCAATCAGAAACTCACTGTCTAAATCCTTTTTAGTGGTTTTGGTTTGAAATTGTGATTTGCCACGTTCATATACCATTTTTTTTTTTTTTTATTTATAAAAAAAAATTTCTTGTTTAGAATTATGCATCAATTATCCCCCATAAAAATTATGATCTAATCAATGCCCTCATTATCTTCCTCTTTAAAAAACAAGTGTGCCATACATTCTTCTGTCCTCCTAATTGAAGGAAGCTATAGAGAGTTTAGAACAACAAAATGCCGTCAGTTAATTTTTAGCTGCCCGATCAACTATGTATTAATTCATTTCCGGTTATTCTGCAGTGACCATGGCCCAGACAAAAAACATTTTAGATTGCCAAATAAGCCCGTGAAAATGACTGTGTGTAATGTAGGCGGATATATGAGACCACCAAAACTTCGGATTATTCAATTTTGATAGCTTTGGTTTTCTTGACTAATTTTCATCATCACTGCCTTTGATAATCAATTTAAATATATTAGCAAGTTAAGCAACAGTTTAGTTTAACAAATGAATTCCTAGTTCAAAACTATGAAATATTGATTTTACCTCCAGATTAGTTTCTAAACTAATCTGGAGGTAGGCTAGTTATAGTTGTTGCAAGAAAATTCTTTTATACATTGGAAGTTTTGTTCTTATATAGCAATTAAAATTTTTATATTATTTTGATGAATCGGAATCAGTAACGATTATGATACCTAATAATTTATTTCAGATGAATTGAGGTATTTCAATATTTTCACCCCTTAAAAATATTCTCACCCACAATATGACTCAATATACCCAAGCCATTTCCATTCTCATTGCTGGAAGTTCAGATTCTTCAGTTGTATAGATGTTTCTGACTTGATTAGCTAGTTTGACAGAGTGTATAATAACCACAAACCGAGTGGTAATAGAGCAGTTTGCTCAGGTGTATTGTGTTAAGGGGATTATTTGGAAGTGATTACTTGAAAATATTTATTAGTTTGCACTTTTATGACAAACCTCATGCATTACATTCTTCTTCTTTATTCGTTGTATCTGTATATTTAAATATATTATTATTGTGTTTTTAGAGTAAATTATTATAAAACAAAAAAATAATAATACATTTAAATATACATATACAACGGACTTTAAAATAATCCCCTAACATAATACACCTGAGCAAACTGCTCTATTTATTACCACTCGTTTTTTTTTTTGTTTTTATTTCATTTACTCTGGGAGTGAGTTGTGGTGTCGGATTCTTTAAGCCTTCATTATTATTATTATTAAATATAATTTACTCTGTGTATCCAATAAATTAGTTATTTAGAATGATTTGGTGATTGATTTTTGTTTTTTTTTTTGTGATTTTTTAAGGAGGTACGTCTTACATTGACTCAGCACATGAATGAGGAGAAGTCATTTGTTATGCATTGCTATGATGAAATCTTTCATTGTGTAATGGGTGTAGATTGTCTCCAGGATATCTTTGTGGGGTAAGTTTCTTTTTTAATTCCAATTTTATTAAGGCTCTCGTTTTGTGAATATTTCCTGTTACTCTTCTTTTTTGACTTTTTTTTTTTAATTAACTGCTAGTGACTAGTATACTAGCCAGCCGCACGCTGGTCCCCACCTCATACCCCGCTACCTCCGCATTTAAAGGGTTAAGAAACATTATTAAAATTATGTTATTTTACTAACCAATTGAAGTGACTTTGAACCACAGTTCTATTTCAATCATTAGCCAATTAAAAATTATCTTAATTAAAACTTTGTTTAAATATTCTTCTTCTTCTTCTTCTTTCTCTTCCTCCTTTGTGCCTTTCAGCGTGGAGGTGTTTAAATATTCATTACAGAAAATTTTACAGGGTGTTTCAGATAAGTACAGAAAAAAAAAAAAATACCAGCAATTCTAAATCAAATTTCCTAACAAAACGTTTCTTAGTTTTCATTAAAGTTTTTGTTTCTTTCTTTAGTTATCTGAACACTGTATATTTCAATAAGTTAACACGAATCTTCTCTTTTTTTAATACCACAGAAAAGTAGCTGGGAAAATAGACTTTATTTTTTTTAAAATCCATTTTTATTTCTTACTAATTAATTATTTGCATATATTACATTTTAGATTGGTAATGTATCTTGGACCCAGGAACAACGCAAAGAATTTTGAGTTTGAGTTGAAATTTAAAAGAGACACACCACCCCATACATGCATCTCAATCAATAGAACAGTTTTAGAGGAATCTCATTTAGGGACACAGGTATATTAAATTTATTATTTATAATATTATTAAACATTTATTAGATATTCATTAATTAAGGCATATGAATGGAAGTAGGTGCAAAAAAAAAAAAAAAAAAAGTAATTGGAAAATGAAGTAAATTCCATCGTCAATGTAATGGAAACAAAAGTGTCTATCAAAAAATATCAGTATCTGGAGGGGCATAAGCCTTACAGTTAGTTGCACCATAGAAAATGCTGTTTCTACCTATCACTTAAGTGTCGGTAGTGGATATTATTGGACGTAAATGAATGTTGGATGCTTGTCAATACCAATACTTGAAGAGAAAATAAATTAATTCAGCCAAAAGAGATGGAATTAATTGACAAAAGGCACCTAGTTTATTTGGAAGTCTAAAGTTAAATAGTTAGTTATTTAAAAATAGAGGTGCTGCCCTAATTCCTTCTCCTCTGTCACTATTATACCTTACCTCACACTCGCCGATAACATTAAAAGACCCATTGCAGGTTTCTCATCTCTTTTGATTGAGCAGAAGTAGCTGTGATCTAATTAAGGTGATTAAGTCCTCATAACACCTCAGCAGATGAGAGATAAAAGGGTTGGTTACACTGTGGAGCAGGAATTAGATTAGTACCAAAAAAAGAAAAAGAAATATCTTCCCCATGAAGCTACTAAGCTAAAAAAAAATACTAAGTTTTTTTAAAACAGTGAGCATGTGAGAAACTAAACTTTATTAAAAATGATTCTGTACACCGCAGCAGATCCAGATATGTTCTGAGGGGTCTGTAATTTTTTTTTTCTGTACATTTATTTATTTTTTATTTCTCAAAATCATCAAGTTACATATACTTCAATTCTAATCCTGGGAAAAAATACTAGAAATGGTTCAATGCATATTTTCATGGTAAATATATAGACAATTTTATTCTTTTTTTCTAGATAATTCAAGGGAATTTTTTTGGGGGGCTGTACTCTAATAATATTTTATTATAAATGTATATGTTTTTAAAACTTTATTATTTTTTTGGCTATAATTAATACAGGAAGTTGTGTAACATTAATGTTTATAGCCAGCCATATGAAATTAATGTTTCAGTTGAGCGGTACATCGGCCGTAGTGATAAGCTTTTCGACACTGAGAGAGGTGATTCATGAAGAGCTCTCTCGACCTCCCATCCTAACTGTATATATCACAGTAACCAGGAGAATCAAGAGCTCCAATAGTTCTTCACCAGCTTCTCGCAGCACCTCTCCTTCCCTTAACTAATGGAGAGGGAATTATTAACTCCTTCTGTTAAAGTTTTAAGTGTTGATCTTTTGTGATTTAATTTAGTTTTAAGTTACAAGTATGTATGTTTTAAGAATGTGTGTAATTAGTCCAGGCTTGACTGTTTTATATGAATACTATTGAAAATATTATTTTTTAATCAGAATTAAAATATTATTTATTTTGTTACACATAATTATTTAAATAAATGTATTAGGTTTAAAGAAGTATATAAAATTTAAATATTTAAGAAAACATTAAAAAAAAAAAAAATCTGGTGCGATGCGCGCAACACACAACTTTCACTTACCAACTTACTTACATTAGAAATCGGCATGTTTTTTTAATTGCCATTTTTATAAATAATATAAAAAAGATGTCTTGATTTTGATTAAAAATGATTAATTTAATCAAAATCATTAAAGCCGTTTTTGAGATATTCCAAAAAAATGTAAAAATTTGAAAAAAAAGTTATGAAATAAAGAGCCCCCTGCATTTGACCAATTTAGATGAAATGTTGTCTCACATTGTGAGCATATACATACACCAAATATCCAGTCTGATAAAAATCATTACAGCCGCTGTTGAGTAAATAAAAAAAAACACGTGAACATAAGAAAAGGTTTATTAAATGAAGTACCCCCTCCGTTTCACCAATATTGATGAAATTTCGGCTGTCGCATCGCGGGCATATACATTCATCAAATACCCAATTTCAACAAAATCATCATAGCCGTTTTTGAGAAAATAAAAAAAAAAACGTAAACATTAGATAAAATTCTTTAGGTAAAGTCCCCCCTCCGGTTGATCAATTTTGATGAAATTTTTACAGTCGTATCTCGGGCATATACATACATCATATACCCAGTTTGATCAAAATCGTTAAAGCCGTTTTTGAGTAAATAAAAAAAACACGTGAAAATGATACAAAATTTATTAAGTAAAGTCCCCCCTACGGTTAATCAATTTTGATGAAATTTTTACAGTCATATCTTGGGCATATAAATAGATCAAATATTCAGTTTAATCAAAATCGTTAGAGCCGTTTTTGAGAAAATCGAAAAAAACCTAAAAAGTTATTAAATAAACTACCCCCTCCCTTTGAGCAATTTTGATGAAATTTTTGCTGTCACATCGCGGGCATATATATACACTAAATATCCAATTTCAGGTTCCCACGGTTTATAGTTTTTGAGCTAGTCTGTTCACACACAGACACACAGACACACACACACACACACACACACACACACAGACCATTTCGCGGGACTTGGTTATTTCGACTCAGGGGGTCCCAAAACGTGTATTTCCGTTGAAAACCGGAAGTCGAAATTTTTCACGATCGCAATACTTCCACTTACTATATATTTCATATATAGGTAAGTGAAAGTAAAAAGTGTTCATTTATTTGTTTTAATTTTTTTCTGTTCATTTAAAAAATGTGTTAAGTAATCTTTCTTCAAGTGTTATTTTTCATCAATTAAAAATTATATTAACATCGAAGTTATGTTTTAAACTAATAGATTCATATTCATTACATCCTTCAATTTAAAAATTTCATATTGATTACACATATTTTCTACATATGCTATTACTCTGAAATTTAAGAGTGAAATTATAAAGGAATCCCAGGGTAATTTTAAAATCTCATTAATTTTAATTTAACAGTAAATTACTATTATAATTTATGATTTTTAAAATCATATTGGGTGCAATACACATATATATATGAAATTAGGTAAGTATTTGTTGACAAATTTTTTTTAATGAAAAGTGGCATTTTTATTTGTTTTTAAAATTGTGAAAATATAATTTAAAAAATGTATTTATTCTATGATTTATGTGATTAAATTGTTTTTAATTATTTGTTGTTGATTAAGCTGTTTTATGTAATTTTAATTAATTAAATAAAGAGATTGATGTTTAATTATCCTCTAGTTATTCTTAAATTTAATTTGATTATAAACATAATCAATCATTTTATTAATAAATTCTCTTTATTGTAAAGAGAATTAGAAATCTTTAACCCATTTTTGGAACACAGAAAGTAATGCACAATCTTCTCCCTTCCCCTCTTTATTCCAACTCAGGTAATTTCTGTCAGAATATGATACTCTGGCTATCTCATCACTGCCTAGAATAGAATACGAAAAACTTCGACCATATATGACACAAAGCAAATTCAACAAATGATAGGCTATTTCAATGCAAGCACTGAGTTATTTTTATCTCTTGAATTTTAACCCTTTAACTGCTAACACAGATATGTGCGGTGGGCAGGCGTGCCTCCAGTGCTACTACCACAGATTTGTGATTCTGAACGTCTGCTACTCGCACATATTTCTGTGCCGCTGAAACGGCATCTAGCGGTCTCTAAATCAATCTGTGGATTCTTTGAATACCCAGTAGGTAGCGCAGGCACCCCCTTTTCATTCTATGCCAGGTCTGAGTGGCCAGACCTTTTTATACCTGGTTCGGCATAGGCCAACCTGTTCAAGTCCCACAATATAGTTCGTAGTAAACACAAAAATAGAAAATTAACGATGTATTGCTGTGATGTTTATGAAGTACCTTTGTGTTTATTGCCGTGTTTTGAAACGTATCACACACAAGAACAACACAAAAAAAAAATATGACACTAACAATGGTCCAAAGGTCTAAAGTCCGGATATAATGAGGATGATTTTTTTTTTTTTTTTAAATCGGAAATGACGAATTTGCGATGAAAAACTAGCAAACTCAGCACTGGGTGGTTGCTCAAGCGGCAGCCCCATAGCACCCACTCAAGGTTCAGCCTTGGACTGTTCCGCAGCGAACAGGTTAAGAAAAGATTATCAAATGATAAAATTAATAGTGTTTCATAAAACTTAAATGCACAGATCAGAGCATCAGGCCCATTTTGTTCCAAAATATTTCGCAGAATTCTGCGATTCGGGAATTTTCTTGATGTAGTTTTTATCTTAAATTCTTTCTTCAGAGTTGCCTTTTCCTTGGTATAGGGGAGAGTGGAGAACCGTAAGACGCGGTTAACTGTGAGACAGTTAGCTCCTCAACTAATTGCAAGGTCCCAGTTAGTGTAGGATTTGTTTGAGTGTGGAATATTAGTCAAATAAGTTATTCTAGGAAAGGTTTGTAACTATTTTTGCCTTATTTTGTTTTTGATGCAACTAAACTTTTTTTTACTTCCTTTCTCATTGACAATATGTTTATTTCACCGAATTTCTGTTAATGCCTGTTATTCACCAACTAAAACTCTTAAGTTAATCCTAGGTTAGATATAATGAATGTAATTTATTAATAACAATACTTTTTTAACTCAGCCCATTCATTCATGCTGATTAAATTCATTAGGTAATGCCTTTTAATATTTTATATTGCATAAGTTGCAGTATTTTATTTTAGAAAAAATGTAATTATTTTACTTAACCAGATAATTTTTAATTACATTTTGTTTAATGATTATTTATATTTATAGTATTTGTAATGGTCGAATTCCTATCATCAGAGGTTACGAAATCGCTCTTTGGATTCTATTAATATTTAATCTATTAAATTTTCTCTGTAATTTTATTAAAATGTTCAGTTTTAATATGGTGTCTCACTGTTCCCTGAGCAATGCCTTAGGGTTTCCTGCAGTGGGGTACTCTGAAACAAAAATCTTCTTGCGGTTTTATGGAAATAAATATTTTTGTGTGTAATTTTTTCCAGATTTCAAATCTGAACAAAGATCCATTGTAGTAGTAAGATGTAATATTATATAAAATTTCAGAACTCCAACTATAGTTTTAATATCATTTTTGTCAATTTGAAAAAAAAAAAAACGTCTCTACTCTCCCCTATTTATGTTTTAGGTTAATTTGGTTACTGCAGCCATAAGAAAATGAAAACTTTTAATTATTAACTATGATGTGTATTTGTTTTCAATACCAAGTTTGTTTTTTTCTAATAGATCAATCAATAGAATACTGAAGGTTTTATGAGATCTCAAAATAAATACCCACTAGATAAATTTTAATAGACTAAAGTTTCACATTACTAAAGCAGTTTTAGATTGTTTCCAGTGAATGAAATAATGTTATCTCTTAATTATATTATTTCAAAGAATGAAAAAATCTAGTTCGATGCGCGCAACACACAACTTTCACTTACCAACTTACTTGGAGTAGAAATTCATGTGTTTCGTTAAATGCCATTTCTTAAAGTCACACATTTTTCCACATCCATTTACATATTTTTGTTTGAATTTGCTGTTTAAAGTACACTATTTTTTTTAAATATTAAATAAAAGTTTTTACTTAAGATAATTCATCGATGCAAGAATAATACTTTAAGTCCTCTGAATTTATAATTCTCTATGTAGTTGTTGAAAACTTCATTTAGTTACCATCGAACAAATAATTTCCATTAAATGAACAGAAAATCTTTAATTATAAACATCGTCTGTTATTAAAGGCTTACTGCGAATGCTTGGGGCTCAGCGTGTTTTATGAGTTGATGAAATATTTTTCTTTTTTTCTCCTGTATATGTTTACTTGATTTTTTTCATATTTCATATTTAGCCATTTCTTATTTTTAGGCGCAACGAGAGACTGTTAACTTCTTCATATAAAAAAAAAAAAACAAAGGCACCTTATAGGAAAACAAAAAGGTCCGTTCCATATTGAAGACACCTCAGTACATTTTAATAATGATAAAGCTTTCCTTATATTAAAGAATACTTGGTTCTCTTGAAACATGACAAATTCGATCAAAATCTTTAAAGCCATTTTTAGGAAATCGAAAAAAACGTAAAAATGTGAAAAAAGTTGTGAAATAAAGTGCCCCCTCCGTTTGATCAATTTTCATGAAAGTTTTGCTGTCACATTGCGGGCATATACACATACCAAATACGCAATTTCAGCTTTGTATGGTTTATAGTTTTTGAGCTAGTCTGTTCACAGACACACACACCGACCATTTCGCGGGACATGGTTATTTGGACTCAGGGACCCGAAATGTGTATTTCCGTTGAAAACCAGAATTCGAAAATTGTCACGATCGCAATACTTTCCTATATAGGTAAGTGAAAGTAAAAATCTTTAAAACATCATACAGTAACAAAATTTCTTCCTTTTCTTCTAATCTCCTTAGTGCTTCGATGGTATGTGCCTTCAACCATCGTGGGTCATCCACAAAATTATAATCAACCCTCCCAAGGCATATTCAAACCATCACCCATAGACTAGAAAATGGTGAAGCATGTAGGGAGAGCTCTTGTCCCAAATTATTTTTTATTACATTTAATATTCTGTAGTTTTAGGTAATTTATTCTTCATATAAAATTAATGACTATTAACTTTAATAATTAAATGTTTAACAATGACCATCTAACCTTTAGATCCGACCCTAGGACAATGTCCTGCCCTCAATTTCTCGCTACAATATGGCGATATAAGCGGGTCTTGGGATCATTGAAAAGAGAAGGATGACACGGCTGGGGTTATAGGCTCTAGTAGCAAAATTGTTTAACGCGCCACAACAGTGATGCAGAGCCAGGGTTTGAATCACACTCATGGCTAATCTTTTCTCTTCAGATAAAATGTTTTTTTGTTTGGCAGCATTACCTGTATACAGCATCACACTGTATATGAGGCATATGGGGAGGCTCTTGTCCCAACTATTCGGCAACCTTAAATACTTTCTTCCAGCTTTTGGTTCTATAATTGTTAGGGGTACTCTGACTTTTTCTCCCCCAACATAGAAATATCGAAAGTAATTACAGTAAAGAAAAGTTTACTTCAGTTCAGTTCCAAATGCCAGTTTTATAGTGATTATAATACATAACTAATTACATTTAGTAAGAACTAAGTCAAAAAAATTTAGTATGACCTAAGTCTGTGAATATCTATATTATCTTGAAATCACACCATGAACCACACTTCCTTAATACTAATGAAAAGGAATCTGAAACTAGCTTATAAAATAATAAAATATAAAAGACATTATCATTTTAAGTTTATTTAAAATATTATTAGTCATAATAGTGTTGAAATGACCGCACAATTTTTTTCTATTATTTTTTCTTTTAAGTAACAGAAGTCACATAGATATACAGACTGTTATATAAAAATAATTACAAAATTTAAATTATTGAGCATTTATCTGCTTCTGCTAACTATATGGTTGGGTGCCCATCTGGTTGGGCTCGGCAGTTGAGGAGCTCCCATATCAGACACTAAACTTTAACTGTACATGTCCACTAAATCTTACTGTGCCAATAACATCTTCCCCAATTTGCTCCAAACTAACCTAGGTATCTAGCAATGACTATCATTTCACGCGACAATTTGACTTCTCCATTAAAAAGAGATTACGCATATTAATGGCAGTAACCAAAATATAAATGGCAGCAATAAAATACATCTAAATTTACTTAAAGTTGGGTTGTTTGGCAGTTTAATTACTACAAATTTCCACAAAAAATTTGTGAAATGTAGTAAAGTTCGTAACTAAAGACATAGGAACTTAACAGTCATATTTATTCAGTTCTTTTATGTAAGGATCATGGGTTCAAAAAAACTTTAATTATAGGAACACAGCAGGGTTCAGTCATTATAATAGATAAAAAAACTAATACATCAGACTTTCCTCCACCAATGGCTATAGAAAGGATAAGCACACAGCACACACACATAGGTATAACTTGGAGGATTTTATGTAAAGGAAGAATATTAATATTTTAACTCCATAGAATAAAATCATTGGTTTCAGATCCAGTTCAAATAAATAGGTATAGGTTTATGTCTATAAATAATTGAAAATATTAAAATTATTAACCATAACAATCTGCCATTAGCTACAAATTATCTTATTTGTACGCATATGTATAAATATAAATACTTCACGTAGAATTTCAGAATTGAGCAAATCTGAAATCTTTAAATATAATTTTATAGGAGAAGTCAAATTTTCACAACTACTTAAAAAAAATCTACTCATATTTAAAATCTAGTTTGATAAAAAAATTTTCAAGATTGTTTATTTTTAATAAAAAACATTTATAATTGACATTTCTTATTATTTCAATCAATTTATTATTATTACAGTTCATAGTAATATTTACAAACGCGAGAATCGAGAATATTACATTACAAAACTTAAAATGTACACTTCTAATCCCTTTATATACATATCAGTCCCTTTGATTAAAATTAACAGAGAAAAAAAAAAAATGAAACAAACAAAATTATAATAAAAATGATAAACGATCCTTTTTTCTAATTTTGTTTTTGTTTACGACAGTGCTTAAAACTACGTATAAGTTTTGTACTTGGTTTGCGTTGGTTATATGTTGTTAGGCTTAAGGTTGTGACTGCTTTCCACCACCGCCACCACTCATAGTGTGGTGAAGGTCTGAGATCACATCCCTCCTAATCACCACCTATAACATTTAAAACGTTAATAATTTTCTAATATAATAAATACTTAGTTAAATCAATTATTTATTTCATTTTTTTTTATTACAACATCCCATGATTAATAATTGCTATGTGGGATATTATAGTAGAGATCAGAGACATTTGTATTGTCACCCCATTGCAAGGATCTTTCATGGGGAAAAATAAAGTTCTCAAAATCTGTTTATTTTATTAAAGAAATTATTCGGGAAACTAATGAGTACAAGGAATTTCCTGCAGCAATTTTTAGAGCATACAGAAACAAACTTTTCTATTTTCTCTACTTGATTAAAAGAATTTCAATTATATAGTAAACCAGTCAATAATGCTCTTGATGTTGTATCAACTTAATAATATTCTTCTTTTGAACTAATGATGTTACAAGTAAAAACAGGACAAATATACAGTTGAAACTGTTTATTGGTTATGGAAGAAATTCTTCATTTAACATCAAATTATTGCAGTAGTTTGTAGGATCTGAATAAAACTCTCTTAGTAATCTTATATTAATTCTTCTTGATTAACCAATTTTTACACTTCATGTGCACTAACAAATTAACACTGACTAAAGCAATCATGGTGTCTTGTACGATCGCCATCTCTTTGCTTAGTAATTCCCAAATGAAAATTTTATGGTTCAATGTAGCATGTGTAGCCTCTAGCCTAAGCAGGTATTCCTTTCCAGTAAATCAGTGCTAACTTACTTGACAGGTATGTCATAACGAGTATGCTGGACTGATATTTACTAAAAAAAATTATTTATTATTGAAGACTAAAAAAGTATTCTACCCACCTGGGATTGCTGTGATTGTGGTTGTTGTTGACCAGAGGAATACATTGCAGGATTGTTGTGATTACTGTAATTACTACCGGCACTTGAGCTCCTGATTAATTCAAAGGCGCAACATTAGATATCAATTAGATATACATAATAACGTATTTATTAAACATTATGTAAAGTTAATGAAAAAGATGGTCTATGATGGAAATATGTCAAATATAAATTAGTGAAAAATTACTATATATTTTTGGCAACACAAAAATTGCAAACCTTCAAACAAAGCAGAACAGATAAATGATTTTTTAATCAGCTTTTTTTTTATTTGTAACTTACGGAATCATTGTCAAATTAAATTGCAAGATATTTGAGTGCTTTAACTATTTCTCTTTAAATGTCTTAATTAAATTACACTTATAGAAATGTTTTAATTTCAATTCTGGTACAAAGTTACCCCATGAGGTAACCCAGTTTTACAGTAACTTATTTTCCTTTCAATTTAAACTTAATTAAATTAAATTGGATTATTGGAAAATTTGTTAAAATTAAAGACCTGTTCCAAAATAATTCTTCCAGTCGACTAAAAACTAACCAATTTTTTTTCAAATATGAAAACTCAAAAATTCTATGGAAATGAAAAATAATTTTATTAACCTGGGACTGATGTCCCTTTAGAAGAAATTATACATACATAATACAGAAATCTGGCCAGTGTGACTGTATATGAACAATATTAAATATTTACAAAAGAGTTCACAAATAATATTTACAAAAAAAAAAAAAAAAAAAAAAAAAAAAAAAAAAAAAAAAAAAAAAAAAAAAAAAAAAAAAAAAACAGAAACAAAAAGTGCATTCCTACATTACAATAATCTTTAAGTATAATAGGCGAAAGAAAAACAAGAGGAAGAAAGAAGACTGATACATGGAAAAAACAAAATAAAATGAAACGACCTAAATAAACAGATAAGATATTTTATAGTAGAGACAATTGCAAAGTTGCTTCTAAAGCTCCATTATGTTCCTTCAGTGATCAGTTGAATTGTGAGATGAATATGAATCCTGTTCCAATGAATCCTCGAAGAGGAGGGATTTTAAAGTGGATGTTTATGGAGAGTGTTGGATGTTCGAGGGGGTTGAGTTCCAGAGGGATATGTCTTGCATTATGAAGGATTTTTCATAAGTATCAGTTCGATGGGGAGGAGGATAAAGATCGGACCTATGGGATCTGGTTGGGCGGGATTGGATGGAGGATTTGAATTGCAGGTTCTATAGGATATAGGAGGGTCGTTGAGTTTTGATGGCCTGGTATAAGAAGGAAGCCAATAAGTACCAACGACATTAGGAGGGGTAAAGCCACTCCAACTCAGCGCAGTACTGGGTTATATGTGTATCTCTTGGGATCCAAAAGACAAAACGTATTATGCAATTCATTAGATGTTAAAGTTAGGCTTCAAGTTCCCCAGACAGTCCGCCATACACCATACAGCCATAGTCAAAGTGGGGAAAGGTGAGAGATTCCCAAAAATTCTAATGGGAAGGAGAAAGAAAAAATGGGATTCCCTTTTACTACTATCTAACTTCACTTGGACACACTCGGTCACACAGCAGAGAGTGTACTATAGTCTAAAGAAATGATTTTGTTTCTTTCTATTTTTAATTCTTTTTCACCTTCATGACCATTTTTGGCAACAACTTATACAAATAAACAATTTGATCTACCAGCATTAGAAGCTCATGATACATTTCATGAATCCTATATAATATATATATTTAAAACCTGTGCTGGCTTTAAGAATGCTAAAATTTACTGTTGATTTGGTATTTATAAAAGTAGTTAGATAAAATACCGAATGTTCAACTAAAAATAGCTTGAATGGCTTGCAAATAAATATACCTTCGCTGGTCCCCTGATGATGCCCGTACTACAACACTGTTCTGAGGTTGCATTTGTTGTCCACTTCCAGGAAATCCTGCAGAGTTGGACCTAAACATGAACAAAAACTTTTTAAAATGAAAATTAGAAAGAGAAAATGATACAATTTTTTCAAGTGACAACTAAGGGATTTAATTTCAAAAACATCAAATATCTTTCAAATGAATGTCAACTATTACTATGGTCTGAATAACTAAGAAACTGAATTAAACTCCTGTAATCTTTGTTGAAACAATTTATATAGCTATTCTTACCAAAATTAACTTTAGCAGCAAAAAATCAATAAACATAACTTGAAAAAATTTGTACAGTACAATCTTGATAATCCGACACATATGGGACCAGACAACCGCTGGATTATCGGAAGAAAGAAACGTATTATGATATAATATTTTTATTGTAATATTGTGACGTTAAATCGTCAAATAAAAACATATGGTTTAAAATCCTAAACCTTTTGTTGGAATGAACTATCGGTCGGAACAAACCGTTGGAGCACGTGGATGGGCCTAGATCTTTTCAACGGAGACCAAGAACCTCCCAGGAGGACCTCGAACCTTTTAGAAGGTTCCTTTTACGACTATATATAAGGAGCGAGTGACTGGGCTAGTTAGTCTTAGTCTTAGTCTGTGTCTAGACTGTGAAGATTAAGTCATATGATTTGTGTGCTATAAAGTTATCATTTTTGTAACCTGCTAGAATATTTAGGTAGTGATAATTAATTTGGCATTGATAATTGTATATTTTTGTTGAATAAATCTTTGCTAACCCATAGAAGTGTTACAATATAATATTTATATAGATACATTTGTACATATAAAACAAAAATACTATGTAATTATGAAGAATACATTCATATTAAATAAAAATAACTGGGAAAAATACATATATATTGTAACACTTCTGTGGGAGAAAGAATATTTAGTAAACAGAAATATACAGTTATCAATGCCAACGAATTATTACAACTTAAATATTTGAGCAGGTTACAAAAATGATGATAACGTTATAACACACAATCATATGACTTGAGCTACACAGTCAAGACATAGACTTCGACTCAGACTAACTCATTCATTCACTGGCTCCTTACAATAATCGTTAATGGTCAGGTCTGGAATGTTCAAGAACAATGTGGGCAGTTCTACGCCTTCGTGGACTAGGCCACGGAAAGATCTAGACCCAAACAGTTCGTTCCAACCGCTTATTTTGTTCCAGCAAACGGTCTGGAAGTTTACGACATATGTTTCTTTTATTTCCTTATCGATTTAACGTTACACTGCCCCCTCCTTAGAGACAATCCTCCTGGATATCTTCTTTTCCATGCATGCCTCCTCCCTAGGTCAAACAAAAGGTTCTCTCATGTTCTTCTTTGTGGTTACCCGCATATGGCGCAAGCAATCATTATGGACGATAATGGGCTTTCCTTTGGGGTACTTGAACACCCTGTAGACCAGATTGTTGATGTGCTTCTTAATCATGTATGGGCCCCGCCTTCCTTATGGGTTGTAGAGCCAAACAAGTTCTCCTTTGTATCCACCCTGAACCCGCTTGGTCTCCTCATCCGATCGCTGGCGATGTGTCTCTTATTGATAGCGATAGGGTTATTTTGATTTTCTTCTCGAGGCAATGACGGATTTTCGACGCCTTCAATCACCCTGTCCTTCTGCTTGTATTTCAGCTCACTCTTCGTAGTCGCCCGCCGAACCAACGAAGTAATCGACGCCGAAGTCTCAAACTTAGAGCCTTTTCGAACGATAGTTGAGCGCTTTTACCTCGAAGGAAGTTTCATTTTCTTTTCCATGGTGGCTATCACACCGGCTGGTCCCCGACTCCGTAAGGGCAGCTCCTCTCCACTGATCTTGACACTCCTCCATCCCAGGTCGAGCTGAAAGCCATACGCGATCATGAGGTCCATCCCAAGGATTACATCTTCTTCAATGTCAGCCACTGGGACCGAGTGTGAAACATGGCTTGAGCCTAACTGCTCCCCACAGAGAAGGGTCTCCTTTTCCGGGAGTCTGGGACTTATAAAACTTCTAAAACAAGATTTTTTAAGTCTGCAGTTATTGCCGGCTCCCCACAGTTCCTACACCGGAAGGGTCTTCTCTGCGAGTCTAAAGCCTTCGCAACCCCTGAGATTACACCTTCCAGGTCTCTGTGGTTCACCTTGTCACGGTCGGTGGTACGCCTGGTCTGGACGCATCCATAGTTACGAGAAGCCTCGGTAGCCGCCTCAATTCCAATGCCGTGGATAGAGTGTCTACTAGTAATTTAGGGCGGGAGTCAGACGTACCGCTCTCAGAAGCTCCAAGTCCCGTAGGCCGTCGACGAATGCTTGGACCACTAAGCACTCCAACAAACTTTCTGGGGCTGTTGGATAAGCCAGTCTTACCATCCTGGCAACGTCCGCTTCGAACTCTTGAATAGTCTCGGCTGCCTTCTTCTTCCTGCTCTTCAGCTGGGACTGATATACCTGTTCGAGGTGGGCATGGCCAAATCGCATCTCCAGCCGGCTTACTAGCATGTTAAAATCGTAAGAGTCGTCAGCATTGAGGGCCTGTAAGACATCCAGAGCGTCGCCTCTGAGAGCCACCGTAAGGGCAACCGCCTTATCTCTTGTAGACCACCCATTAGCACTGGCCGCAGTGTTGAATAGCTTCAGGTAATTCGACCAGGAGTCGGTGGCTTTATCCTGGCTCGGCCCTCCATAACTGCGGGCTCACGTACCTCCGCGTCTAGTAATGGCTGTTGTGTGATCTGCTTTCTCATGCATGCCTGAACTTTTACTTCTAGCCTCCTTTCTAATTTTTCCAACTCCTCTTCCAACATCACTGCCCTTGCTTCCTGTTGAGCTAACCTTTCATTCACACCATCCATCTTGCCCTTCAGCTTGTCACTCATTTCAGCAGATAAGCTAATCAATTTGTCATTTATCTCGGCCGATTGATACCCTATAAAAAGCTTTATTATCAGTTCTTTGTAAGGCAGTACTGCTGAGTTCTGCAAGCTAATGGTTGGGAGAGTTTTATAGGCCGGGATAAAACTTTTTATTCTTAATTAATTAAGGATACCTACATTTAAGTTGGGAGGATCTTCTGACCCAAGGCTAAGGAAATAAAATAATTAAGTATCTGGTGCAGCTGAACTCCAACCCGGGACTGGAGAGATAAGAGCACAGTGCCTTCTCACTTAACTCCCATACACAATTAATTCAAGAAGTGCTGGCTGAGGTAGGCCCAACTGTTTCCGATCTTTGGGTGGTGAGATGGCCTAGGGGGCAAACGCATTAGAAAATACACGTTGCCACTGCCAACTGGACATATGATTGGGAGCCCGTATAGCATAACCAATCAAGGAAGGGGAGGACCAAAAAAAAAAGTTCAACAAGTGATATTAGAAATGTTAAACAATAACTAGGAAAATTGAATAATTGATTATAATACTAGCCTTGACTGCAACACTTTCAGATAAATCTAAGACTAACCATAGTGACACCATAAAAAAATTGTAGAAAATAGCAAATCGCAGAGTAACAAGTTTAAAAACAACATACCTGGGTAATGACTGAGGTGTATTCCTCTGGTACTGGACTTGTTCAGCAGCAGTAGCCATGCCATTTTCAACAGCAGCAGGAGCATTATTTACAGGAGGGGTGCTGGCAGCAACATTATTAACTAAAAAAAAAAATTAGAAATATTAATTTTGAAAAAACTTCTGACAATAACAGAAATACATAGGTATTCATTTATAATAATGAATTTAAATCACAATAACCTTGCTGCTGCTGCGGATGCTGTTGTTGCACAAGAGGAATAGCTAGCCTGGCATTAACAGCTAATAGATGGTCTCTTCTTTGAACAAGATTGGTAACGTGTTCTTCAAGCTGGGCATTTTCAGCACGTAGCTGATGTAAACAGGAAAGCAGTGAAGCAACTGAAAAAATCAAATATATAAATTAATTACCTTGAATATGATCAGGTAAGTTAGAGAAATTCAATATGTTTCCAAAAGGAACAATAAATTTTATTGTCTCCATGAATTATTGAAATCATTTCATATCCTCCAATCTACCCACATCTTTCCGAGAACTCACTAACAAATATTTTTGCAAAGATCACAGTTTCGACATTTTTCAAAACAACAATGCAAACAAAAAAAACTCGGGTGGTTTAGCGATGGGAGATAGGGATAATAATAATAGGGTCTTATATTTTCTTGTATCTAACTTTCAAATGTTTCCAAGTTAAATCCAAGTGGTTTTACTAGCGAATAAAAAAGTATGAAATAAATGGGTTTGTATACATAATCAATTAATATAAATTATAAAACAAAGCATACAATGTGCATGCTGCTAAAACTTAAAAACAACCCCATGAAGATTCCCGTTTTTATCAGAAGAGCAAGATATTGAAGACGGGTTGGATGGTAAGGGCTGAAAGTTTCTCCTTCTCGCAATGCGTAATTGGCCCATCTTTACATGGCAGTATGTAGTGTGTAATGACTGTAATAATCAGGAATCAGTGGGCTATCATTCATTCATTCAGTTTTTAATGGTTTTAGTTCCAGCAGTACTTTTTAAATTACACATTGTGTTTAAATAATTAGTTTTTCCTTGGCATTTTTAAACAAAGTAATTAAATCACTACTGTTCAATACATTAAAGGTAATCTATCAAAAGTATGCGTTTATTGAACAACTGAGAGGTGTCCGTTATCACAAGTTTTACTTTATTTATAAATTGAACAATAAATATAATTAGTAAAATACGAACGTGTGAATGTTAAAAGATTTGCCACACTAAACCAAATATCATATAATCTAAATAAACATTAAAACCGTCAAATTTAAAAGGAATTATTGATACTCTTATATCTAAGCACATTTAAATTATTCATTAAAAATAATTAATAATTATTGGAACAAAATTCATAAAAAACATTACTCACTGTTATAATTAAAGATCTTTAGCACCACTTGTTAACTTTTAACAAACTTTAGACAAAATGAAAGCAATATCTTAAAAATTACAGAGCCATTCTGATGTCACCCACACCTTATAACTTATCTGAGTCATAAAAATGAAAGAACTCTTCTAAACAATGCTCAAAAAAAATCTACTGGAATCGGTGTCAGCAAAAAAGTGTTTGTATTATAAAAATAAAATATATACTTATGATATCTACAACGTACTATCAAAATGCTGAGCTTGCTCCATAAGAAACTGAGAACCTTGTTCCCACTGCCGCTCCAATAGCTGTTCCAATGACTGAGGGATATTATTATTCGTAGTGTTGTGATTGTTAGTTGTACCAGGCATACCTGTCCATGCTCCTATTCGATTCTGTAATTTATTAATAATAATATTAAAAAATTCTTAAAGTAAAAAAAGAGCAATTAGTTAATGATAAATAAATTAATGACAATTAAAAAAGTAATTGGACCATTTCACACCAAATCATCTAGCAAAAGTTCAATTTGAACCTCCCCCAGATTTCAATTAAAATGTGTATATATTAGTTACACACAGAAATAAGTTCCCAATTATGAATTGGTTGATATTAGGTATTTTTCCTAACAAGCAGTTTCAGAATTATGGTCATTCGAACTGACTTCATATTTAAAGTTTTGATGAGACAGTGAGCTCAAAACAAGCTTGTTTTGAGATCAATTTGTTTGGACTCTCCTACGTAGAATCAGTATTTATTGAACTGGAGCTTTCAAAATGTATTCATTCATTTTACATTTCATGCAGATTCAGATAATAGAATGAATACTAGATTTATAATTTTTTAGCATAGAGAAAAATTCCTTATGAAAAAAATCTTTCTCTAAATACACTGATAAGGCCGCATCCTATCACTTAAAAGAGGATACAATTATAGATCTAATGATGGTGAAATAATATTCGTGAGCTGTAGAGTTCTATTTCAATTTGAATCTAATAGTTAACAAAATTAAATTAAAAAGTTATGTACACAAATAAATATAGCTAAAATCTCTCTTCAAATACTTTCTCTATAATAACAACCATAAATCATATCCTGATTTTTATGTGGATATAAAAACAAAATAGTATAACACATACTACATTATTAGTATATAACCTGTACCACTACAACCCATAAAGGGTCTTGGGTGCAGTACTATGTAAGGAAGAGTACTGTTTCTTGGTCAGCGGTCGTGCAAGGAGGTGATTTGACCGTGATCACGCTCAACCGCCAGGTTCTTTCCCCTTAATTTTTCAATTAAGGGTACCCACTTTATAGAGGCTGGGTTTGCCCCAGGAGGGTTTCTCGGCCCACGAGACGAACTGTGGCGAATAATAAAGATATCATAAGCCATGTCAGATTCGAACTCGGGACCTTAAGCACAGCAGTCCACTGCCTTACCAGTGGGCTACCCCGCTCCCCTACATTATTAGTATATACGACTATAAATAAGTATGTATTCTCAAAATTAAATATACACAAAAAAAAAAAAAAAAAAACGATAATACTCACTTTTTTTTTTGTGAATATTTACAAATAATGTAATATAAATAAATCTGTTTTGATATTAATATAAGGAAAACGATATGTAACATACTTTGTTGTTCCAGGAAGTATAGACGCCTTAATACATTTCAGTTAGGGTTTCATACTCAGCACGCATATGTTTTAGAAAAATCATAGCAGTTTCATCTCCACCTGTCTGTCAAATATGTTCCATCTCCACAGAGAAACTGTCTGTGAGTTACATTAAATGAAGAATGAAACATGCTCTGCACATGAAAACACTAAAATGCTGCGTGGTGAGTTTCACGCTCCTGTCGATGTGATTGCAAAAAATCACATGTTGCTACGTAAACACACTTTAAAGGTTTAAAATGCCTATCATTATCAGACACAAAATATATTTGAACAACTAAATAGCCAGGAAAAGTAAAATTGGTGATTTTTTTTTTTCACTTAGGTATCAGCTCAAATGACCATATTTCTGAAACTGCTTGTAAGACGAGTAAATTTTTTTATTTTTTCTCATTCCTTTATGTATTACTTAACATGTATGAATTTTCATTAAACATCTAAGGGGGGAGCCCCTGTGCAGGTATCCCCCTGGACCATTTGGCACATAATCCACTTGATATGAAAAAATAATTAAATTTAACATATAATCTCATTTCATTACCTTCAGATATAACTAAAGGTCATAAGGTCAATAATTTGACATATAGAAATATTAATATATTTTTAAATAATAATTATATTGGAAAGATAATAGAGAATAAAGTGCCTTTTTTTCTGCCTCTATCTTAAATGGCCATTGGTGTTGCCTGGTTCATATTCTGGGGAAGTAGGATAATTCTTTCAGGAATTAGAATAGAGTAAAGATAGCTGTCCCTTACTCCTTCAATGTTTCATCAAGTTTTCTTGCTAGTAGAGCGGAACTTCTCTCAACAGAAACTTCTAAAAAACGGACATCTCTTTTCATTTCCTGACTTTGTTCCATTTACTTTACATTGAATTCAACTTTTAATAAATTAATCTTCTAATAAACGGACATGGAAACAGATGTAGTCCTCTTTGTTTGGAAAAAATCTCTCTTAAGCGGATAGGAGTTAAATATACGATGTAATGTCTTAAAATGGCTAAGGGTTAGACCGGAGGTAGCTTGTTATAAGTAATTTCTTAGAATCTTATTGAAAAGAAAGGCTAAATGTGATTTCCTGTAAACAAAAAATTAATTTGACCGCGATCAGAGCAGAAGAAAACAAAAAGCAAAAAATAAATAAATAAAAATAACTGATTACCTTAAACATCAAACATGAAATTTCTCAATTGCTTAAATTTTAATTAAGTTTTAAGTAAAAAAATTGATTATTTTTAAGTAGGAGTAACGACAAATTCTTTTGTCCTATCATGATGATTATACACAGGGTGTTCCTAACTTCATGTCAGGCTAATATCTGCAACTAATTGAAATAAACTCGAATTTTTTCAACAGGTAGATTTGAACAAACCCAATTCTTCTAATTCTGCCAGATTATATCAGTATTGAAACGACCTCTAGAAACCAAAAATAAAATAATTTTGTTAACTTACTGTACCTAATATCTAAACAAGTTTTTATCTTTATCTTCATTATTTTAAATTCTATTAAAAAATGGAATTCACCTTTATTTTAAGAAAAACATAAGTTGAAGAATAATTTTATGAATGTGCTCAAAAAGTAGTGTGAGACTGATATGGGTTCAAATAGTTATTCATTAGTATATCCTTGCTAGATTGACATATTTTTAACTTAATCTAAGCATTAGCTATGAAATTTTAACAAGAACATAATAATTAAAAAAAGAAACTATTCAAAATTTCTTTTTATCAATCTTCAAACAGAGAAAAAAAATTGATCATCTAAAGTGATCTGCTGCTAAGTTATGTTCAATTAGATGCTTACTCAACTAAAATTTGGTATCATGCTAAGTATAATGTTAAAATGTATTTAAACATTTATTTTGAACACATAAAATGGACTAAAATAATTGAATTTTAATAACAAAACTGAGATTATTAATATTAAACATTTAATGAATCAACTTGATGGTGAAATAGTGAACGATACCTGGGCTTGGTGAGGCCGATGGAGCTGAGGTCCCACCAAGCTGTTGTTCTGAGTAGGTTCCTGCTGGGTAAACACAGAATGTGCAACCATTTCTTGCGAAAGGGTATCGCACATCTTTTGTGCCATAACACTACTTGGATTCAACTGGTTACCAAGCATATGAGGAGCATTTAAACCATTCTGAAATCTAAAAACATAAATCTTAATTTACAGAATTTAAGTCTAGCTCAAATATTAGAAAAAATGGAGTTTAGAGGGGAGCAAGAGGAGGGTTAACAGGGAAGAAAATAATGGGGAAACCCTTATGAACTAATGAGAATATGACAATAATAAAACAAAGAATAATATAGAGAAAATTTCTTTAAAATGGTTAAAGAAACAAAGGGTGCTAAAAAATTGATAATTTTTAGGTTTTTTCAATTGAATATATGAAAAAGTTTTGATTCAGTTCCAATTAAAGTATACAAGTCGAAAAGACGCTTTGTACTTAATCACAGGTTTTTGATAAAATTACTGAATGAAAAGTAATAAATATCATGTGGAAAACTAAGCGTTGAGAGAGTTCCTCATCTATTGAGGTGAAGAAGGTGCAAACTCAGTAAATGAAATACAAGATAGGAAGTTAAAGAAGCCCACCACCATTGGTCAAGATGCAGACTACATAGCATATAAAAATATACTTACATTTTAACATCTTTTTCTTCCTTTACTTGGACAACCCCTGAGCTAGGACCAGACCTCCTTAATTTTCCTTCACTGGAACTAAGCTGAGAATTGCTACTTTCTCCAGGGCTGCTGCTTTTAGACCTTACAAAATAATATAACTAAACAGTCAACTAGCAGAAATATTAATTGGTACACAACTTAAATAACTATAATTGTTACTTTCATTTATTTAATCATCAACTTAGTGCATTGCTTTATGTTTTTTTTTTTTTGTTTTTTTTTTTTATCAAAATCCTAATTCTTTTCCATAAAGTAATAAATATTTTATTCTGATTGAGCTGGGAGAAGAATATTCTTTCAAGTGGTTTGGATAGATCAACTCTAATCTATCGGTTTGGTAGTGGTTTGGATAGAATCGTGATGAGTCTATGGATATTCCTTATGAACTAATTAAGGCCTGCAGGGAAGCTGTGATTTAAAAATTATATCTTTTGGTCAAAAAGGTCTGGGAACAGGAAAAGATGACAAAATAATGGAAAGAATCTATTCTTATTCCGATTCACAAAAAGGGTTCAAAGACCACTATCGCGGATTCTCACTCCTTCCAGTTTGTTATAAAATATTTACGTTAATCGTGACTAGTCGATTCACTGAATACATTAAGGAAATTATCGGTGACTATAAATGTGGTTTCAGGCGAAACCGCCCAATCATAGACTAAATATTCTCTCTCTCCATACGATATTATAAAACAAAAATTAGAATAATATAAGGGAACAGTCCATCAGATTTTTATCTATTTCAAAAAGGAATATGATTTGATTAAATGACAAAAGTTGTATAATATTCTTGTTGAGGGGGGAATACGAAAAAAGATAGTAAACTAAGTAAAAATGTGTGTGACCGAAATGTTTAATAATGTTAGAATCAGTTATTATTTTTCTGAGTCGTTCAAGGTTTGCTCTGGTTTGAAACAAGGCGATTCTCTTAGCACTACAATATGCCATTAGAGAGGTGACAAGTACTATAAAGGGTTTGAATCAGGGAGGAAATACATCCGTGCTTGGTTATGCCGATGGTTTGGGTGTGCTTGTTGAGGACGCAGAAACTATAGAACTAAATACAAAAATTTTGAGGAAAGCTGGTCAAGAACTTGGGCTGGAAATAAATATGGAATTTATGTGGGGTGCAGCAGGGCGTCTATAAGTGAAGGTCTTGAGCATGTTGATTTAGTAAAGTGGAAAGATTAGAAGAGATGCAATCCACTATTTTATTTTTGGAGAAAAACAAAAATATTAGATCTAACGATTGGAAGGTGAGTCAAAAAAAGAATTTAGTTTTTCAGAGGTTAATTAGAATATTAAAGGAGAATTTGATAAGGTCATGAATCGATAGAAAAGGTACTGGATCTGTAAGGAAGACAATGAGTTACGGCGGGAATTTGTAATAAAAAGGTCTAACCAAGAGCTAGTAAACCGGGTGTGGTGGTTTGTTGGTTTGGTACTAAGAAAATGTAGAGAGAGTAGATGAAGTATGTAAGGTAAGATCTTTTAAGGACATTCAGAGAGCAGGTTCCTGGTTCCTGTTAAGATCACAGCCGATCATCATGTTATTGTATAAAGGGACGTAAGAGAAGAGGGAAGTAAACTCTTATGTAAAGGAGGGAAAAAGCATCAGAAGAGATTTAAACTAAAAGGTATTTTAGATAAGAGCTCTTGGACGAAGGGGATTCTTGAAGGATTTTTAGTCTTAACTAGATATGGACAGTTTCTGATATTAACATAAAAATTTTTGGTAATATTGATCTATCTGTTTTATTGGCTTATAATAACAGCTGATACCAATAAGCAAATCAGCAAACGATGCCAATATTGGAGACTCTAATATCGGTATCTGTCAATTACTGATACAACTGAAAATAATTTTACTTTCTCTTACCAACATATATAGTATGAATAGTAATGGAAAGTATTGTGATTGTGAAAAATTTTGACCGAAAGACTCGTTTTAGGATCCACACAGTCCAAATGACCAAGTCATGCGAGATGGTGTGTGTGTGATGTGACAGCAAAGATTTCATCAAAATTCAGTAAACGGAACGGGAACTTCATTTCAAACATTGTATCACATTTTTACGCTTTTTTAAAAATATTTTCTATGCTTAGAAAAATACATGATGCTGACATGTAAAAAAACATGGTGTGAAAAACATATGGTACAAGGTAATCTTTGATAATTATATTTTAGTTTAGAATTAATAATTATATTTTAGTTCCATAATAGATTCATGAATGAAATATGTGGTGTTTTAGTGGAACAGTGATCGTTGCCAGAGTTTCTGGAAAGCCATAGAGACGAAAATTTGAAAATACAGCAGACTCCCGATTATCCGTGGTATTGGGTGGCACGGCAACCGCGGATAAACCAATTCCACGGATAATCCGCAAAATTTTCAAAAGGTCGACAAAACAATTCAAATCAAAGCAAAATGTTTATATAGATATTACATACATACATACATATAAATAATTATGTAGTTTATAAAGTTTTATCACTCATTGTAAAATAAAATCACGAACAACAACCACAAACAAGCTATGTAACTGCTAAGGCCAGGTTGACAAAATTGACGTGAATGAGAAAATGAAATGATGAAAGGAAAAAGTGGGATGGGATGGGAGTTCTGAGATTTGTGACTCTTTCAGTCTTCGGGTATTACACTTATTGGCTGGGATACTTTAATAAACAAACGGTCTGTTCTGAGAGTGGTGACTCATGCACTTTTCGGGTTTCATATGGCGGGTACATATGAGTAAACGAACTTTTTTACTTTCACTTACCTATATATGAAATATATAGTAAGTGGAAGTATTGCGATCGTGAAAAATTTCGACTTCCGGTTTTCAACGGAAATACACGTTTTGGGACTCCCTGAGTCGAAATGCCCAAGTCCCGCGAAATGGTCTCTCTGTGTGTGTGTGTGTGTGTGTGTGTGTGTGTGTGTGTGTGTGTGTGTGTGTGTGTGTGTGTGTGTGTGTGTGTGTGTGTGTGTGTGTGTGTGTGTGTGTGTGTGTGTGTGTGTGTGTGTGTGTGTGTGTGTGTGTGTGTGTGTGTGTGTGTGTGTGTGTGTGTGTGTGTGTGTGTGTGTGTGTGTGTGTGTGTGTGTGTGTGTGTGTGTGTGTGTGTGTGTGTGTGTGTGTGTGTGTGTGTGTGTGTGTGTGTGTGTGTGTGTGTGTGTGTGTGTGTGTGTGTGTGTGTGTGTGTGTGTGTGTGTGTGTGTGTGTGTGTGTGTGTGTGTGTGTGTGTGTGTGTGTGAACAGACTAGCTCAAAAACTATAAACCGTGGGAACCTGAAATTGGGTATTTAGTGTAGGTATATGCCCGCGATGTGACAGCGAAAATTTCATCAAAATTACTCAAAGGGAGGGGGTACTTTATTTAATAACTTTTTACGTTTTTTTCGATTTTCTCAAAAACGGCTCTAACGATTTTGATTAAACTGAGTATTTGATCTATTTATGTGCCTGAGATATGACTGTAGAAATTTCATCAAAATTGATGAACCGGAGGGAGGACTTTACTTAATAAATTGTGTATCATTTTCACTAGTTTTTTTTATTTACTCAAAAAAGGCTTTAGCGATTTTTGAGTAAATAAAAAACTGGGTATTTGATGTATGTATATGCCAAAAATGTGATAGCCAACATTTCATCAAAATTGGTCAAACGGAGGGGGGACTTTACTTAATAAATTTTGTACCAATTTCACGTGTACATATTTTTTATTTACTCAAAAAAGGCCATAACGATTTTGATCAAACTGGGTATTTGATGTATGCCAAAGTTGTGATAGCCAACATTTCATCAAAATTGGTCAAACGGTGCGGGTACATTATTTCATAATTTGTTTTCCAATTTTTACCTTTTTTTCGATGATCTCAAAAACGGCTTTAACGATTTTTATCAAATTCGTCATGTTAAATGAAAATTAGGTGTTCTTTAATATCAGGTAAGCTTTATCATTATTAAAATGTTCTGAGGGCGCTTTTTTTGGGGGGGGGGATGGGGGTCTTTTTTGTTTGTTTGTTTCCTATAAAGTACCTTTGTTTTTGTTTATATGGAGAAATTAACTGTCTCTCGTTACGCCTAAAAATAAGAAATGCTAAATATGAGATATGATAAAAATAAAGAAAACATAAAGAGGAGAAAAAAAATAAAAATATTCAGTCAACTCATAAAACTCGTTGAGCCCACGCATGCGGAGTACGCCATTAATGACAGACCATTGTTCATAATTAAAGCCGTTCTGTTCATTTGAGAAGTGGCAATTAACAAAACGCATTAATTTCTAATCTAAGTAAGCTGGTAAGTGAAAGTTGTGTGTTGCGCGCACGCACCAGATTTTTCTAATTATAAAATGATTTGAATAGTGAGGTAACCCCTATTAGTTAAATATTTAATTATTAAACAAGCAATTTCTGTTTTTGTGAGGGAAACTGAATTTTTTTTGTCTCAGTTAGAGGCTTGTTCATGTTTCACCTCACGGGAAAGTAAATTAACAGAAATTGATTGTTTAATAAACTTTTTTTCGTTCGTGTTTTCGTGATAACATTTAACTCATCTACCGCTAGAATAAAAAAAAAAAATTCTCGAATGACTGTGGATAATCCGCCAGCGGATAATCGAGAGTTTACTGTAAAATTTTAATTTACTACGAGCTGTAAATACCTCTTCTATAGATCCCCTTCACAATATAATGAAAAAGAGCAGTTAAAAAACAACAACCCAACTATTGATGAAATTAGAATTTTTTTCAGGCTCCTTAACCCTTTAACCGGGCGGGACGTATAAATGCGTCCTTGAAATATATGTTGTACCCTGGAACTGGTGGGACTTATATTTTCGTACAACAGAGGCATTATTCATAGATACATGTATCTGTGTGAATATATATATATATATATATATATATATATATATATATATATATATATATATATATATATATATATATATATAAATAATAATAAAAATAACAAATATTTCAGGACGCATATATACGTCCCGCCCGGTTAAAGGGTTAATAAAATAAATAAATAATAATGAATTGAAAAGTCCTGAGAACTTTCAAGTTTTGGAATAATAATAATACTCAAGCTAAAAAGCTGTGAAGTAGCTAAATGGTGTTTTACACATTTAACAAATCATGTTTGTTTCTAATTAAAGTGGGTTGGTAAGTGAAAGTTGTGTGTTGCGTGCATCGCACCAGATTTTAAAATAATATCAATGCAAAATTAAAAATAAAAACTAAAAATCTTCTTACCCAGATGATTGCTGAGATTGGGGAGGAGGTGAGTGTGATTTTCCACTACTGTTCCTCTTCATCCATCTTCGACCTTTTTCACTTTTATCTGATGACTGAGACCTGTAAATTAAAAAAGAAATAATAATGATACAGTGAAAATTTGAAAAGTGTTAAATTCAATCAAGAATTATGATTATCTGAGCTCAGATGCACCTTAAAGGCACATACAACTATGATAAAAGAAATTTATTTTTAAAAAGACTTGTGGCTTTACAATAGGAGTTTATCACGTAACCACCATTCTAAAATGATGGGGAAGTTTACTTATAGCAAATAAGAAACATCAAACCTGGTGGTAAGTTAATAATCCAAAAAAATTTCTTATGGCTCTATTTAGCAGGGGGTACACATCATCAGACAGAGTTTTTTTTTTTTTTTAAATAAGGCTGACAAAAATATGATAGCTATAAGTAAATTAGCTTAATGTTGAACTGGATTTGTTCCAAGTAAAATTCGCAATATTTGCCATAATAAATATAAGTTCATTATTACCTAAAGATAATTTAAAAAAGTAAAAGTATTACCTCTGTCTTTTTGCAGGAAGAGGAACTTGTTCCAATGGTAAGGTAGAAGGGGCTGATGTACTTCCTACAGCAGGAACAGCAGTACTCGTCGGTGGTGGTGAAGGGGTAGCTATAGTTGCAACATTATTAGGCAACGCATCCAATGGCACTGTTACAACAATTGATTGTCTAGATGACTCTTTTGATACAGCTGTAGGCACAAAAAAAAATATAGTCATAAGATAAACAAAATGTAAAAAAAAAAGTCACGGATTCAAAGCAAAATGAGGTGCTTTCAAGGCAAAAGCTTGTGCGACATAGTCCGCTTGTTTCTTGAGAAAATTTTTGAGTTAAAGCGTGCTCAGAAGAAATAAAAATTATGCTTCAAAGTCTAAGCAGTCCTTTACTAAGAGGAAAGCAAGTGACAAAGATACACCATCACCAAAGGTAGGAAAATAACATTCTTCTTTAGCCCTCACATTTTTTCACAAGAAACAAAACTTTTTCCAAGCTTTCTTATTTATATTTGACTTTCTTCTTCACATCAGAAACATCCTGATTTATCTTACTTATAACACATTGATTCCTAATCAGAGTTGGGTATTACCTTTAAAACCGCAATTTTAACCATCAAATTGAAACACATATTAATTTCCTTCAACAGCATCATTGGCATCTGGTCGTCTATTGATAATAAACTGATTTCAATTATGTAGGTCTTGCTTCATTGAAAGTTAGAGGTTTATTTTAGTTTTCTTACAAATCATTTATTGTTTTCTTTATTTAACATAATGATGAAGATAATTCTTCTTTTTATAGTGATTTTTTTTTTTTTTTTTAAAGTCTATTCCAACAAAACTTAGATTTTCACTAGCCACTGTTAGGCAAATATATTCATTGTTCGAAACTTAAAAATAATTAGTTTTTAGAGGCTCTTTTCCTTTAAATAAAGCACTTTTGTTATTCTTATCATCACTATGCATGCATTTGTTCATAATTTCTTTTTCTCGTTTTTTTTTTTTTTCTTATCAAGTATTACCCCATTCTATAAGCATTGAACAACTTAAATTTTCTCTTTTCATCTAACTTCTTTCCTTCCATAACATCTTTAGGAAAAGTTTTAATAACTTAATAAGTAGTAAATATATGAATAAGGACAAAAAACAAGCCTTTTATTATTGAACATGATTAAATAATTAGCATAAGGACAAAAAACAAACATTTTATTATTTAACATGATTAAATAATTAGCATGAAGGAGAAATAAATTAAGTGGAAGACTTAACAATGTATGAAAAGACTTAACACTGTGGAAATTACAATAATGAACCAAAGTCTTAATAATATGAAGACTTAATGATAAATTTCAAAATTAAGATTTTAATTTTAATTTTTTTTTATACTAAAACTGAACATTCATTTATACTACTGCTGGTATGAAGTATCTAAGAATTAGATAGTGCATTGTTATCTTAACCCTAATCTATTTATATATGCCTCGTTAAATTTAAAATTGTTAAAGCAATATAAGATTAAAGTTAATTTATGCGGTAACATTCTATAGAAGCATTAGCAAAAACAGTGAAATAGTTGCAAACCAAATGTGCCATAATGACATAGAAAAAGGCTGTTATGTTTCATACCATGCTGAGGAGGAATAGGTGGTGTGGCAGTGGGTGGAGGAACTGTAGTGGTTCCTGGCCTGGTACTGCTTCCGGGGCTTGAAGGGCGTGAGCTGCTCTCTGGGCTGGGAATTCCTCCTGGAGGAGTCCTTGAGCCTCCTAGCCACACAAAAGAAGATAAATATATTTAGAAAATGGTTAATCAATTTAAAACATATGAAAAAATTAATTAAGAAATATTTAAAAATAAACTAGAATATTTTCCAAAGCTAGACAGGTTGTCTGCAGTACTGGCTTCTAAAATTCTCGTATAATTCCTGCCTATTCCCCCTACCACGAGGAAAAAAAAAAAAGGTTCATTTAAAAATTAATACAATGAGAGGTAACACAAAATACAATATTGTGACGACAATTAGTTCTCATAAAGTTATCTCATATTAATTTGAATATAATGATTAATATCCGATTTATTTTTATTTAGACTGATAAGGGGATGTAGGCACTTGTATGCTATTTTTACTTTCATTTACCTATACATGAAATATATAGTAAGTGGAAGTATTGCGCTCGTGAAAAATTTCGACTTCCGGTTTTCAACGGAAATACACGTTTTGGGGCCCCCTGAGTACAAATAACCAAGTCCCGCGAAATGGTCTGTGTGTGTGTGTGTGTGTGTGTGTGTGTGTGTGTGTGTGTGTGTGTGTGTGTGTGTGTGTGTGTCTGTGTGAACAGACTAGCTCAAAAACTATTAACTGTGCGAACCTGAAATTGGGTATTTAGTGTAGGTATATGCCCGAGATATGACTGTAAAAATTTCATCAAAATTAATTAACCGGAGAAGGGAATTTACTTAATAAATTTTGTATCATTTTCACGTGTTTTTTTTTTTATTTACTCAAAAACGGCTTTAACGATTTTGTTCAAACTGGGTATTTGATGTATGTATATGTCAAAGATGTGATAGCCAACATTTCATCAAAATTGATTAACCGGAGGGGGGACTTTACTTAATAAATTTTTTATAATTTTCACGTGTTTTTTTTATTTACTCATAAACGGCTTTAACGATTTTCATCAAATTCGTCATGTTTAATGAAAATTAGGTGTTCTTTAATATCAGGTATGCTTTATCATTATTAAAATGTTCTGAGGGGGCTTAAATGGGGTAGGGGTCTTTTTTGTTTCTTTGTTTTTTCGTTTCCTATAAAGTACCTTTGTTTTTGTTTATATGGAGAAATTAACTGTCTCTCATTACGCCTAAAAATAAGAAATCGCTAAATATGAGATATGATAAAAACCAAGTAAACATATAGAGGAGAAAAAAAGAAAAATATTCAGTCAAATCATAAACCACGTTGAGCCCACGCATGCGTAGTACGCCTTTAATGACAGACCATTGTTCATAAATAAATCTGTTCTGTTCATTTAATGAAAATTATTTGATTCATGATAACTACATGAGATTTTCAACAAGTACATAGAGAATTGTATAATCAGTCGACTAAGAGTATTATGCTTGGATTGCCGAATTATCTCAAGTAAAAACTTTTATTTAATAATAAAAGAAATTAGTGTTTTTTATAGAGCAAAGAAAACAAAAATAAGAAATGAATGTGGAAAAATGTGTAACTTTGAGAAGTGGCATTAACACAACACATTAATTTCTAATCTAAGTAAGTTGGTAAGTGAAAGTTGTGTGTTGCGCGTGTTCACTGTATACAAACTGTGCAGCCTCAAGGTGGAATTCCTCATGAGATATGATGGAAAGGGCTTTTTATGAAAAAAAAATCTACATTTTTTGCTGTAGATCCTATACCTTATCTCTGCATTGTTGTCAATTTTCATTTTTTTTTGGTCCAACAAGAAATAAAACACATTGCTTCAATGTGTTCAAATGGTTAAAAACATTGATTTAGTTTTCTTTATAAGAAAATCAAGCATACAAATTTTCACTGATTTAACAACCATCAATGTCAAACGATATTTCTGCAATCTACACATATCCCTACTTGACGGAAGGCATAGCTTGTAATAATACTCAATCGTCACAATCATAGATTGTAATACTTCATTTTACGATCTTTAAAAGAGATTAAAAATTTAAATCAACAATGGTAGTAATTTTTGTTGATGGTTAAATAAAATTCCTGCATTTTCCGTTCAAAATTAAAAACTCCCGTACACTTGACAGCCTTCTAAAACACACAAAAGATAAAAATCTGGTTTGATGCGCCCAACACACAACTTTCACTCATGAACTTACTTAGATTAGATATTGGCGTGTTTAGATAATATGTCAACGCCATTGCTCAACTTCACACATTTCCCCACATTCATGTGTTTATATTTGTATATCTCCATAAGTTAAACTTATGGACTTGAAAGTTCTCAGTACTTTTCGATTCATTATCGCTTATTAATTTTATTTTTTTAAGGGACCAAATTTCTTCAATAGTTGAGTTTTTTTAATGCTTGCTTGTGTTTTCCTGCGAGTTGCTTTTTGTAAATATATCATGAAGATGAATCAATAGAAGGTGTATTTACATTTCGTAGTAATGTTTGTCTCCTATGTCTCTCTGGAAACCGAGAACGATTACTGTTCCTCTAAAATCACTTTATATTACATTCAGAAATATATTATGGAGCTAAAGTTCCTAAACTAAAATATAATTAATGTCCTATCCTTTTTCTTGGCGAATAAACCTAGATCGGAATAATATTTCCTATTTCGGAATATACTTTTTATATTTCTAAATTTGTTAAATCATCCAAATATGCAAAATAAAATTTGGCCAATTAGGTCTGAGCAATCTAATCTGAAAACATATTCGTTCCACTATTTAAAAAAAAAACATACAAAGTATGCAGTTGCATAAAAATCCAGGCCTTGCTTATGACAAACCTTAACAAGAATGATTAATTTTAAAGTTAGCTAATTATATCGCGGTAAAACTATTGTAAATAAATAGTAATAACAGATGCTCAACTCACCTTTTCTTCTTTTGTTTCCAATTTTACTTCCTTCACCTTCCAATCCTCCAACAGCCCCAGTTTTTTCATCATCGCCACCACCAACACCAATCTCTGCATCACCAGTTGTATTAGGTGTTTTACCACTTTTACTAGAACCTGCACCTGATTGAATTAGCTTTTAACGTCAAAATAGCATATTTTATGCATACATTTTTTTCTAGTAAATTATTTTTAATTTTTTTGGGGGGGATGGGGGGGGAATTATATATACATATAATTTTCAAGGAGAAAATATTGGCCTCGGCTGGGGGTCGAACCCAGGTCTCACGCATATTAAACATGGTATGCTTCCACTGCACCACCGAGATCGCATCCCAGCATAGTCAATCCTCTCTCTTTACGTATCAGCTTCCCCTGCTCTCGCATATTTTTTGTGTTTTTGTACAGGGGGTGGACTAATCGTCGAAATAGCAGGATCTATTAACATTGTGTCTAGTTTAAATATTTATACATTAATTTTATTATTTCATCATGGGTATCATATTGTCATTCATAATTTCTTAATAATTTTAAACATTGTATTTTTCGGGAGTAAAGATTCGTCTCGGCCGGATGTTGTACCAGGGTCTCCCATATATCAAGCATGGTAACTGGAATGATATGGACACCATGATGCATATCAAAGCAATGCTTGTTAAGGGAAGGTAAGTACAATATTTGGTACATGGGGAGTAGAAAATATTGTCTAAGCACCCGGTTTTTGGCATTGAATAGATTAATATCCGCATTGAGGTACATTCAATTTGTTATTGAAAGAATTTCAGTGCCTATTTTTCATTGGTGTTGGTTTAAAATTGTGTTGATAACTCTGCCACCGAAGATCTTAACGATGAAGTTAAATGGGAATTTTATAATAACCAAGAATCATTCTAGTCCCAGCTTGGCAGAATGAGATTCTGATGGGGAGCACATCTCCAACAGGCGAAGAGCAATACCTTTTAATTTTTTATGTTTTCTTTTTTACGGTTTTAGATTCCTTTACTCCAAAAATTTCAACTTTCAAGAACCAAATATGTACAAAAATTGAGGACTTTCTGTATAAAAAAATAAATTTAAAAGTATATATATACACTCACTTAGTTTTCTTTTTGATGTAGTTTTCGTTGGTTCTGTTTCTTTCACAGGTGAACCTTCAGGAGAATCATTTGCACCCACAGGACGATAAGGAGGGATAACTTTCACGTTACCTCCTTTTTTCTGTAAATAAAATTAAGGAAATTGTTACTAACAAATTAAGAAAACTAAATTTAAGAAAATTTTTTGAGTTATATATCTCAATCTCAATATCTCAATACCCCCCCCCTCCCTAAAATAGGGAGAAGTGGAAAAAAAATCTCGGACATAGAAATCTTAGCACTGTCTTAGCATGGACTAGATTACAAAAAGTATAAGATAATCAATGTCAACCAGAGTTTGAAATTGATAATTATTTTTTCCAAAATATCATATAATAATTATTATTTATGATTTTTAATTTAAAAATCATTCTTGATTTATAAATAAAAACTTACATCGCTCTTCGATATTAATTGTATTAAAAATAATTATCCCTCACCGAGTCATATGGTATGATATAAATAATAATGATTAAATTGCGATAAAAAAAAAAATTGATCAGAAAATAAAAATCACCTTTTAAAAGCAAATTAGATTTTCGGATTTCTTTCACACGGGGGTACAATTTTATGTTATTGGGGACGATATTTTTTAAAAAAATTCATTTTGTGTTTTAGCAGAGGGGGGGAGGGCACTGAAAATAGTTAGATTTTCAGATATCTTTCACACGGGGGTCCAATTTTATGTTATCGGGAGCGGTGTTTTTTAAAATACCTATTAATTTTGTATTTTAGTAGCGGAAGGGGGGGAGGGCGCACTATAAAAAAATTAGATTTTCGGATTTTTTTCACACGGGGGTCCAATTCTATGTTATCGGGGACGATGTTTTTAAAAAAATATTAATTTTGTATTTTAGTAGCGGGGGGAGGAAGTGGCGCACTGGAAATAGTTTGATTTTCGAATTTCTTTCATGCGGGGGTGCTCTTTTATGTTATTGAGGGCGGTGTTCTTTAAAAAAATATTCATTTTGTATTTTAGTTTGTGGGGGGGGGGGCGCACTAATATGTGAAAGAAATCGGAAAATCTAACTATTACCAGTGCGCCCCCCCCCCCCCCGCCACTAAAACACAAAATAAATATTTTTTCCAACAACATCGTCCCCGATAACATAAAAATGGATCCCCGTGTGAAAGAAATCTGAAAATTTAATTTTGTTTTAGTGCGCCCCCCCCCCTATTCTAAAATACAAAATGAATATTTTTTTAAAGAACACCGCCCCCGATAACATAAAAGTGCACCCCCGCGTGAAAGAAATTCGAAAAACTAACTATTTTCTAGTGCCCCCCCCCCCCGCCACTAAAATACAAAATGAATATTTTATCAAAACACCGCCCCCGATAACATAAAATCGCACCACCGTGTGAAAGAAATCCGAAAATCTAATTTTTTTATAGAGCACCCCCCCCCAACCACCGCCACTAAAATACAAAATTAATATTTTTTTAAAAGCAACGACCCCGATAACATAAAATTTCACCCCCGTGTGAAAGAAATCTGAAAATCTTGTATTGGCATTGATATATTGTGTTAGATATATTGTTACGATATGGGAGAAACAAAACGACGAACACGTGTGTAGATACCACAAAACACGTTTTACAACAAAGGTGGTATTAATCCACAAAATGTTCAACATGTTCAAAAGTTTCCCAAGTTATTAAAAAATAAAAATAAATAAATAAAATAAAGTCCAAAAACCGCCAATTTTTTTCCAAATCCAAATAAGTTTTTTAAAATTGGTTTTAAGGTTTAAACATATGGATTCCAAATCTGGTGCTATTATGCTTCTAACTTCAATAATGACCGAATTATGGCCCCTCAAATCAGGTAATTGGTTTTGAATCAAAATGGCGGATCAGAATAAAGAGGTAGGAACTAGGATTGTCCCCGGATGAGCTTGGACTACAGCGGACAGACAATTTTTTTTATTCAATTTTCGGATTCTACGCATCTTGAAATGTAATGTCAAATTTTTAAGGGCGAAGGGGGTTCTTCTGAATATCACATTACTAAACTAAAAATTTATATTTCTGATTTATAAAAGTACTAGCATTTCCCGTCGCGGCTTCGCCCGCGAGCCTTTAAAATCAATTCTGTGACCATTATCTTGGTATTGATCTAATATAATATGTTAACTGATGTTAAGAAGATTTAGTAGAATCTGAGCTTCCGGTAGGTGGAATGTTGGAGTGGGAAGCTGCCGGCTCGGTAGAAGAGAGGGAGACGCGCAATGGAGAGTTCGCTAAAACCGCCGAAACAAAAAATGACTTACTCGTAGTGAACGCTTCATTTTTCGGCTGTAAAACATGGCTTTCGACGCCCAATAGGGCCTTTCGAGTTAAACTCGTCGTATCAAGATCTTTAAAATGAGTCCAAATTAGATATTTTTTATCGAAGTGCAAAAATAGGTGTCCGTTAGAGTTAAACGACAATTTCGCCATTTAAACCCCTTAGTGGTTACATTTTTGATATACCTTTCTTAGTGGTTACCTACATCGCTTTTAAAATATAAATTCCGAACTTCAAGTTTCTATCATAAGTAGTTTTTGCTCTGCGTTGATTCTGTCAGTCAGGACAAAGCCTCTTATATATATATGGAGAAGAGATCGAAATAAACACGCACCATCCCCAATCATGGGAAACACAGTGTGCATAATTTGATTAACACTAATATTTAAATAATCAGTAGCCATATTTTATGTGAATGTCTATTTTAATACTATTGTAACATTAAGTCGATATCCAAATAAAAAACATATGGTTTAAAATCTCAACAATAGATTTCCGTTAGAGTTAAATGACAATTTCGCCATTTAAGCCCCTTAGGGGTTACATTTTTGAAATTCCTTTCTTAGTGGTTACCTACATCGCGTTTAAAATCTAAATTCCGAACTTCAAGTTTCTATCTATAGTAGTTTTTGCTCTGCGTTGATTCTGTCAGTCAGGACAAAGCCTCTTATATATATAGAGATTAGTCAAAAATGATTATTATTGTTAATTGAAAAAAAAATCACTCTCAATAAAAATCATCATATGATTTTTAAAAATTCCAGATAAAAATTTTGATCGGATTTGATTTTTATTTTTATTTTAATAATTATCGATTTCAACCCCTGATGTCAACAATTTGAAAAGTAAATATTTATAAGAATAAAATGATACTAACACAAAAAGCATTTGATGCGTACGTTAGAGAAATTAATAATAATTATAACACATGCTGCTAGCCAACTGAAACATATTTTCCTGTAAGAGGAGGTTGAAGAGAAGTTAACTAAACCAGAAAACTAATTACCTTTTTGCTTAATTTGAAAAAAAAATATTACAAAATATATGCAAGAGAAAAAAACATTTTTGTGATGACTTTTTATCTTTTAGCAAACTTTTATTGGAAAGTTCCCAAACTTATAATGGTTTAAATTAAAATTTCTGAATTTTCCAGAAAAAAGTCATTGAATTAGTTTTTTGATAGGTAATTTAGTGATGTGAAAATAGTTATTGAACTTAAGTGAATTTATAAAAGTTTGAAGATGGCCATATTTTTCTGAACGTAAAAATTACTTACTGTAAAACAATTCTTTTGTCCATTGTAATACCGAAATCATGAGGTATTTAAAATTATTTTATTTAGTTTTAAGTCAGTTACCAATATTACCCTGGTAAGCAATAGTTTCCATAAAATAATATGAATCATCTACTTTTTAGCTTATTATTAGAATATTTTACCTCCTAAAATTCTCAGCTTTCCAACAAAATATTATACATATATATTACTGCTTTATAACAGAAGTTGGAACTTTTAACCCATAGAGATTTGTTTCTTTATCCATTCTTATTTGATTGTATTGTACAATTCATTCTAGATTTCTCATTACTAAGGATAATGATAGATTGTTAATTATTCCAAACAAAATTAATGTTACTTTAAAGGAAGAATTTTTCCTTCTCCATTTAAATTCTAGCAGACCATTTATGTTTATATGAAGATAAAATATATCTCATTTAAAAAAAAAACTTAATTGTTTAACTATCTGAAGAGTTTAATAAAAATCATTCAAGATTTTGAGAATTCATAAAGAGAAGTAAAGTCATTGGTATTTTGTGCCTCTTCATTGACTCAATTTTGATGAAAATAGTGTACAACTGAAACCAAAATTTTTGGTTTTTGAATTTTTGAAAACCGAATTTCAGCCAAAGACCTGGTTTTGGGCCGAAACTGAAACTTGTTTACGTATGTATACATAATACATTAAGTGTATAATTTGTCTAGTTTAGCAATAATATCAATGAAAGCTTATAAAATAACAGTAATTTAACTTAATTATTCATATAGTACATGGGCCCGGGTATAGAAGAGTGGTAAGACAGGTGTAGTAGTTAGGTTATAGGATCGAATCCCGGCCCCGACTTCCTTGTACGGTTGGTCCCTGTGGAATGTTTGACCATACCCCCTTAACTAGTACAGCCCTAAAATTTGAAATAATCTTGAAATAACAAGCTGATAATAATAAAAATTCATATTATCATGTCTAAATAATAAATAATTTAGTAAATTTCTCCAATGACTAATTTAAATTTACGTATTTAGAATATATATTCTTATTTAGTGTTTATCTTATTTTTTTAGAAATCAAATTTCATTATTAATAAGGAGATAAAAGCACAAAAAGGTTCTTAATGTTCAAGGTGAAGAATCAATATTATTATTTACACTCAAAGTAAATAATTATGTATTCATTACACGTTAAGACTTGATGTAATTTAAGAGGCATATTTCTGTTCGTCATTATCAAAGTTTTGTCTCCACATCCAACTTAAAGTTTTCGATCAATTATAAATACCAAACGAATGAGAAAAATCTATGTTTTTTGGAAATACGATACAAGTGTTATTAATTAAGACAACAGATAATTTGCACCATTAAATCCAGGAGTGTTAAAGACCATGAAAGAGATAGAGCTTACAAGCTGAAATCGTATATTCGGAGATATCAGACACAAAACCTAGTTTCAGCTTGGCCAAAGATTCGGCCGAAACCGAAACTTCGGTCAAAACCGAAACTTCGGTCAGTTACTAGATGAAAACTTCTGTCACATCACGAGAATATACCTATCTCAAATACTGAACGTTATTTTCAGTTATCCAAAACAAGAACAGAAAAACTTACAAGTTTAGTGTAATGATGATGACAATATCCACAATATTTAACATTCTCCATGTAATTAGAAGCTTCTTCACAAAGCAAACCAAGGCCTTGTGCGCAAGTGACATGAAACTGTTGCCTGCAACCAGCTTTATTGCACTGCATACAAGCACCAACATTTGCTCGAGACCGGCTTCTCTCTTCGCATATATAACACGTCTAAACAGAAATACAATTTTTAAAAATGATTTTCAAACATAAAAAAGTGATAATGATAAACATAATTTTTAAACATAAAATGAAAAGTGATGAACATAATTTTAAATATATTACTAAAATGTAATTAACGTTATAGTTATCTAATTCTGTTGAAATAGATATAAATCAATCATAAGTTTCAACAAAAATTTCTCTCTTTGGTAATGAAAATGAATATAAACTGTTGTTTTGAAAAAAAAAAAAAAATTAAAGACATAAGGGGAATAATATCTATGGGTAAAAGTTGATTAATTTTTTTTTTAATTTCAAATGAGGAATATGAAGGTTGATGAGCTAGCTATGTTTCAAATAGTATAAAGGAAAAAGAAGATAAATATAGAATAATATTATTTACAATAATATTAGGAAATTTCAGTCATTAGTCATCTAAACATCAGTAAATTACCAACAAGTAAATGTTCACCAATTTAGGAATCATTATAATACAAAAGCAAACCTAACAAAGAAAACAGGCCGCAACAAAAGCGTTAACAAAAACTTGATTGTTTTTTCAAATGTTTGGTGTAAATAATTTTTTCTTGAATGCAAACCATCAATAGTCCTATCGAAAAACTCAACAAATATTTTTAAAGGAGAAAAGTGATACCAAGGATGGGGGAGGACTTGAGGGAAATTACCTCCCCCACCGCTTATCACTCTGGGAAGGCCCTTCCCTGGTCAAACACCTCGGACAAGAGGGCTTATGGGACCTAAGTCCTCCCCCTCACTCTGGTCATCAGAGGAACAGTATACATCAGTGTATACTATTAATAGTTTACATCAAATAATATTGACTCTATCGATAGTTGGACATAACTAATGCTATAGTTACAGAATTAAACAAATTTTATGTATTCATGGTTAAATTTCTAAAGCTTTTACCTAAATATTCAGAGTTATTTGTGCCTTTCAGTAGTTACTCTTTCTTCAATGGTTAAATTCCGAAGCACTAACATTTCAACATTATATGTGTTTTTTATTTCAATATCAAATTTTACTCAACACAAAATAGTGCAGTACGAACAATGGATAATAAAATTGGGAAATATTTATTATTATTATTATATACAAAAGTATGATAGGTTAGATTGTACATAAAATCATAAATATATTTCCATACCTTATTGTACCTCTCTTGAGGAATCTGGGCAAGGATGATAGGTTCCATTGTCGTGACATTACCAAACCTGACTTCAGGAATATATAAAGCACAGACAACATGAGCCCATGCATCATTATCTGTTGGTTTCAAGGCACCTTCTTTATTAGGACACAGTTCACATCTCTAAAATTGATATCAATAATAATTATATGATGTTATATTTTAGGTTATTGTATTTTTTTTCTTTTTCAATTTGCTATTTACCACTTTAACAGATCGCTCCTGAGATTCACATTTCCTACAGTACCAATTTCCAATAGGTACTGTCACGATTCCATAGCAAGCTAAAATATCAAAAAGTAAAAATAAATTATTGAAATGACAATTAGCAGTTAAATCATTCAAGCTTAAAAGGGTTCTTTGAAGAGATTTTGGGAAAATTAAAAATAAATAAACAACCCTCCCTACTTCAACTTCTCCAGGCTCTAATAAACTAAGAGGTAGCAACATTTGGTGAAATTAATATTTTATTTAAATTAATTTCACAAAATGTTGCTACACTTTAAATAATAATTTTATTTATTGATTATACTTCCTTGAGTGGATCTCATTACTACATAGGGGATACTGTACTATTCTACACCTCATATTTGGAGAATGTGTTGATGTTTCGTGGATATTTCTTCCGACTATGTCTGATATATTAACTGCCCAACTATAAGATCAGGTACTAAGGATTGTAGGAGAGAATTAGGATTGAAAGTGCTACCTACTTATTCATTAGTTATTTCATATAGCTATTCTGATAATTTAAAGGGCATACAATTTCAATAATTAAAAATTGTTAGTTGGCAACAGGTTAAATAAATGAATATAAATATAGGCAATAAATAATATTCTCATAATAAAAATTAATAAACAATACAGAGACCCATATAAAAAGGAAAAAAAAAAGGTAAATTATGTAATGAAGCAAACTAAAGTACCAGGAGAACAATACATAGAAAAACTGAAGACAAAGAGGTCTGGAAGAACAGAATAATAATTTACATAGTTTATTATATTTCACCGAATTGCACTATTTTTTATCTTTTTACTAAACATCGAGTTTCAAATATAGGTAGGTATGGATCAAGAAGAGGATGGCACCTATCTATACCAAACTGTTCTTGAAATAAATGAGATGAACTGTGTTTGTCCAAACCTTTTTTTACAAACACATAGAAGGTATCCTACTGAATTAGAAAGAATTTGAGGTTATTTTATTACATTGCAATTTGTTACATTTGAGGCTATTGTATTACATTACAATTGTATTGTATTCATTATCTGGAAGTAATCAACTAGTTCTCCTCCAGGCTTCTAGGAGGACACTACTAAGTGCAAGCTTAATGTAAGAAGATTAGGTGTAAGGTAGATCTAGGACAAAAATCAATGGATGAATGTATGCGGACAATGATTATGATACCAGATCAAACCTTCAGGTTTGCCAAGCCTTTATAATGAGCACTAATAACACACACCAGTAGCAATAATCGTTATCATAAAAAATACTAATGCCACAATTGGTCTGATAAAACACCTTAATAATAAATAATTATCCAGTGTACTACCTGTATATTTTTAAGACGAAAATTATGAATGAGACCTTCTACTTTAAACATAGAATGCAAACTATTATTTCCTATGAAGACAGCTAATAATATAGAAAATTAAAGAGGGAAAAATCATCATCACCATTAAACTTAGTTAACATTAAGCTAAAAGTTTTCACACCATCACCATTCAATTCCTGGTTTATATTATTTTTAGCATGGACAATGTACGTCAAATCATAGCTCCTACTATTAAAATCTCAATACATACAAAATTTGTATCTTTTTCACCAGCAATGATCCCTATTTTCTGTAACTTATTCCGATTAGGCATTTATTAGACATCCATTTACTTGGCACAACAACACTAAGAAATAAATTACACTAATATACTGTTGCAACAAATGAGGTTTCTCTATCTTAAACCATGTAATCAATGTAATAATATAATATGTTGAGACCATGGAACCTGCAGAACTTATTGCTAATATAGCCAGTATTTTGGTATCAAATAGAGTTCTGGTGATGACTGCACACAAGGGTGTCCTTATATAGGTGATTTTTTTTTTTTTTTTTAGATATCGAAATGCATACCTCCTATTTCTTTTTAATTACCCAGAGTTACTTAAATACAAAATTTCATCTTCCTACGTCAACCTTAACCCGTGCTGACAGAACTCTGAAGATTTTGAAAATTGCTGATTTTAACCCTTTCCGTTACAGCTAAATCAATTGAAATATTAATTTTTTTTTTTTTTTATGAAATATTTATGAAAAAACGATAAAATTACAGATCAGGCAGGATATTTTCTTTTAAGGGTCTCTTTCTTAGCCTGGATACCGATTTCTATGCTCCTGAACACAGCGTAGAGTAAATAGCTATAGCCATCCACCTTGCTTGATGCATCGCTCCAGGAGGTCTAATTTTAATTTTTTTTCACTATCTCCTCCTAAGATAATAATAGATAATAATAGCTCAATCGGTTCTCGATAATCGTCACGTCCATTGGTTTTTTGCAGTTCTTGATTATAAAATATCAACAAATGTTCTATTGTTGTATTACAAAAATGTCGTGTGACTATATCGATAAATGGTTCAATGGCAGCAGGATTAATAATTTTCCAGTTGTCTCTAAACTTTTTGAACAGTGGGATATCAGGACTACATGTGACTTGGTGGATTTTTGTTTCGAACACACATTTTAAAACCAGTTCGTAAACGTGACAGCGACAAGCAAAGAGTAGCAATTCCCTGTCCAGTTTTTGTTCCAAAAGTACCCAAGCTCTTTCAATCGCCCTGTATTAGACGCAATTGTGTCACAGCACATTATTTGTTCTTTTTCATCGAGGTTCCAGCCACAAAGTGCGTTCAACACACCTTTAGCTTGATCCTGGCCGGAAGAGCTCACTAGTTTGGTACAGTCAGAAGTTATTTCTTTTCTCTAAATGAGATTAGAATTGAATACAGGTAATATTTTTTCATCCCAGAACGGTCACCATTTCAGGCATATTATTCTGAAAATTTTAATAGATTCCACTCTATCTTTTCGACTCTGTGTGCGAATACGTTGAATAGACGATTTGTTTATTGGAAACAAGTGTTAGTCTACTACAGACTGAAGTATTTAGACAAAAACCCTTATGCTCAACTAACTTAGGTGTAATTAAGTCTTCCCTTCCTCTTTTTTTTGTAGTTTGAAAACTTACCGTTTGAGAAGTGGATGCTACGGGCTTTTCAAGGCTTGCGTAGTAACAGTTGACGATAAACCTTCGAAACACATTTGCTCACATCTTTTTTTCCTTTGTCTAGCCCTTTCATCTTTTTAGCTAACTTTTTGTCTACACCCACTAAACACCCTGGACTCCCTGGTTCTCTTTCTTCTTGTAAAATTATTTTATGCTCTTCAATTTTCATCGAAAGCATAAGTGTGTGCTATATAAAATAAATTATTTAAACTGTTCTCAAAGTCCTCCTCACGGCGCTTGTGAATATCTTGTATTTTTTTAGAATTTTTTTGCAACTCCCTCCAAGCATGGTGAAGATCCACAAGTTTTTTTAGACAGTTAGGTATAGCTCTGGTAGGGATTCTAGCTTTTTCCCAAAATATAATACTCTCCCGAATGACGAGATTAGCGCTTTTACTGACAGTCAATTTAACTTCGCGAATGCTAAAAAAATTTACTGCAAGAACTTGACAATTAGACAGTAACTTTGCGCCTGTTATTTGATAATTTTCGTCACCAGCTTGTGACGATTTTTTATTGCTTCTTAATTCCACCGTCATCTTTTAAATGTAAAACAATACATGTTAATCGCGAGAATAATTGAGAAAAAATGACAAATGCCGTGAATACGCACCGCTACTGCCGCGCAACATGTATGAACATGATTCGATGCAAGTCGGCTACCGGGTAATCCAAATAAGGTAAAAATTTACTTCCGAGTGTTTTAGAGGCAAATGAACAAAATTAAGACCACACCCTACTGCACACCCATGCACTTTCTCCCATTTTGTGAAATAGCTGCAAGGTTCTGTTTGAAGCTGAAGGAAGAATCGCAACTGCAGTTAGATAAAGAAGTCCAGAACACAGTCTGATAGGTGTGGTTTTTCAGGAAATAACAGCCATTGGATCAGATTCTGTGGACGCAATTGCTGAATATGTAATGGACATCATAACCTTCCTGTGAAAACTCCTTAAGAGTAGAGCAGACTCTATCGAGAGGTTTGGTTAAAAATCTGTTGAATTAACTTCTAGCTCCTCTGTCAAGAGGGATTAGTAAATGTTTAATATTATAATACTATATTTGTAAGTGTGTCTTTCATGGAATATCAATAAAATTTTTAATTCACAACTACATTCACCATTCAATAAGTCAAATGTGTTAGCAGCCTTTATTTTCTGCAAAACGAAATTTTCAAGATTAAAGTTGGCCGCTTGAACACTAAAAAATGAACAATTAACAACTTTATACAATTCAGAAACACATTTATTAAGTTTGTGTCAGTCAAAATCATGCCAAAAGAATGAAATATATAGGTAAACAAGAACTTTTTGAAAACTCAATGACTGTACGTACAGTAAAGCAATATTAGAGTAAAATAAATATAATAATAATTTTATCAATTATGTGCCAAATTTAATAATGCAATGGGCCTCAATTATATGGATTTTCAATTATTCTAACCTTTTTTAAAATCTAAGTATAATAATTATATCTAATTGCCAATTCCTATTTGTATTATTAAAATTATTGTCATAAATTAATGTAAAAAGTATTTTTAAAATTAAATGATTTTTTTCTACAAAACGTCTAAGAACCCATCCCCATAACAGCATTTCTCAGGGAACTGCTTTGTTAACTGTATCTGTTTGATAAGTGCATAATTATACCTTTTTAAGTGAATGTGTGTCTATGTGTTTTAATGAACTTAGGCATTATATTTAGCATTAGGAAAGTCTGCTCTTATGTAAAGCTAAATAGAATGCCTGCAGAGAAAGAGGTCTACTTTTCAAGAAATGATCGAATATAGAATAAACAAAAGCATTTAATCAAACAGAAAGGCTATAATTATAGTGACTACAGCCACATATTTCCAGCAGTATGCAGGGACATATGATACCAATAAAGTGTTGATACTTTGTATCAGTATGAGTACAGGTATCGGATAGTTGATTCAAGTATTTGAATTAGTACCGATATTGATACTCAGGTGGTAATCAATCAAATTGTATTATTTACATATAAATTCAATTATTTAGCCAATGCAGTTAAAATTAACTATATTTTTAATTAAAACATCCTAAATGTGAGTACTTCATATTACTACTCATTTAAGTATTTTCCTTTCAATACCTCTGTGGTATCAAATATTTGATCAAAGAACTAAAATGAATATTGGTATTGATACTTTTTGGTATGGCATTTCCCTAACTGTTCGCTATTCTAACCTAGATATTGGATGTTTAACTCTTTTTTGAGGTAAGAAGAGTTTAAAGAACACAAAAAAAAAACAAAAAAAAAAAAAAAACAATATTCTATGTAGGCCCTATTTGAATCAGTTTGAAAAAACATTAAGAATATAACAGAAATATGGTCTATGTTGAGTAGCTACTTATCGCCAACCCTGTCTAGCATGAACGGTAGAATTATGTAAAAACGTCTAACATATACATTCTGATTGATCAAGAAGATTAGATATTAATTTTAAAAGAACTAAATAGTAATGTACTGTAGTAATTTATAACACACTACTCATTCGAAATACCTTCGGATGGAACACATATTACTGAAGATTAGAAAATCAGAACGTTCTAAAAATAATTAACTAATTTGCATGATAGTAAATTTACAATGGAAGAAATAGCAAACCTTTTATAAACAACATAGGAGAATTTATGAGCAACTATTATGTTGGGCAAATTTTATAACCTTCTTTTTTAGAAAAATTGACCGCACTAGTTTTATCTCAAGATTTCAGCATAAGTACTAAAATGTACATCTGAATTTTCAAAACAAAAAATGAACATTAAATCATTAAAGAAATGAAACATAGTAAAGAAACTATTGGTGGAAGCAGATACTTCTACAAAAAGTAAATAAATATCTAACCGGTTTCTGAACAGAAATCGCTAATCTAACCTATAGAAAAATAAATATTTATTGCAAGAGATTCATAACATTCAACAGAAATAGAATGAAAATGAAAATATTAATATTTGTAATTTACATGAGAGGTTAGATAAGCAAACAAAATGGCGGGTAAAAACTCAAAAGTAAATTATGAATAGACAAATAGCTAATTAGTAATTACCTTGATGAACTGCAACAGTGCATCCCTGTCCATCACAATATACTAGTGGGTTTTCGGCCCACCCCCGATCATCAGAACAAACGCAACACCCTCCGACCATTTCCTTCATTCTTGTCCACAAGGCCTTTATTAACCAACAGACTCCTTGGAATGGTGCCTTTTCCGCGTGCGGCTCATTTTTAAAGTCTTTTTTTCACCTCAGTAGTTCCATTTAATTCATTTCTCAAAAAAAATTCGGCGACCTTCTTCGATTTCGTTCTCCGAACGCTGATAATTCCACTACGCGTGAGAAACGCTCTACACTACTGACCTGTACTAAAAACAAAGTTTACACAGTGTTGCCAAAGGCCAATACCCGGGGGGGGGATACGTAAGCAATATTTCACTAGTTATTTAAATACTATGAAGTAAATATTATTTAGTTATTAGAAATGCAAAGGAGCATAAGGCATTTTAAAATATTTTGGCGATAATTAAAATTGGATTTTTTCAAATTTATTTTTTTAAATCCAAGAGCAATGTAAACACTCAAGTTTATCAATTACTATAGTTCACTAGTAAAGACCACTTGAGGAGCTCTTTATTATGTGGTCAAATAATACAAAACATTGAAACCTAACTTTAAGGTACCAACCTATAATTTGAAAATCAACGTTTTAGAGATAGCTCTGATAACAAAACCATGTGGCCGGTTTTCACGCAGGAAGGTAATAAACAAGAAAACTATAATTATAGGTATGTTTCTTTATCAGTTTCTCGCGTTAAACGGCTTAAATATAATCTTTAGATGTTATATCAACAAAATGAATCCTTGTTTTAAATAATTTCTTATCATTGCCTGCTTGTGTATTATCATTTCTCCCACCAGTCTAATGTGAACTGGAGATAACATTTATTAAATGTGTTTACTTTTTTTTAATCATATTCAATCTCCTTTTATTAAATTTCTCACTTTACAGCCTCATCAATTTTGATCATCCTTCACACAATACAATGTATACAGAAAATATTGTTGGCAATACAACTGAAATTCCTCAACCATTTCTTGTAATAGATAATCACAACATTGAAACAAAGCCTTCCCAACTGCACTTACTTACACCCCCATTAAGGTACCTATTAGTAAATCCCTCCCTACTCTTCACCAATTGTTAACTTTGCCTATAATTTCCTTTTATTTTTATTGCAGCTGCAGTGATATAAACATTCCAAATGGAACCGTTGTGCCTCCTGATCTACCAAAAATGTTTCTAGACTTATTAGTACCAGTGCAAGGGGTAAAATTCCCTTATATACACATTATTTAAAGATGTATTTATAGATTATTTAAAGATTTAATATAACTTTATAGGTAATCTATTTATTATTGAAAGGTAAAGATAGGTTGACTGTTTCCTAAATTCATCTGGTTTGATAAATAGTCAGGAGTTTCAGAAAGAATGTTTTAATTTAACTGACCTGTTTCAATCCGATTGTAGGCTTGTTAAATAGAGAAATCCTGACTACTTATCATCCAGGTGTCTATCATTTACTGATGTTTGCCTTGCCTTTATAAAATTTCATGATATATACTATTGGCCACATTTATTAGTTATCAATTTTATTTACATTTTCCCATTGCTTTAATTTTCAGCTAAAGAGTAAGAAGTTACCTTATGATTGTTCATTATGTGGGGACAGATTTGCTACTTGGAATTCACTGGTAACTCATAACAAGTCTCATCGCCGCCCAGCATGCTTAGCTTGTGGCTCTATTTTACCTTCTGCGTCAAAACTCACTTCTCATAAAGCTTATTGTCAAGGAAATTCAGATGCTGTTGTTGTTACTTCTAAGTATGGTAGATCTCGACCAGTTAAAAGTTACCTTGCAAATAACTTGAAATGAATTAATTTTATTTTTTTGTTATAAAAACAAAGTATGTTATTTTATTTTTCCGTAATGTTTTTAGCATGGAATTTGTAGCAGACTTCAAATTATGTAAATTTAAATTTTTGAAATCATTGAATTATTTTTATTATATTCTTCAAGTAAATCTTATAATTGTGTGAAGGAAGCAGCATAGTTCTATGTTTTTGTTTTATTTAATTTCTTGATTGAAAATGTTGATTATTAGGGAATCCCGTAAAATTAAGAAGTAATATGATTGCTTGTTTATGCATATTTATAGGACTGCAACGCTCAGATGGTCTACGTTATCCGACTAATGTTAGCTACTATGATTTTTTATCTAAGTAAAAACGAAAGTTATTAATATTCTTAAAGAATGGATCATGAACCTATTTGATAATCATACCTGATAACCACAAGCAGGTTATTTGTCAGCCCAGAATTCTTTTTTTTTACAATTGAATATTCTGTGTAGTTAACATATAGTCCACCATGTAATCCACCATTCTGTTACAGTTGAGGACCAAATGGAAAACCAAACCTCTATCTCTGTTTAAAAGGTTTTTGATTTTCCTGATTTTTATTTTTAACTTAATTTTTTATTTTTAGTAAGTTTTTGCATAAAAATTATGGTCAGAAACTATGTTATCTGTTATACCATTTATAAATGCTATTTGACATAGCAATAAAAGAAAATTGTTTAATTGAAACCAACATATATATATTTTAAATTTATTTTCGGGCATGTTTGTCAATTTTTTGTTACCATTGAATATTATAGTCATGAAGTAGTCATTTTAGTTAATTATCTAGATATGTATGTTAAACATTTGAAAATATATTAAAGTTGATGGTATATGTTATGTTTAATTTTATTGTAAGTATGACAGCTGATGTTCCTGGATATTATTTTTTTAGAAGGATTTCCTATTTTAGTATGGTGTTATTTTTTTTATTACATTCCAATTTCCAAATGATAATATTTTTTTATTAGTTACCTTCGATTAACACTATTTACTATTTTTGTGATTGCTTTATTTTATAAGTGAAACATGTTTCACTATGAACTGTGTTCCTTTTTTTTTTCTTTTAAACCAAAATCTTTATTATATAAGATAAGTCATATATTGTTAGCTTTATTACATTAAAGTAATCACTTTTGTTAGGCTAATGAAATTGGACCAAAGGAATAATAATACTTAAGTACAAAAGGTGCCTTAATTTATCTCAGGAAATGTAATGCTGTTCAGAATTATTTTTTTAAATAAAAGATGTTTTTATTTTTTAATACTTATGTACAGGATATTTCAAAACAATATCTTATGATATGCAATATTTTAATGTGCCTTTGATTTGAAAGTTTGTCAAAACTAATTTACAATTTTCTTCAATAGTATACCTATACATATATTTTACAATTAAACTGTTTCTTTTATGTATTAAAAGTTTTTTTCTGTTATATATCTTTATTTTAGAAATCTATTTTATTTATCTACAATATATAATTATTATATTTAATTTTTTAGTTCTTTACTTTTTTTTTTCTCTTACTTAATTCCCATTCTTCTTTCCTTTCTGAAGGTATAAAGTTTTAAGTTGCCTTTAGGGGATTACTGATTCATTTATTGTAACATTCCAAAGATGTGTTTAATATATTAAGGACAATATTTTTATATAAAATATTTCATGTATTTCTACACATGGGCATCAAATTTAATTTTAGTAATTGTTATTTGAATCAAAGACTGACCAAAAAGGTGTTCTTATTTGTAATTTAGTTGAGATACAGGGTTAAAAATAGATAATACAACGGTTATTGTAAACTGTAATATAAATTAAAAATAAAGAAGTTTTTATTTGTTATTCATATTTTATCCTTTTAATATTTTTTTTATTATTTAAAATTTTAGTTAATTTATATTCCATTTTGATTGAAGTGTTTTAACATTTTCAGTTAAATGATTATACTAAAAAATGTTATTTTAATAAATATTATTAAATGGTATAATACTATTTATTATTTTTTCACCAGTGACCAAGTGGAAAAATAATAAATAGTAAATTATGATGAAGTTGCCACACCATTTTGTAGCATGGGAATCATCCACGCACAAAGCGACAAAACCTCTTTTCTATTTTTATAACCTTGGTAAAAAAAGCACCACCTATTATTAAGTTATTTAGTAAATCTTGTATAATTTGTAATAGGAGGGAGAAAGATACTCAAAACCTCAACCCTAAGGAAGGTTAAGGGGAATTATGTTTTTTAAAAATGGTTATAATAGCTAGGGGTGTTTAAGGTATGAAGTAGAGAGATGTACATGACCTCTCCTCCACTGATGTCAAACTAATTGACTGATTATTCATGATTTTGTCAGCAAATATAAATTCATTTTTATTAATTAATAATGGATACGAACTTCTACGATGCTTGATGTTCTTAAGTTATATATTCAAGTATTTCCTCATGGTTGCTCCTAATTATTTAACTAATTAATTTAAACCATGGCCGAATAAATGAGTTTATCCTATGTGCTTATGATCTTATAAACCCACCCATTCTTTACTCCATTTTTCTCTTTCTTTCCGCCACTTACCTAAGTATAGTAGATATGTTTTCTGGTTTTAATCAAATTCTGAAGATACATATGGATATTTTTCTTACACTTATAGTAAAAAGTATTATTTTGAAATTGCTAACTGTACTGAAATAATTAATTTTATTTCATTTGTTAGGTGTTTGTATAATTATTACATTACTATAGCCCACTTCAGCTGATTTCAATAAACCATTTATAAGTTCTGAGAGAAGTTTCTACATTATTAGCTCTTTCAAATCACTATTAGATATTTTTTTTTTTAATTAGTTAAGTTGAGAAGTTCCTCATGATTTCTTAATATTATGATCTGTTATTCAATTATTTTGTTGTTTTCACTAAGATAAAAAATATTGATGAATAATGAGAAATTATTTATTATTGAGATTGAATCATAAGACTGAATATCATTCATGCTCCTCCTACCTTATCTCTCGACAATACCAATTTAGAAGTTGGTTTTTAATGATTTAGTGCTTCAAAGTGAAGGTCTGAGAACACATGCTTCTGTTAGAATAAAGAGTAATGTGTTGTTGAAAACAATCTTTTTGATTGCCTTGGAAACTTCCTTCTTGTGCAGTAAGCCTGTCTTGGAGTGAAAGTATCTTTCATTTATTTTGAAAATCTCCTCAATGGTTTTGTCCACCCATCCTTTCCTCAATAAGATGAGCATTTAAAGAAGTTATTTAAAATCCATTTCGGATTCCTGGTTGGTCAGAAATCATAATACCCTTCCCCTACCTATTGTTCTACAAGGCTTCTCAGTGCCTTTTTAAGAACCTTAGAATATATTTTATAGGAGATACTGAGGGATATGCCTCAATGGTTTTGAAGCAGGATTCGCAATTGTCACTTTTTTTATAAATTGAACTATGATGAAGAATTCCCAGTACTTTGGATCGTTATCTTTTTTCTAGAGATGCATATCTTATTTCTTTGGGCCTGTTCTGACAAATTGCCATGTATGCCAGCTGCTTTACTGACCTTCAACTCCTTTTCACCAATGAAGCCATCTTCTACCCTGTTGTGCTCTGTGCTGTGCTCATCTGATCATTATAAATAAATGATTCATTTTTTTTTTTTTTTTTTCAATTCCCTTTCATACATTTTTTTTTAATTCAAAACAGAAAATTGATTTAATTTGGCATAACTATTAATAAATGTACCAGATTATTTTTCACTAATAACTTGGATGGTAAGCAGTCTGGATTTTTAGTCAAATATTTTATCATAATAATGCAATTTAAATTCCCACTCACTATGCTCGCTCTCCAGAGAAAAAAAATAAATCACCAAATGGGTCATGTTCAGTGGAGATAGGAACCAATTTAGTTCAAAATTTAACCCATTATAAAACTGTTTTAACATGTTATACAGTTAAAAAAAATGTTAAGAAAAAGCATTTTTTTTTAAACTTAAAAGTTATTTTTACTAAATATTTCCCCAATGTACGTATCTATGTGAAATTTATGGTAGGGGTCACTAAGAAGGTATATTAAAGAAACATGAAAAAATTAACTGCTTTCATTTGCTTTTATATACTTCAGGTAAAGAAATTTCAATTCTGCTTAGGGAGTTATTTAGTATTTGGCGAAGTTGTATGGACATGAGATCAATATATATTGTTGTAAATGTAACAGTTTAAACTAGAGAGTTTTATTCCAAATTCTTTAGTTGCATTGGATACACTTTTAAAATTAACAATTGTTAGAATGTAATTTTTAATCTGTTGAATGTAAAATTATTGTTAACCTGTTGAGGGGCAACACTGTGTGGACTACCCACTCTACTCTGTTGTAGTGTCATGGCCGCCTCAATGTTTGTTTGAGTTGTTTATATCTAGTAAAATTACTCTGCTAAGTAAAATCAAGTGTGTTTTATTTAATGCCCTTAATCCTTCAGGTTATGGGCCCAGTAGCAAATCAATAAAATAAGTGCCGTAAAAAACTGTGAGTGTTCTCTATCTGTTTTGTAATTAAAACTATTCTAAAATGAGTAACGAAGATATTAGTAATATTGACAAATTGTCTGGTGATGAAACATTTGCACTTTGGAAATTCCAGATTAAAATTCTCTTTAAGGCAAACGATTTATGGAAGGTAGTTGATGGTGTAAAACCAAGTGAAAATGAAAAAACGTTCTCTCAATGGCAACATAATGATGCCAAAGCTCAAAAAATTATCATACAAACAGTTGACAAAAAACTTTTGGTGCATTTAATGAATTGTTCAACATCTAAAGAAATGTACAATAAAATTATGGACATTTTTGAAAGAGACACTAATCAACAAGTTTGCAATCTCCTTAAAGAATTCTTTTCATTTAATTATGATTCTTCTCAAGACATCATGTCTAATATTAGCCGCTTGCTGAACATTGCTGAAAGACTTAGAAATCTTAACAAAGAGCAAGACAATGAAGTCATCATATCTAAACTTTTAACAATTTTGCCAGAAAAATTTCATTATTTCATTAGTGCGTGGGAATCTACTTCAATAACAGAGAGAACATTGGAAAATTTAACTGTCCGTCTCAGAGCGGAAGAGACAAGATATAAAGGAGAAGAGCACACTATTGCTTTTAAAACTGAAACTTCAATTCAAGATAAGAAAAGGTTAAATTCTATTAAATGTTTTAAGTGCAACAGATCAGGACATATTGCCCGTCAATGTAAAAATAATAGTCAAAGGTATTGCAGTATCTGTAAAAAGGACAATCATGCTGAAAAGGACTGCTACTTCAGAAAAAACAGGCAATCAACTCCTAAAACATTATTTTTGGCTGCTGAAACATTTTTAACGTCTCAGTCTGAATGGATATTGGACTCTGGCTCGTCATCACACATGACTAACAACGCGGATATTCTTGTCGCACCTGTGAAGATCACTTCAGAAATTGGTGTTGCTAAGAAAAATCAGACAATGACTGCTACTGCAATGGGTAATGTTGAAACTGATAAAGTAATTCTTGAAAATGTTTTACTGGTTCCAGAATTAACTAAAAATCTGTTGTCTGTTGGTTCTATCACCAAGCATGGTGGTGAAATAAAATTCTATGATGAAAAGGTAAAGATTTTTAAAAATAATAAAATAATTTTAGAAGGTCATAAGCAGCCGAATGGTTTATTTTGTGTGAACCTGGACAACAATACAACAAAACCTGTATTAAAAAACAATGCCTTTAATGTTGAAAACAAAGTTAAAGATAATGTTAATCTCTGGCATCGTAGATTAGGTCACTTGTCATATAATAAGTGTAAAAATCTAAAAAGTATAAGTGAGGGTTTAAATATCAATGAAAAGGATTTTAAGTTAGATAATTTTTGTGAAACTTGTATTAAGGCAAAACATTGCCGTAAAGCCTTTAATAAAGTCAGGACATTAGGAACAAGACCTCTTGAAATAATACATACAGATGTATGTGGGCCTATAAATCCACCAACACACAATGGTTGTAAATATTATATAACTTTCTTGGATGACTACACACACTTCTGTTATGTTTATCCTATTAAATGTAAATCTGATGTAAATCAGATAATTAAAAATTATGTTTGTGAAGTTCAAAACAAATGGGATTTAAAAATTCATAAATTAAGATGTGATAATGGAGGCGAATACATTAGTAAACATTTTAAACTTTGGTGTCAATCAAACGGTATAGTTTTAGATTTTACTTGCCCGTATTCCCCTCAACTTAATGGTAAGGCAGAAAGGTTGAATAGAACATTAAACGATAAGGTTAGAGCTATGTTAATAGATAGTGGTGTCGATAAAAGGTTATGGGGGGAAGCTATCATGACTGCGGCTTATCTCTTAAATAGAAGTCCTACGGAGAGTTTATCCGTTACTCCAGCCGAAAAGTGGTTTCAAAAGAAACCTGATATGTCTAATATAAGAATTTTTGGTTGTGATGTGTATGCGAAAATTCTTACTAACAAAGGTAAATATGATGAACGATCAAAAAGGTACACTTTTGTAGGCTATGGACTAAATGGTTACAAATTGTGGGATAATTTTAAAAATAAAATTGTTATGGCTAGAGATGTAGTATTTAATGAAAATTCTTTTAATAATCCTCTTTGTGATACTTCTAATAAGTTTTCATTAAATTTCTTTGATGGCTCTTGTGATTGCCAATCTCGATCAGACCCCACAGATAATGAAGACACACCTAATCCTAAAGATGTCCAGACAGTCCAAGATAACATAGTATCCAGACCTTCAGAAAATTTTATTGAAAATCCAAGACATGACAGTATTGAAGAAGCACCTCTTGAAGATACGGATAAACCTAATTCGAGTGAAGATGATAATATACAAAAAGAGAATGCAGAAGAAAGAAGAGAAACAGGTTTAGATTTAGAAATAAAAAGATCAAGAAGCGGAAGGATTATAAAGCCTCCATCATATCTTGAAGATTATTCAATGAAGGACAGTGATTGTTCTATGTTGACATATAGAGATGCCATAACTGGTCCAGACAAAGATAACTGGATGAGAGCCATCGACGAAGAAAAGAGATCCCTTGACAAAAATGGAACATGGACTCTAATAAATCAAGAAGATGTTCCACCAGGAAAAAGAATTCTCAGTAGCAAATGGGTACTTAAGAAAAATGAAAATGGAAATTTTAAAGCTCGATTAGTAGCCCGTGGATTTGAACAAATACCATCTATTGATTATGATGAGACATTTAGTCCTGTTGTTGGAGGAACTTCTTTACGAGTTATATTATCAATTGTGGCAAAGAAAAATTTTAAGATAAAAACTTTTGATGTCAAAACTGCTTTTTTGCATGGCAATTTGACAGAAGAAATTTATATGCATCTCCCAGAAGGTTATGAAGAAAAAGAAGACAAGATATGTCATCTTAAAAAAGCAATATATGGACTTAAACAAGCCTCTGCTCGGTGGAATGATTTCTTTAAAAGTGTTCTTCAGAAAAATAATCTTACACCATTAAAGTCAGATAGATGTGTTTTTACAAATAAGGAATGTACTATGATTCTGGCTATTCATGTTGATGACGGATTGTTAGCTGGTGCCAATGAAGAAGAAATGTCAAGATTGTTATTAAACTTAAAAGAGGAATTTGAGATTAAAATATTTGATCGGCCAAAATCTTATCTTGGAATGGAAATTGAAATAAATGAAGACAGCATTAGGCTTACCCAGAAGAAATACGTCCAGAATATTTTAAGACGTTATAGAATGGAGGAAGCCAATCCAGTTTCAACTCCAATGATTCAGACAACATCAACAACTGAACCTGAGAAAATATCTAAATTTCCCTACAGGGAATGTGTTGGATCTCTGCTTTACTTATCAGTAAAAACTAGACCAGATTTAGCTTATTCAGTTGGATTTTGCAGCAGGAAGGTAGAAAATCCTTCATGCCAAGACATCTGCACTGTCAAGAGAATTCTGCGGTATTTGAAAGGTTCGTCTGATTTAGGAATTACATTTCCAAAATTTGAGGATTCTGAGGAGGAAATTATTGCTTACTGTGATGCTGACTATGCTGGAGACCCTGAAACTCGCAAAAGCACAACTGGTTATATTATATTTTTTGGTGGACCTATTAGCTGGTGCTCTCAGAAACAATCTGTGGTGGCCTTATCGACTGCTGAAAGTGAATACATTAGTGCATCTCAATGTTCTAAAGAATTAATTTTTATAAGAGGACTACTAAAAGAATTGTTAGGAAAAGATGTTAAAACTAGTATGTATATAGATAATAAGTCAGCTATAGACATAATAAAAAATGGAAATTTTAATAAAAGATCAAGACACATAGATGTTAGATTTCATCACATTAAAGACAAGTATGATTCAGGTGAACTAGGTATTGAATATATCAGTTCTTCAGAACAAAAGGCTGATATCTTTACCAAACCACTTACACCTCAAAGTTTTAATTATTTTAAAGGATTTATTGTTTCTTAAAATGCGATAATGAAAATTGTAAATAGTTGTTAAATTTTAAAAATTAAGGGGGAATGTTAGAATGTAATTTTTAATCTGTTGAATGTAAAATTATTGTTAACCTGTTGAGGGGCAACACTGTGTGGACTACCCACTCTACTCTGTTGTAGTGTCATGGGCGCCTCAATGTTTGTTTGAGTTGTTTATATCTAGTAAAATTACTCTGCTAAGTAAAATCAAGTGTGTTTTATTTAATGCCCTTAATCCTTCAACAATTACTAAATTAAAACGAAATGGCAAGAGGATGTAAGATATTCCGACAGATTTATCATGAAAAATAATTATTGGCTAGACAGTATCTTTTGTTCAAGTGTGTGTTGTTGAGAAAGGTTGCCATATTACTTCGCGTGCCAATTTTGGTCACCAGTTAAACGATTATCGAAGACTGATGTGCCGAGGGAAAATTGAATAAGGTTAAATTGAGTCATGAAGTATGGAAGAATTAGAATTCGCAGAAGATGTATCAGTTAGGAAGTCGGGAAAGCGCAGCGATGCAAATTTTATTATTAAAATTTTTCAATCTCAGTCCAAAGTTAAAAAGATAAACTTGAGTAAGTGATAAGTAGCTATAAGCGTCATTTTTTTAGCGATAAGACCCTTGCTTTTTTAATAGACTGTAAATTAAAAGGGAGATGATTCATAACTTTGCTTCTACATTCACTAGCTTACGTTAAATTTGTAAATCTTGGCCATAGAGCATCCCTAATTGGATTAAATGTTGATGTTCTGAACATATTTTATATTACATTGAATACCATATCTTCTGGATATGAGATTGATGTTGACGATTTCACTATATATGTTGAGGAGACAAGAAACTGATATCTAAATTTATATGCATGGTACCACATTCCTTCTACTATCTCTTGTTCACAGAACCAAAATAATCAGTAACTGCATTGTGCGTAATGGAATGCTCAGAAGCGCAAGAGGCGTGAAACTAGGACTTGAGATTTCGACAATCATTTAATTGTGCTCACGCTCAACAACTTGTACCTACAGATTTAATTTCGACGCTACTTTTAAAACCAGACCCTTTAACTAACTCTTTAAGGCAAAAGCCAAACATAAAAAATAAATAAGACAAAAATCCTTGTTATAAACCTCTGTTTCACTGATAAAAACCCTTGAGTTAACAACATGGATTGTTAATAAAAAATAAGCAATTAGCAAAACTAAGCCATATGCAATGTTAAATATTGTTTCCAGGGTTGGGCTTTACAAAAAACGTACCTGTATTATTTCTGATTTTGTCAAATATACTATTTTCTTGATTGTTGTAACCTGTGCAGTTTTATTTTACCTCATGTTAATTCAATTATTTATTAATATCATAATAACATTCAAGTGAGTCAGATTTTTTTCTTCCTAGGTTGGCCATTCGTCCCTCTGTGGGAGGTGAGGGGAGGGGCTCTGAGATGCCCAGTTACCTCTACCCTCCCAGAAAATAAACACTTTTCTCATTAAACTTCCTAAGGACAGAATTATAAGAAAAAAAAATTATTCTCTACAGTAAGAAATATTTAGTCACTAGACAGAACTCAATCATGGGCGGATCCAGCCGATCGGAAAGGGGTGGGGTCTGCAGCCCCCCAGCCCTTCATTTGGATCTGCTAATCAGCTTTTTTACCTTTATGTTCCTTCCCTCAACTAAAATTCTACTTGTTCTGCATATTATTTGTTCTTTAACTTGCTTCCTTACATTAAGAAAAGTCAAATTCTATCTTTAAATGACGACAAATTTTCCAAAGGGAGGGGCTGCAGCCCCCACAGTCCCTCCCCTGGATCCGCCAATGAACTCAATATGGAACATTTGAAAAAGATCTGACAAACATTTGAAATGAAACATCTATTATTGCGATAATAGAAACTATTGCAGCATTTAAATCTTTATTTTAATGTGACATCAAATTTAAAAAACAACAATGGATATGATAAAAGTAGCTCCAACGTCATATTTATCATAACCTAATAATTACATAAATGGTTCGTAACTCTAGATAACAAAATCAGCTGAAATTTATCAATATCATTACGTCGAGTAAACGTATACCATATATCAAGATAGTTTAACGTAAAATTGATTTTAAATTGTATATTACTTTCACTTCATTTAAAAATTGTATATTACTTTTTTAAATTAAATTGTATTACTTTTTTAATTAAATTGTATATTACTTTCACTTCATGTCGACTGTAAAAATTTCATCAAAATTAATTAACCGGAGGGGGGACTTCACTTAATAAATTTTGTATCATTTTCTACCTATATATGAAATATACAGTAAGTGGAAGTATTGCGATCGTGAAAAATTTCGACTTCCGGTTTTCAACGGAAATACACGTTTTGGGACCCCCTGAGTCGAAATAACCAAGTCCCGCGAAATGGTCTGTGTGTGTGTGTGTTCTTTATTTTTTTTTTTTTTTTTTTTTTTTACGAAGGTAGGTGGAAATCTTCAAAAGACGCGGATAGGCCCGTACCTATCCGTGTGTGGGATTTTTACCCACTAAAACCACCTCCTTACACCTGTTTCCCACCCTCCACGGGACCACCGTTAGGCATTACTTCGTGGAGGGGGACTGGCTTTGTGCCGCCTCATAGTCCTCATCGCGTGATTGTTATGTTTCCACGCTAATTACTTCTCCTAGCTCTCTCTTCTGCTCTCAACTTCTTAAGGACGACTGTAGCGAAATTTTTCGCTGCTTCCCAATGTAGGTCCGAGCGCAGCATATGGCTCACTATGTTTTCTGGAGTGATTCTCTCTCCAAACAATCTCTCCATTTCACTTCTTTCTCCAGCAAAGCGAATGCATCCAACACGTGCTCCGCTGTTTCCTCGACAGACTGACATGCTGGGCATTCTGCTGTATTATCCAGTTTAAATCGGTTCTGGTAGGCTCTAAAGCATCCATGAGCAGTCAACAATTGGGTTATGTAAAAGTCTACTTCCCCATGACGGCGACCATACCACAAGCCAACATCGGGTATTAATCTTCTAGTCCAACTCCCAGAATCAGCTGCCTGCCATCGCTGCTGCCACAGATCGATAGTTATTTTTCGTTCTTCTTCTCTGGAAACGTGAGAGCGTCGTCCATAATGCCTACTTCTTTCTTTTACAAGAAGTTCAACTGGCGGCATTCTGGCTATCACACACACTGCTTCATAGGAAACAGTGTGTGTGTGTGTGTGTGTGTGTGTGTGTGTGTGTGTGTGTGTGTGTGTGTGTGTGTGTGTGTGTGTGTGTGTGTGTGTGTGTGTGTGTGTGTGTGTGTGTGTGTGTGAACAGACTAGCTCAAATACTATAAACCGTGGGAACCTGAAATTGGATATTTAGTGCAGGTTTATGCCCGCGATGTGACAGCAAAAATTTCATTAAAATTTCTCAAAGGGAGGGGGTACTTTATTTAATAACTTTTTCGTTTTTTTTTTTATTTTCTCAAAAACGGCTCTAACGATTTTTATTAAACTGAGTATTTGATCTATTTATATGCCCGAGATATGACTGTAAAAATTTCATCAAAATTGATCAACCGGAGGGGGGTCTTTACTTAATAAATTTTGTACCAATTTCACGTGTACATATTTTTTATTTACTCAAAAACGGCTTTAACGATTTTGAAGAAACTGGGTATTTAATGTATGTATATACCAAATTTGTTAAAGCCGACATTTCATCAAAATTGGTCAAATCAAAAGGGGGCACTTTATTTCATGATTTTTTTTCCAATTTTTACCTTTTATCTCAAAAACGGCTTTAACGATTTTTATCAAATTCGTCATGTTTAATGAAAATTAGGTTTTCTTTAATATCAGGTAAGCTTTATCATTATTAAAATGTTTGGGGGGGGGGCTTTTTTATTTGTTTGTTTCTTTCTTATAAAGTACCTTTGTTTTTGTTTACATGGAGAAATTAACTGTCTCTCGTTACGCCTAAAAATAAGAAATGGCTAAATATGAGATATGATAAAAATAAAGAAAACATAAAAGAGGAGAAAAAAAGAAAAATATTCAGTCAACTCATAAAACTCGTTGAGCCCACGCATGCGGAGTACGCCTTTAATGATAGACCATTGTTCATAATTAAAGCCGTTCTGTTCATTTGAGAAGTGGCAATTAACAAAACGCATTTATTTCTAATCTAAGTAAGTTGGTAAGTGAAAGTTGTGTGTTGCGAGCACGCACCAGATTTTTTTTATTATGATTTTTCGAATAACCAAGTATTATTCGTCACGAATTGTTATTTAGCATACCTTTAACAAACTTTATTATGTAAAAAATATGTAATTAAAAATGTAAAAAAACAAATTGTTATTGCTGTGAGCGCAACACACAACTTTTACTTACCAACCTACTTGGAGCAGAAATAAAAAAAAAAAAATTTCCGTGAGTTAAAGAGTATTATAATTATTGAAAAACTCAATACTTGTCGATTTATTATTAGGTACATTTTTATTTTTTAGGTGCCTAAAAAAATCCTGATTTCATCAATAGTAGAGTTTTTTTTACTGCTTGCTCGTTTTTTACTACTGTTCCCCTAAAACCAACTTATATTTCATTCAGAAATCTATTATGGAACTAAAGTTTGTAAACTGAAACACAATGATTAAAAATATTTTGTACCATATGTATTTAATTCCGTAAACTACTTTAATTAATATGATCTTGTCTGTACAAATACACACCAATTCGCGGGACTTGGTTTCTTTAACTCGAAACTTAAAAGTATTTCCGTTGAAAACTGGAAATCGAAATTTTTCACGATCAAAATACTAACCCTTACTATTCATATATTGGTAAGTGAAAGTAAAAAATATATTTTTAGAAGCTACGTTGAATCTTAGTACACGCAGGGCTATATTAATAGTATTAGTACTTAAGGTTTAACCAGTAGTCTGAAAAATATAATAAGTTTGCTGTTTATTAGCGACCCAATACAATTGGGCAGCAACTCTTTTTACTTTCACTTTCCTATTTATGAAATAAATAGTAAGGTAAAGTATTGCGATCGTGAAAAATTTCGCGTTCCGGTTTTAAACGGAAGTACATGCTTTGGGGTCCCCTGAGTCCAAATAACCAAGTACCGCGTCTTTATTGTGTGCTCAAATTCAAAGGCACAGGGGTCATGACCCTCCCCAAATATTTTAACTTTTCAGTTTTTTTGTATTTTAAAGTGAATAGTGCAATTAGGTAGATACTATGCCCTTGTGACGGGATGCCCATGGCAACGTATGTTTGGGAACCCGAAGATAGCGAGTTCAAAACCCAGAGCCAGGGTACTTTAACAAAAGAAGATCGATTGAAAACTTCATGAAAGCAATTGAATGGATCCGCCGAAAAACGTTCTAAGCGACAAAATTGCCGAAGTGGCATTTTTGGGTGAATGTATTAAAATGTATAGTAGTACATCATAGTATGATCTAGTTCTCCATTATGTCATTTTACATGTATACATAACAAATCACATGAGAAAAAAAAATACTCCTTCAGAACTAACAATAACTTTAGACTATGATTTTATTTCACTGATTACTCAACATTGCATATTTGTCACTTAAAACGTTTTTCGGCGGATCCATTCAATTGTGTTACGTTTTTCCCTGTTAAAAGGATTCCGAGCTACGAACTAATTCCGTATCTAATTTTAGATTTATCATGAGGTGAATTGTGGCTTCAAAAGTAAAATTCTATAATTCAAGATTAAAAGACAATAAACGAATTATTATTTTATACATTTATGAATATAGGGTTTCCTCTATTATTATTACTGAAAAAAAATCTGGTGCGTGCGCGCAACACACAACTTTCACTTACCAACTTATTTAGATTAGAAATTGACGTGTTTTGTTAATGGCCACTTCAAAAAGTCACAAATCTTTCCACATTCATTTCTTATTTTTTCCTTTTATGAGTAATTTAAAACATACGTGAAAATGATACAAAATTTATTAAGTAAAGTACCCCCTCCATTTGATCAATGTTGATGAAATTTTTACAGTCATATCTCGGGCATATTAGTACGTCAAATACTCAGTTTGATCAAAATCGTGAAAACCGTTTTCGAGTAAATAAAAAAAACACGTGAAAATGAGACAACATTTATTCAGTAAAGTGCCCCCTCCAATTGATCAATTTTGATGAAATTTTTACTGTGACATCGCGGGCACATACATATACTAAATACCATGTTTGATCGAAATCATTAAAGCCGTTTTTGGGTAAATGAAAAAAACAGATAAAAGTGGGACACGATTTATTAAGTAAAGTACCCCCTCCGGTTGATCAATTTTGATGAAATTTTTACAGTCGTGTCTCGGGCATATAAATAGATCAAATACTTAGTTTAATCAAAATCGTTAGAGCCGTTTTTGAGTAAATAAAAAAAAACACGTGAAAATGAGACAACATTTATTCAGTAAAGTGCCCCCTCCAATTGATCAATTTTGATGAAATTTTTACTGTGACATCGCGGGCACATACATATACTAAATACCATGTTTGATCGAAATCGTTAAAGCCGTTTTTGGGTAAATGAAAAAAACAGATAAAAGTGGGACACGATTTAGTAAGTAAAGTACCCCCTCCGGTTGATCAATTTTGATGAAATTTTTACAGTCGTGTCTCGGGCATATAAATAGATCAAATACTTAGTTTAATCAAAATCGTTAGAGCCGTTTTTGAGTAAATAAAAAAAACACGTGAAAATGAGACAACATTTAATCAGTAAAGTGCCCCCTCCAATTGATCAATTTTGATGAAATTTTTACTGTGACATCGCGGGCACATACATATACTAAATACCAAGTTTGATCGAAATCATTAAAGCCGTTGTTGGGTAAATGAAAAAAACAGATAAAAGTGGGACACGATTTATTAAGTAAAGTACCCCCTCCGGTTGATCAATTTTCATGAAATTTTTACAGTCGTGTCTCGGGCATATAAATAGATCAAATACTTAGTTTAATCAAAATCGTTAGAGCCGTTTTTGAGAAAATCGAAAAAAAACGTAAAAAGTTATTAAATAAAGTACCCCCTCCCTTTGAGCAATTTTTGCTGTCACATCGCGGGCATATACCTACACTAAATACCCAATTTCAGGTTCCCACGGTTTATAGTTTTTGAGCTAGTCTGTTCACACACACACACACACACACAGACACATACAGACACACACACAGACACACACACACACAGACCATTTCGTGGGACTTGGTCATTTGGACTCAGGGGACCCCAAAACGTGTATTTCCATTGAAAACCGGAAGTCGAAATTTTTCACGATCGCAATACTTCCACTTACTATATATTACATATATAGGTAAGTGAAAGTAAAAATAAACAAATATAGTGATGTGGGAAAGTGTTGACAAAAACAAATCAGTAATTCTATACTTAATTTCCTACCAAGAAGTTCATATAAAGCTATTGTCTGATTCCCTCTCTTTTCCATTTATTAATAATAGTATAAATTATTTATTTTATATAAGTTACTTTATAAATATTTTATATTTTACCAGTATAAGTATTAGTTTATTTATTTTTTAATTAAAAATCTCTTGTAGAGCTGAAATTAAAGGAGATTCAAAAATTATCTTTCTTTTCCTAACATTAAAAATTGCATCAGAATTTTCTTAACTCTTCAGACGGAACAATCGCCTGTCGGATAGATATATCTCTCTATATATAAGAGGCTTTGTCCTGTCTGACAGAATCAACGCAGAACAAAAACTACTAGTGATAGAAACTTGAAATTCGGAATTTAGATTTTAAACGCTATGTAGGTAACCACTAAGAAAGGAATTTCAAAAATGTAACCCCTAAGGGGTTTAAACGGCGATATTTTCGTTTAATTCTAACGGACACCTATTTTTGCACTTCGAGAAAAAATATCTAATTTGAACTCATTTTAAAGATCTTGATGAATCGAGTTTAACTCGAAAGCCATACGGGGCATCGAAAACCATGTTTTAAAGCCGAAAAATGAAGCGTTCACGACAAGTAAGCAATTTTTTGTTTCGGCGGTTTTAGTGAACTCTCCATTGTGCGTCTCCCTCTCTTCTACCGTGCCGGCAGCTTCCCCCTCCAACATTCCACCTACCGGAAGCTCCGATCCCTCCCCCCCCCCCCCTTCGCTCACTTCGAATTAGTTGCGTTGATAGCAAATTAATGCTATATTAACTTTTCGGTCAGTTAGAACAATGTATTTTTTAAACTGATTTTGTTAACATATTACACTGGTCGACAAGGTTTTTTTCACAAGAGATCTGAATAGTGAATCTAGTGGTATTTTCCATCCTGAATTCAGATATGTAGTCAGAATTTTCCCATCAGGCATAGTTTTTCTGTAAAAGCTACTTTTCAAAATATGATTTTAGCGTTTTCTTTGACCTGTCATAGGAACCGTTACCTCATATGTGGCTAATTTACTCAAGCTGTATTATTGAAATTATTTGCAATGTCATGCTGAAGCGCAATAAAACATGACTGTGCAGGTTCATTGTTGTTCATTGTTGTTGTTTAGACATGTTCAGACCTCTTGGCATTGTGATGTGTCAGTATTGAGCTGACTGTGAGATTGTTGAGTAGTGAAATATTTCCTTCCTTTCTGTTTAGAAGTGTATTGTGTATGTTGTGCATGTTGTATTTCTGTGCTTTATTTTTTCATCATGCCAAGAAGTGTAAATCATGCAGATAATTTCTGCTATATTTGTGGTGAGCTGACCTTCAAGTCTCAGAGGCGAAATTTGACCCCACTTGTAAAGAAGTGTTATAAACTTTACTTTGGCTGTCAAGTTGGTGATTTTGATAAGAGCTAGACCCCAAATACATGCTGTGTTTCGTGTGTTAGACTGCTGACTGGGTGGAAAAATGGTACACATCATATGCCATTTGCAATTCCCATGATTTGGAGGGAACCGAAGGATCATTTAACTGACTGTTATTTTTGTTTGACAAATATTAAAGGAATCACATCTAAAACAAAATATACAGTTAAGTATCCGAATTTGCAATCTGCAATGAGACCTGTCTTACACAGTGAAGAGTTCCCCGTACCAGTATATGCAGATACAACCTTAAGTGATAACTCTGGTTCTGACCTGACTGAAACTCCAAATGATTCAGATGAAAATAAAAATGGTCTTATCTTACATCAAATCTTACATATGAAGCCAGTAGCTGTTCATCAGAACCATACTTTCCCAATCAGCAAGACCTTAGTGACCTGATTCGCGATTTAAATCTGTCTAAACAGCAAGCGGAAGTTTTAGCTTCCAGACTCAAAGTGTGGAATCTACTCCAAAACGATGTAAGAATTAGTAGATATCGTAAGCCGCCATAGTGTTTTCAAAGTATACTTCTCTGAAAAAAATGGTATTGTGTTTTGTAATAATATTTGTTCAGTTATGGAAACTCTTGGGCTTCAACACCGACCAGATGAGTGGCGATTGTTCATAGACTCCTCTAAAGTAAGTTTGAAGGCTGTGCTGCTACATATTGGCAATAAACTTCCATCAATACCGGTAGCGCATGCCGCTGATATGAAAGAGACATATGAAAATATGAAACTAGTTTTAGAGAAAATACAATATGGAAAATATGAATGGAATATCTGTGGTGATTTAAAGGTCATTGCTTTATTGCTTGGTTTGCAACTTGAGTTCACCAAATTTTGCTGTTTTTTGTGTGAGTGGGACAGCAGAGATAAGAAGTCTCACTACATTAGAAAGTCATGGCCAAAACGTGAATCTCTTATCCCTGGCCAGAAAAATGTGGCATGTGTCCCTTTAGTGAAGCCTGAAAAAATATTTTTACCTCCATTGCATATTAAGTTAGGAGTTATGAAAAATTTCGTCAAAGCTATGGATAAACTTTCTGATGGATTCTTGTACTTGAAATCGAAATTCCCCAAAGTCAGTGATGCTAAATTGAAAGAAGGAGTTTTTATAGGACCACAAATCCGATCATTAATGGCTGATGAACATTTCCAGGGACTGTTAAATCCACTGGAGAAAGCAGCCTGGCAGTCTTTCAAAAGTTTGTGTTGCAATTTTCTTGGAAACCATAAAGCAGAAAACTATCGTGACATAGTGGCTGATATTCTGCATTCTTATAAAGCTATGGGATGCAACATGTCTTTAAAAATTCACTTCTTGGACTCTCACTAGGACTTCTTCCCCGAAAACCTTGGAGCTGTCAGCGATGAACACGGTGAGCGTATTCATCAGCAAATTTCTACAATAGAGAAGAGGTACCAAGGCAAGTGGAGTTTCAATATGCTGGCTGACTACTGTTGGACTAAAATGAGAGACGTTCCAGATGCAAAATATACCCGAAAATCACTATCTACCACTTTCTAGGTAAGTCAGAATCAGTAGTTATAATTTTGAGTTAGATAGCTAGTTACGGATTTTTTGGAATATTATAAAAAATTCAAATGAATATCACACAAAACTCCTGCCCGATGGGGAAAAACTGTAATTATATTTGAATTCAGCACGAAAAATACTTTTAGAATCTGTTATTTTAATTCTTGTGAAAGAAAAAAAGTTAAATTTTGTCGACCAGTGTTATATTAAATAAATACCAAGATAATGATCACAGAATTGATTCTAAAGGCTCGCGGGCAAAGCCGCGACGTGGAATGCTAGTAGCTTATAAGATAATACATTTCGCTTAATCCGAATGTCAAACAGATATAGTTTAAAATAAGATACATACTATATTTCATTAGAAAGTTAAGATTGTCTAACTTAAGATCGTAATAAATGTTATGCATATGGCCTAATAATATTTTATTCGTCGAATAATTCAGCATAATTTTCATGCACGTATTGCACACTTAATATACATATTATTTTCGTCGATGAAGTCCGTTATTTCGTAGATTTTTCATCTTTACTAATATTATTTTTTTGTTTTTATACGATTGTTTATTAATCTTTCTAATCTCCTTTGATTTCAATAATTTACTTATTTACCACTTTCCTAATTTCTTTATATTTTTTTATAAGGTATTATATTTTTCTCCTTCAAATTTTATGTATGTATGATTACATGATAGAATATTATATTTAAATAGTTAAATAATTTATTTTTGAAGAGAAAAGATTTGGTTCCGCCGGGAATCGAACCCAGGACTTCCGCGTGACATGCGCGGTATGCTATCCATTACACCACGGAGTCCATTACCAAACGGTTCCAAATCCTTCCTCTTCACTGATACCTCTCCCACGATCTTGCAAGTTTTGCGAGTATTTACCGGAGATGGACAATTTTTGTCCAATTTTGGGCATCTCTTGACGTTCGTCAATTTTTAAATTATTTTATATTAATTTAGCCATTATTGTAGAGTGACCACCTATTTTTTAAATTATTTTAAATAATCTATTTTTTAAGAGAAAAGATTTGGCTCCGCCGGCAATCGAACCCGGGCCTTCCGCGTGACATGCGCGGTATGCTATCTATTACACCACGGAGTCGCTTCCAAACGGTGCCAAATCCTTCCTCTTCACTGACACCTCTTCCACGATCTCGCAAGTTTTGCGGAAGACCCGGGTTCGATTACCGGCGGAGCCAAATCTTTTCTCTTAAAAAATAGATTATTTAAAATAATTTAAAAAATAGGTGGTCACTCTACAATAATGGCTAAATTAATATAAAATAATTTAAAAATTGACGAACGTCAAGAGATGCCCAAAATTGGACAAAAATTGTCCATCTCCCGTAAATACTCGCAAAACTTGCAAGATCGTGGGAGAGGTGTCAGTGAAGAGGAAGGATTTGGCACCGTTTGGAAGCGACTCCGTGGTGTAATGGATAGCATACGGCGCATGTCACGCGGAAGACCCGGGTTCGATTCCCGGCGGAGCCAAATCTTTTCTCTTCAAAAATAAATTATTTAAAATAATTTAAAAAATAGGTGGTCACTCCACAATAATGGCTAAATTAATATAATTTAAATATTTAATTAAATACGCGTAATGTTGCAAGATGACACGTGTAGAAATAAATTCACTCATTACAGGGTTACAGGCTTGATAAAAATGGAAAATAGAATATATTTATTTTAATATATTAGAATATATTTATTTTTTGTATTATGTAATACTACTTAGTAATAGTATAACACTTCTGTGGGTTTAATTGGGTTAAGTATAATATTTATGTTTAATTTCAGAGTATAGTAAAAAAAGATAAAGGAAAATCATATGATTATAATTGTTAATGAGAACAGATGTTGCGTTGTTATTTTAGGGCAGTGAGACAGTGAATTAAAATATGTATATTACTGTTCTTATTTTTGTGATAAATATATTTGAATTATAAAGTAAATTAGTGCATTACATTATTAGAAAAAGTGTTTTTAACATTAGTGGCGACCGTGACAGGACTTAGTCTGCTATTTAGTAGAAATGGATGCACTAAAGAAGATAAGAGCAGGACATCGGTCAGTATTCACCAAAATTAACGACTCTTTGTTAGTTGCTTTAGAAAAGAGTTCGGAGGAATCTCTTTTGCAAGGCCTTTTAGCAACATTAGAAGGTAAGATAGAAACTTTAAAGGAACTAGATTTAAAAATCCTAACCAATTTAATAGAAGAGAATTATTCTCAAGAGGTTTGTGATGAAGAAATTGAATCTCAAGATAAATATATTGGCCTCTTGAATAAATCCAGAGCTTTAGTAAATCGAATTATCAAATCAGAGGTATGTTCAGTTAAATCTTGTGTTAGTAGCAGTAATAAAACCACTCCAAGATTGCCTAAAATTGAGTTAAAAAAATTTAGTGGTGAATTATTAGATTGGATGCCATTCTGGAATCTATTTGAACGAATTCACAGTAATACGGAGTTGGATTACCCAGATAAATTTCACTATTTATTACAATCAATGGTGCCTAATTCTAAAGCTGAGAAATTAATTTCTAGTTATCTTCCCACAGCTAGTAACTATAGTAAAGCTGTGAATTCGTTAAAAGCTAGGTTTGGGAGAGAAGATCTTCTCATAGAAGTTTATGTTCGGGAACTACTAAATTTAGTTCTTTGTAATTTACAAAAAAAAAAAACTGATAATTTATCTCAGATGTATGACAAGTTAGAAACTCAGTTACGGGCACTTGAATCTTTAGGTGTAGAATCAGATGCTTGCTCCGCGAAGCTCTGCCCGTTAGTAGAATCTTGTTTGCCCCAGGATGTTCTGAGAGCATGGAATAGAAGCTCACTTTTCGACAGTGAAAGCGTTCTGAAAACCAAGCTTACTGAATTAATGAAGTTCCTTAAAAAGGAGGTACAGAATGAACAGAGAATTAGTATAGCTGCTGCCAGTTTTCAGGACACTTCCACAAAAAATAAAATAAAGGATAGATCTTTTAAGGCAGAAGTGTTGAAGCCCACAGGTTCTAATTTACTACCACATAAATTTACTCCCCAAAGCTTACAGTGTGTTTTTTGTAAGTCCTCATCGCATTTTGGTTCAGAATGTAGTCAAGCTGAAAATCTAACCTTAGATGAAAGAAAGGTAATTTTAAGAAAAAAAGGATGCTGTTTCATTTGTTTGAAGATGGGTCACATAGGTAAGAACTGTCGAGTATTTGTTAAATGCAATGCATGCAGCAGAAGGCATTGTACGATTATGTGCCCAGGAAAGGTAGAGGAAACAATAACAGAGAAGGCGAAACCGGTGGAAAGTGCGTTACCTAATTTATCGACTAACCAGGTATTTTTACAGACTTTAATTGTTTTTTTAAGAAATGATGAGTTTGAGCATAAGGTTAGGGTTTTAATTGATACAGGATCGCAGAAGTCTTATATCACCAAAGAAGCAGCGAAGCGGATGAATTACTAAGCAATTGGTTCAGAAAAAATTAGTCATGCTCTTTTTGGGGGTAGCCAGACTGATGTTGAACATTATAAGTTTAGAATTAGACTTTGTGACGTAAAAAGAAAATATTTTTGTAACCTGGAAACACTTGACCAACCAGTAATTTGTTCGAACGTTATTTCAGCTTTCAGAGGACCCTGGGACCAAGAACTTTCAAAGTTAGGTATTTCAATTACTGACCACACATGCGACAAGATTGATGTACTTCTGGGGGCCGATGTTGCTGGAAAACTTTTTACTGGGAAGAAGCATAACCTGAGATGTGGTTTAGTAGCCATGGAGACGTTATTAGGTTGGGTGTTGATGGGCAAGATTGCTTCTGAACAAGATGACAGGTCTAATAATAGCTGGTACTTCACTTTTAAATAAGCATATGTGTATAACACAATTGTGGGAATTAGATGTGTTAGGAATTATGGACCCGGGGGAGAAAAAGTCAAGACAGGAAATCGAAGCTGAAACCAGACATAATTTCTTGAACACCGTTTATCGTGATGTCAATGGCAGATATGTGGTTTCGCTTCCTTGGGTTGAAGGTCATGCACCCTTCCCTTCTTATTATGAACTTGCCAAACGACGCTTAGAAAAAGTAGTTGTCAAGTTGAAGAAAGAAGGGTTATATGAAAAATATGATGCTGTATTCCACGATTGGCTTTGCAATGGCATTATTGAGGTCGTTAAAGCAGAGGAAATGGACAGACCGGCTCACTATTTACCTCATAGACATATAGTCAAGAAAAATAACCTGTTTTTGATGCGGGGGCTAGCGAAAAGGGATCACCATCTTTGAATGATTGCCTGAGTAAGTGAACGAATATGATTGAGAAGATACCTGAACTTTTAAGTTGGTTTCGCTCATTTAGGGTTGGTCTTACTGCGGACATTCGCAAGGCATTTCTACAGATTGCAGTGAGTGAGAAGGATAGAGATTGCCTTAGGTTTTTATGGTTTACGGAAGATGGACAACTCATTACAATGAGGCACACTCGAGTAGTATTTGGAGTTGTTTGTAGCCCATATCTCCTAGGTGAGGTTATCCAATATCATTTACAAAATGCAATCAGGTGTTCTATAGATGTAGTAGAAAAATTAAAAAAAAATTTTTATGTAAATAACTTAATACTTAGCGTCGAAACCGAAGAGGAGGCTCAGAAAATAAGAAATGAAGCGTCAAACTTAATGGCTGAAGGATCGTTCGATCTGAGAAGTTGGGAACAATCTGGATGTGTCATTGAGGATGGGTTAAAGGAGATACCTTAGGATTGAATGAAGACTCGTTTAATTATCATGAGGAACTTGTTACAAAACGAGTGATACTCTCTGAACCTCAAAAAATCTTTGATCCATTAGGATTAGCCTGTCCAGTTACTTTGTTACCTAAAATTATTTTACAGAAAACATGGAAAGATAAGATTGGATGGGACACTGAAGTTAAAGAAGTACATAGAGATAGCTTCTTAAAGTGGAGATTGGAATTGAATTATTTGGCTAAACTTAGAATACCGAGATGTCGTCATGATGCAAAACCAGCTGAGCCACCACCTATTGCTCTACCTGAAAGAAGAGTAAGAGATGCTAATACATTCGAGATTACCGGTATCGATTTGACTGGTCCATTAATACTTCGATCTGGGGAAAAGGCATGGATCTGCCTGTTCACTTGCGCAAGGTGTACCGGGCAGTTCACCTTGAACTTCTGAATTCATTGTCAACTGAAAACTTTTTGCGAGGATTTAGAAGATATATTTCTAGAAGAGGACGACCCCATACCGTGTGGACAGATAATAGGACTAATTTTAAAGGTGCTGAGAGCGCTCTCAAGAATGTTGACTGGAACGAAATTATCAATTACAGTGTAGTTCGATAGATACATTGGCAGTTCAACCCTCCATCAGCTCCGTGGTGGGGTGGTTGGTGGGAGCGTCTAATTGGGTTGTTGAAAAACCTTTTGAGAAGAACTTTAGGAAGAGCAAGCCTTGGATACGAGGAAATGTATACTGTGCTGTGCGACTGCGAAAGTGTAATTAACAATCGCCCGCTGACATATTTAGCAGGTGAGCCCTCTGATGTGACGCCCATAACCCCAGCGTATTTTTCACGAGATAATTTAGAAGTGGGTGTACCCGATTTGGATGTCATAGACCAGGTAAGTCTTAACCGAAGATGGCGCCGGCTTCAAGAAATAAGAAGACATTTAGAACTAGATTCCGTCTGGAGTACCTGGAGTTATATTCAAAACGAAACATTAGAGAACTGAAGACTGGTCAGTTTGTACTAATCAATTATGATAACTTCAAGCGTCTTGAATGGCCTCTTGAAATAATTCAGAAACTAATTCAAGGTAAAGATGCTGTGCCTCGAGTAGCAAGGGTGACCACTGATCGTCAGGCCTTTCCAGCGGCTTTACCCCCTGGAGTTACAAGAGGTTGATCCGGAATTAGGTGATGATAGAAAACAGATGTTATATGAAGAAGGTCAGAAAGAAGATTGTATGCCAGCCGAACCTGATGTGAAAGCGCTAAAAACTGAGAACAAAGTAACCAGAAGTGGTCGAATTATAGTGAAACCAGGAAGATTCAATCTGTAGAATCAGTTTTTATTTATTTATAAATTTCTTTAATTGTGTTTTGAGAAATTATTATGTTCTTAACAATTTCTCAATGTTTAATTTCAGAGTATAGTAAAAAAAGATAAAGGAAAATCATATGATTATAATTGTTAATGAGAACAGATGTTGCGTTGTTGTTTTAGGGCTGTGAGACTGTGAATTAAAATATGTATATTACTGTTCTTATTTTTGTGATCAATATATTTGAATTACTAGCAGACCCGGCCACGCGTTGCTGTGGCTCAGTAGTTATATCTAGGGACGTACGATACCGATCGATATGAGTAAAGTATCGATACTTTCATTTCGATACCGGGTATTTTGGTATCGATACCAAGGATTCAAGTATGAGTACTGGTATCGATACTGAAAGTCAGTATCGATACCAAGAAAGGAATGTTAAGAAAGGATATTAAGTGGCTAAAAGTATTTTCATCAATGTCAGAAGATATAGGAACTGTCGGATTAGGATACAAGACATCAGTTTACGGTAAGAGTTGTAATCAGAACTAGTACCCTTTCTGGTACAAGTTCTGAAGAGTGACTCTTGGGCGTGGCCTCTTCAGAGATAAGTACACCCCCAAAAGGGTCATTTCTAGAGGATCGTGCCTTACTCTGAAGGGCCCTTACTGAACGGCGCAGGAGCCACTGTTCAGAACTAGTCAAAATGAAACCATAATTATACATCTCAAACTTTTGAAACTGCTACATAAGGCCTCAACTTATTAAAAAGTAAGATTGAATGTTAGGAAATTAAAATTCAGTGGTGGAAAAAACTTATCTTCTTTTTAATTCAGATAATTTGCCTAGTTTTTTCATAAATTTTTTATAATGTGAATCGGAACAAATATATTGTGAAGTTCAGTTAGATTTCGAGACGTTAGTAATTGGCATGATGTCAGAGAAGCTCTTGGAGGGAAAGTCCCTATCCAATCAATATACTCATTCTAATTATTTTACCTTCCATGGGTACCAATCTTATAATTAACAACTTATAAAAACACGAAATTTAATTAATGGCATAATGTAGCTAGTGCTATATTTTATATATTTTTTTAATTAAATATATTTTTATTTTTAATATTGTTAGTACTTTATATGTGTATCGATACATAAGTATCGATACTTTCCTTTCGATACTTTGGTGGTATCGAATATTTGATCAAAGTACTCAAATGAGTATTGGTATCGATACTTTGTTGGTATCGTATGTCCCTAGTTATATCCTAATATTTTTAAAAAAATACAGTGATACCAATAATCATTGATAAAGATGAAAACCTTTCAGCTAATCAAAATCCAACGTGATTGAGAATAGAGCATTCATTACACCATTTAAAAGTATTTGGTAAAGAATATAGGAAAGTTAAAGTTTTTATTTTTTACATCTCATATTTCAATGTAGTTTGATTAAAAAGGAGCTGATTGTGTTTACGACTCACAGAGCTGCCTACACTATCGCCCTTTTTTTATGGATCGGTATAAACTAACTCGAAATGACTATATTTTTCCACTAATTTTAAAAAGGATGACTGAAGTAAGGTTTGGTAACCTCAGCCATTGATCTATTGATTATTGGCCTAACACTACTTCAACTTGGTATTGTTAGTTTAACAACGGGTTTAATTTTGCTCAGGGTCATGCCAATCTTGGTTAACGCGTCATATATGTCCTTTTGATAAGCGTTTTTCTCAATTTCTTTGAGACCTCGATTTCCCAACCCTTCGACTAATAAGTGTTCCGTAGGAGGGTGGTGTGTTGAAGCTTTTAATTTAGCAATATATTTGAGTGATAAGAAATCTCTTCTTAAAGAAGTTTTTACATAATACAATTAAGAATTTTTATTTATTCAAGTACTAATTTGTTCAAATGTTTTGGGTTAACCTGTTTTTTTTTTTTTTTTTAACACAAACCAAAGATTTGATGGTTTCCACACACGTGAGCAGGCGATAACCATTTCCCAAGTGAGTTATGCCATTGCCCAAGGGAAAAACACGGATTTTCAAAGTCCAAGTGGACATTGTTCACCCTTGGGATTTGTTTATGGTCATGGCAAAAGCCAAACGAATAGGATATTGAAGCCTTTTAAATTTTATTGAAAATTCTGTCGTTTCCAGAGGAATAGGTGGCAACAGGACGATATCTCCTGTAAACCTTCCAGGCAACATTTTTTCTTCAATAACATTTCCTGTGATCCTTTTAATGACCAAGCGTGTACCGTTGCACAATTGAGGTGGATTTAAGTTACGAAGAAGAATGATCGGTGAGCCAATCTTCAACTGGAGATTGTTTGGGTGTATATTCAGGGAATTAAAAAATTCAGATGGGAAATTTACGGCTTCGTTTACATCTAGAACATTGTCAATTGATTTTGGAAGTTTATTTCATCGAAATCAACATTTTTTGCTGCCAAAATAGCACGACTACCCAGCCAATTATAGTCCAAATAATTGTTCAAAATATCAGGAAAGACACTTTATATTTCGTAGACAGTTCATTTTTCGTCTCAACAACAGTTCAGAAATTTTCTGGTAATTTGATAAATTTTGAATTTCGATGCAGTTTCCAATATAGAGCAATTGTTTAAAAAATATATCTGCCGATGGATTATTTTGCAGTAGTACTCTCATATTTATGGCGGATAAATCTGAAACTTGAAGTTACCCAAATAACAATTATTCCTGTTCAGTAGAGGTGTAATAATCATTAAATGTAAAATTTAAAAAATGCCGCAATTTGTAATCCTTTCTCAATCAACAATCTTTTAAAGATAAGTAAAAAATTGTATTCTGGTAAAATTAACAACGAAATATCATTCCCAATAATAGCCTACTTTAAATTAAAGAAAGGATTAAAATCTTCGCTAACATTTCTTAAATTTTACATTTAAAGATAATTACAACTCTGCTGAACAGGAAGTAACATCCTCTATTCGATTGGGATTAAATTTTCTCAACTTTAAATTATTGTTGATAAAGGAGGAATTACAAATCTTCACTGACATTTTTTAAATTTAACATTTTAGATCTCGGGATAAAAATGATAAAAAGGTTTGGTAAAATAAAAAAAACACTGTACTTAAATAATAATAACAAAACGAATAATGAAAATAAAGAAACTTCTGTTATATAAATCAACTGAAAATATAATATTAAAGTCTTAATTATGCAGTTCTTTAATCATCCAAATCACAAAGTAACCCACAACACCTAATCAAAACACACCCAGGGAGTTTTTATGACTGTTACCCGCAGTGTAGCCACTATAGTCGCACTAATTTTCACTAATTTTTGGCAACACTGACTCCCCAAGTAAGGTTTCTATTAGGTTACACCTATGACAGTAGTTGCTGTTACAACATTCATAGAGTATTATTTCAAATAATAGCCTAATTTAAATTATTAAAATGTATTTACTTTACTAAAAGTTGATATCAGGGTGGGCCACAGCAAAGTGTTTCAGCGGTTAGCTTGTAATTTAATTTAAATACAAATAAAAAAGGAAAAGGAAAAAGTACCTACACTTTTGAGAATTTATTGTAACCTTTTCTTGATTTATTTATTCTTTAATGAAAATTAACAATAAATACAAATTTGTATTACTATTTGTCTGTGGAAAATAATAATATAGGAACAAATAACTGCACTCACATAACGCAATACAAAATTATAATAATGATAACCTGTATTACAATAGCATGCTAATAACCAAAAACATTATGAAATCCACATATGACGCCATGTTAATAAATCGAAACACGACCTACTGTATTTGCAATAATTCGCTAAATAAGAATTATTTTTATTACTAATCAAGTTAAAAACTATCCGGTCCGGTAAGTTGGCCAAAACTATATACATTGAGCCAAATTTCATTAAAATCGCTTGAGTAGTTTCTGAGAAATAGAGAGACAAACATCGGGACACGAGATTTTTATATATATAAGGAAGGATAAAGTAAATTAGTGCATTCCATTATTAGAAAAAGTGTTTTTAACAATACATCATATCAATTTTTATCTCTTTGAACCCTCAAATATGTTGGCTATCTAATTTGTTTTTTTGTATTTTTAAACTAATAATGCAATTTTTAAACAAATAATGCCGTTACTTTACCTTGAACATTAGACTTTTGGTTGTTTAGATCGCGGTCCTTCTTAATACAAGGTAATAATCTCATCCAGGGTGCGGTCAGCCACGTGATTATAAGACAGGGGGGTCGTGGCTCCTAAAAATTTCGTGTTAAATCCAACCCAATACAAAGTGTCTTGGAAATGAATAAAACTCAATTTCCAGGAAGAAAATATAATGATGTGTTTATTTAACGGAGTACAATATTTAGCAGTAATTTTACATCTATTTCAACAATAATGCTAACACATGTGCTACATATTAGAATTTTATAACCTTATACATCTGTTTTTAAAAATAGCCAAAAATATTCGGGTGTGTGGCGGGAGATATTGCTATTTACATAATAAAATATATAAAAACACAACATCCTCCCCCCTAAATTAACGAATTGAAAATGAAGTAAATTTACGAAAACAAATACTATGCAAAATTAAAGAAATTAAAACATGCACATTAACAAATCACAAAATGAATGTCTCGGGCTTCTTTACATGTCTCCCAGAACGGCTTGTCTTCCTCAAATGACCTCTTAGCGATTCTGTAGAATCCTGCTGCTCATTAGATTCCAGATGCAATTCTAATGGATAAACTCTTTGGATGGGTCGGAAAATTTCACCACTGGCTGTCATTAAACGGACCACTCTGACGTTTCCATCTTTACCAGATATAACTTCCAATACCCTATAGCAATAGGCCAATCCAACCCTCCCACCATCGCTATTCCAATAATTTCTTCATTTTACAGCCACTTGATGGCAAATATGACGACTTCCTATAGCAGTGTTGTCCATGTATATCGATGTAGCAGTGTTGCCCGTGTATATCAATTTTGTTGTTTTATCAATTACTTCTTTTTATTTAATAACATTCTATTTATAAAACATTATTATGTTATTAGAAAATAACTCGTTAAATATTAATATCAAGTAAAAATTGTGTAAATATTTTTTTTCTTAATTTGTGCAACCATATGGCAATACTGTCAATGATCTTAAACATTATAAAAATAATCTGTTTTAATTAGTGTGTGTTGAAAAATATCTGTGTGAACACATGAAAATTGTTAACCTTATGTGGAATAAATAAAATAGTAATTTCCAATAAATGTGTTGTTCCTTGGTGTACTCAGAATTAATTGAGTGGTGCAATTAGAAGTACCGAAGTCCCACTTGTATCTGAAAATAAATGCAGTGATGAATTATCTAGTGAATTTTTACCTGATAACCATCGAGGAATCTTAATTTGATTTAAAAGAGACAGATCCTTAAAGCAGGTTAAGAAACGAACTCTGATTGTCTCATCTAATTCATGTTCCCAAGTGATACCTGATTTCCAAGTCTGCTGTAGTAAAAGTTTTGGAATCAGTGTGATACAAGTGAATCCAATAGGATCGAAAATTCTGTGCGCTGCACTTAAAATAACCCTCTTGGTAATTCTTGTGTAATCTAGTGATTCGAGATTACACAAATTGATAACCAAACTGTCAGTTTGTCTATTCCAAAGGAGACCTAAAACATTAGTAAGTGTAAATAATGGGGAATTACTTTGCTCCCACCCTCGAAGCTCGAATTTGCGTTCGGCCATGATTGATGTGGCTAGATCTATAAATTCACTGGTTTGTTCCTCATCATCTAAACTAGTAACGCAATTGTCCACATAAAAAATACTTTGCAGCTTTTATACCAACTCCACAGATAACTGACGTTTTCCCTCTTTGCAACAGGTTATAACATTTTCGAGGTGAAACTTAATACATGCTTCTAACAAAAACGGACTTGAGGACACCCCAAATACAACCCGACAGTGACGATATATCTTAAGTTCACCATCTCTATTGACCCAAAAGAATCTGAGCTTATTCCGCTCTCTATTTGTTAGACTTATTTGTAAGAAAGCTCTTCGAATATCAGCTATCACTCCTATTTTCTTTAAGCGAAATCGTGCTAATACCACAGGTATTTTCTCTAAAAGATTAGAGCCTTTTTCTAGACATTGGTTAAGACTAGTATTTGTATTTTCTCTTGCAGAGGCGTCAAAAACAGGTCGAACTGGTGTAGTGCTGTTTGGCTTTTTGATATGACGGTGAGGTAAATAATGGCATGGAACTTGTTCTTTTGACTTAACTTCTTCTATTATTCCTTTTTTGACCCAATCATCTAGTATTTCTTGATAAATATCATAATAACCTTATTTTTTCAATTTTAACCGTAGAATACAACCATTTCAAAGCTAATTGATAGTTACTTGGCAACGCTGGATGAGATTCTACCCAAGGAAGTACTTCAAAACGAACTTCTTTCGTCAGTGAAACTATCTCAATAAAATGTTGATGACTGACAACCTCCATTTCTAACTTACTTAATTTCTCTAATGGGTCGATAATACCTAAAGTGTCAAGGGACCATAAGGCTGAAAGTTTCACCTCGACAGTGAGCATACTTGATATAACCATAGCTGAACTGGGTTCATCGTTATTCTTTTCCATAGTTTTCCTTATTATTGACCAACCTAAACAAGTTTCTATTGCAACCACACCACAATTCAGCGTTTCAACGACTCCTGTGTACAGGATTCAACAACTTCGGCACCTAACGATAATTCAATCGGTCCAGATTTACCAAAATCGCTAAGTGTAAAACCCTTTTCATTAAGTTCATTCATCCAAGAACCATTTTTTACAGAAGAAATTTTATTACAGATGAGTTGTTGCCCTAAAGTTTTAAATTTACATTTATATTAATTATCTAGGTTAGAAAAACAAATTTCAAAAACATCATGATTGACTACTCCTGTGGTAGCCCCACCAATAGATTGTGTTGAAAGGTAGCTTGATGACAACGCTTTTATCCCATTTCAATTGCTGTACTCAATAAAATATATGAACGTTGTGAGCCAGTATCAAAGAGAGCTCTTACTTCTCGAGATTTATTTTTACCTTCCATTCTCACACGTAAAGTCTGCATCATTACATCACACTCACTCGATAGACTAGCTAAAGTGTCAACATTTTCTAAACGTGAGGAAGGTTGTAATTTTTCTAAACTTGATTCATCTCTTTTTTCTTTAGCTAAACTATTACACATTAAAATATAATGTGATTTATTACAAAAAATGCATTTAGGCTTACGTTTACAATTTTTAGCAATATGACCTTTTCTGAGACAACAAAAACATACTTTTTTAGACTCTACTGTTTTTCGCCTCTCTTCAAATGAGATTTTTTGCGCCTTGATACATTCTTGTGATTTGTGCCCTAAAGAACAAAAAATGCAATTATCAGTGGTCTTATTATTAGTGTTAGTTACAGCTGATACATGCAATCCCGCAGCAGTAGGAATTTCAGTAACTGTTTTTGGTTCTGATTTTCTACAACGGGGTATTATGGGATAAGTTTCATTAATGCCGAAGCCTGCCATCGCCAACGCTACCTTCTGTTCACCCTCAACTTCCGCTTTAAGAAACTGCATTAAATTATCTAAAATATCTTTACAGGAAAATTCAGAATTACCAGATCTGTTTAACGATAAACCATTCCTTTCCCATATTCTTAAAGTTTCTTCAGGTAGACAGGATATAATGGAATAAAATGGGGGCAAATGGAAATAAAATAGGGGCACAGTTTTCTGATCTTACACCTATAGTATGTAAATTTCTCAAATGGCACTGCAATTCGTCTTGGAGAGTGGACAATGATAGTTTATTATTAGAAGTTGTATTTTGTAAAATAATTTTCAAAAGCTCACGAATATAAAATTCTGTGAGCAAATCTTCTCTTCCAAATCTACTTTTCAAGGCTTCAACTACTTCAGGGTACATTTCCGCGGTACAAGGGTAACTCTCAACAACTTCCCTAGCTACAGAATCAGGTTTTGTTGCCATGGTTAAGTATTGCAATTTCTCACTAGGATCCATTCTACGACAATTATAAATTATCTTAAATTGGGACCAAAATGGCAACCAGTCTTTCAATTCACCTGAGAATTCTTTAAAATTTAGCAACGGTAATCGATATGAGCATTTTGCGACTTTGACTGATCGTCTACTTCCGTCAGATTCATGCAAAGAATCATCTGAAGAAGAACCTCTATCTTGTTTTAACTTAGCGATAAGACTGTTAACCTTAAAATATTCTACAGAATAATCGTTTACCCTTTTCAATTCGTTTTCTAAATCTTCTTCAGTAACTGCCTCACCACCTACCATTAGATCATAAACCTTTGAACGAGATCTGTTAATGTTTGATATCTCCTACCTAGTACTTCTCCAAGTACTTTGATTTGATTAAATTCTACTAACTGCTCACCCAACATGTACTTAAATCCTTAATTAGTTTAGTTATATTTGTTCTTTGAATCTTTCTAGATTTCTTTGTGACTTCTAAGGTACTCATTATGAATAAAGGATATAAAATCAATTACAAAACCAAAGTAAAGCGAACTCACCGAAAAATACTTCTAAAATATTATGACAATACTCATCAATAGACACATACGATAAAACAGTCCTGTCATGGTCGCCAAATGTCTTGGAAATGAATAAAACTCAATTTCCAGGAAGAAAATATAATGATGTGTTTATTTAACGGAGTACAATATTTAGCAATAATTTTACATCGATTTCAACAAGACAAAGCCAACACATGTACTACATATTAGAATTTTATAACCTTATACATCTGTTTTTAAAAATAGCCAAAAATATTCCAAGTGGCGGGAGATAATGCTATTTACATAATAAATTAGATAAAAACACAACACAAAGTTTTTATGATTTTAGACGCAAATTTCACCAACTATCTATAAATGTGTTTAAGTAGATAACAAACAAGGGTCTTTCTCGGATCTTGTTGATTTTTTTTTTGTTGGAGGTTTCTAGTGAAAAATATTAGATGCGTATTTTGCCGTTTGCAGCAATGGGCTCCAACTTGGAGCCTCCAATGAAGAAAACGAATATCATTAAATTACTTTATTTTAAATCAGGAGTTCAAATAAAGATATAGGCATGATTTTTGTTACAAAATTTCTATTTTTCAGTGTAGATTTAATTAAGAATACGTCCTTTTCATAAATTCTGTTTTAGTCAATGAAATCTTAAAAGAAATTTGAGATCTTCAAGCATATTAAGATTCGAATTCAGTTGCCTCAAAAGACACTGAAAAAAGTATATTCAATAAACCAAACCAAAAAATATCACTTTTTATCCTCTTGAGGGGGATGACATTTTTTGATCCATTTTTTCTGTAAAATACAATTTATAAGTTTAGTTTCCATGAAGATTTTTTGTATTTTTAACCGACTTCGAACGAAAGAGGAGGTTACTCAATTCGATACGTATGTGACTTTTTTTTTTTTTTGTGCCTTTTTTTTTTTCTATGTATGTTCACCGATTACTCAGAGGTGGGTGGACCAATTGGAACGAAACCTTTTGCATCTTGTAGAGTATTTTCCCAAGGTGGTCCCATTTAAACCTTTTTGGGGTTCCTAATTTATTTAAGAAGTTATCGGGAAAAAACATGAAAATAATTATTTAATTATCGCTCAAATTGTTTACTTATTGGAAAAACATATGGCATATATAACATAAGGTATGGTCCAACAAGCTATTAAAACTAATTGATAACTTACAAACCCAAATATTGTATTACTGCTGGATGAATCAAATGGGAAAACCAACCAATCAAATTCAGAATCAAAAGAGTGGTGGGAGAACACGAGCAGTCTGTTAGTTATCGATGTGTTTTACGTGCTTGTTGGAACAAACCTATACATAACCTTAACTAATTTTTCAACATTAGATTTAAATGAAGATATAAATATCAGCAGAATATAATATCGCTGTCGTTTTCTGTAGCGATATTAGCATAAATAATAGATGGATGTATATTCACCGATAACAGTAAACCTTCTAAATTTAAATCTAATCAAAGGTTGGACACCATAATCATAAAACAACAAAATTCGTGGAATTCCAAGAAAGATTGAGTATTTAATCGGTAATCGTTTTAAAGCAGAATTTAAGACTTCTTCAAGTTCCCGAAGGATCGTTTAAATTTAAAATCGTAGCTATTATTGATTTAAATTAGATTTTGATTTCTATCTTTTATTGACTATGCACATTAAATAAAAAACATTTTATAAAAAAATATTAAACCGACTTCGAAACCTAGGAACCAGTAAAAATAAATTCACTGAAAAGTATGAAATAATTACCTTCTGATTTTCATGAATACACAGCAAAATTGAAAATGGTATAAAAAGTGGAAAAGTGCAATAAGACGAATAATTTTATTTTGATTTGTACAAATACACACTAATTATTAATAAAAATTATTAAATTTAAATATTAAATACGATGTTCAATACAACACAATCTTTTCGGAGGCGGCGCAAAATAGAAATAACATGTTACTGATACAATTCCATTAGTAGGCATTGAAATCAATAGCTGGGAAGAGAAGATCCATTTAGAAGATTTTCATAATGTCTAGTGTAAAAAATTTTAAATTTTGCGCCGCCTCCGAAAAGATTGTGTTGTATTGAACATCGTATTTAATATTTAAATTTAATAATTTTTATTAACAATTAGTGTGTATTTGTACAAATCAAAATAAAATTATTTGTCTTATTGCACTTTTCCACTTTTTATACCATTTTCAATTTTGCTGTGTATTCATGAAAATCAGAAGGTAATTATTTCATACTTTTCAGTGAATTTATTTTTACTGGTTCCTAGGTTTCGAAGTCGGTTTAATATTTTTTTATAAAATGTTTTTTATTTAACAATTTTTAGTTGGAGAAGATAACAAATGTAGAAAACCGTACGTTGGTTTAAAAATTTCGTTGGTAATTGGTCGTTGATAAAATAAACGTTGGTTTAAAAATTTCGAAATCTTTTTACGCTCAAACACGTTTGTCTTTCCCAGGTCTTTTTATTATACAATAATTGTATAAAACTATTATGATATACACTTTACCTTTTCAATTTTATGAATACACACAGAAAAGTGGGAAAGCGGTGCGTGTATTATACAACTTTCAACACACTACGTTTTATGATTATAAATGGATTTTTTTTTTTTAAAGAAAGATCAATGTTCAATTAGGAAGGGAACACATAAAATATTTTTTTACAATGACAATATTTTTCCTTTGCTAAATGTCGTCAGTACTTGTCATTTACGTAGAGAATCAGTGTTCCGAGATGTGTCGAGTTAAATATACATATATCATAAATCCGGCCATTCCAAGATGAAGTAGATAAGTCACTGAACAGTCGAGAATTCGGCAGGTTTTAGACAAGATATCGTTAATGGAGAATCGATGAGGATGCTAATATGACCTATAGTAAATTTGAAAGTAATTTTTAAATTTTGATTGCTTGAATATCCTTCTAAAAACTATGGCGATATTAAACACGACTTCATTGGATTACATCATTGGATAGAAGTCCCTGCAAAAAAGGGGCAACCATAAAATTTGTCGATATCAAAAAGACTGTCTCGCTAGGATAGAAGCAACAGGGTTTGGGACTCACATATGGTTAATTTATTATTACGAAGGATATTATTATTCTCCGTATTAGACTACTGACTTAATTCCAAAGGTTGATTCAATTATGTTCGTAATTCCTTTCGATGAATTTTTGACTAAATTTATTACCGAAGTACTATGAATTATATCCTTCGTAATAAAACATTATTCAGAAAATAAATTGCTAAACAATGTTGCTTCAATTCTTGTGGCGTAGCATTTATCATCATTTTTAACAATCATTTTCATGACTGCCAAATTTTTGCTGAGGGAACTTTCATACAATGAGGTTGTTTTCGGGTAGTTATCAAGTTTTATTTTGTAGTTTTTATTAATGGACGAACACCAGCAAAAGCCTCGATAGTTGTAGAAACAAATTTAAAAACCGATACTAGTAATCCGGATAACATAACAGAAGTGTCACCCATAAAGGATCGGCACAAGACCTCCGGCAAGATATTCAACAGTAACCGAGTGTATCCGGAAGACAGAGGTATCTGAATCCTTTATTAAGTCAACTGAAAATGAGCTTTTCCAGGAATTATTGTATTCTTTTATAATGTGCATAGTTAAGAAAAGATAGAAATCAAAATCTAATTTAAATCAATAATAGCTACGATTTTAAATTTAAACGATCCTTCGGGAGCTTGAAGAAGTCTTAAATTCTGCTTTAAAACGATTACCAATACTCAGTCTTTCCTGGAATTCCACGAATTTTGTTGTCTTATGATTATGGTGTCCAAACGTTGATTAGATCTAAATAAAGAAGGTTTACTGTTATCGGTGAATATACATCTATCTAATATTTATGCTAATATCGCTACAGAAAACGACAGCGATATTATATTCTGCTGATATTTATATCTTCATTTAAATCTAATGTTGAAAAATTAGTTAAGGTTATGTATAGGTTTGTTCCAACAAGCACGTAAAACACATCGATAACTAACAGACTGCTCATGTTCTCCCCCCACTCTTTTGATTCTGAATTTGATTGGTTGGTTTTCCCATTTAATTCATCCAGCAGTAATACAATATTTGGATTTGTTAGTTATCAATTAGTTTTAATAGCTTGTTAGAGCATACCTTATGTTATATATGCCATATGTTTTTCCAATAAGTAAACAATTTGAGCGATAATTAAATAATTATTTTCATGTTTTTTCCCGATAACTTCTTAAATAAATTAGGAACCCCAAAAAGGTTTAAATGGGACCACCTTGGAAAAATACTCTACAAGATGCAAAAGGTTTCATTCCAATTGGTCCACCCATCTGTGAGTAATCGGTGAACATACATAGAAAAAAAAAAAAAAGGCACAAAAAAAAAAAGTCACATACGTATCGAATTGAGTAACCTCCTCTTTCGTTCGAAGTCGGTTAATAACCTCCTCTTTCGTTCGAAGTCGGTTAAAAAAGAATACAATAATTCCTGGAAAAGCTCATTTTCAGTTGACTTAATAAAGGATTCAGATACTTCTTCCGGATACACTCGGTTACTGTTGATTATCTTGCCGGAGGTCTTGTGCCGATCCTTTAAGGGTGACAATTCTGTTATGTTATCCGGATTACTAGTATCGGTTTTTAAATTTGTTTCTACAACTATCGAGGCTTTTGCTGGTGTTCATCCATCAATAAAAACTACAAAATAAAACTTGATAACTACCCGAAAACAACCTCATTGTCCCCTCAGCAAAAATTTGGCAGTCATGGAAATGATTGTTAAAAATGATGATAAATGCTACGCCACAAGTGTTGAAGCAACATTGTTTAGCAATTTATTTTCTGAATAATGTTTTATTACGAAGGATATAATTCATAGTACTTCGGTAATAAATTTAGTCAAAAATTCATCGAAAAGAATTACGAACATAATTGAATCAACCTTTGGAATTAAGTCAGTAGTCTAATACGGAGAATAATAATATCCTTCGTAATAAAAAATTAACCATATGTGAGTCCCAAACCCTGTTGCTTCTATCCTAGCGGGGCAGTATTTTTGATATCGATAAATTTTATTTTTTGCAGGGACTTCTATCCAATGATGTAATCCAATGAAGTCGTGTATAATATCGCCATAGTTTTCAGAAGGATATTCAAGCCATCAAAATTTAAAAATTACTTTCAAATTTACCATAGGTCATATTAGCATCCTCATCGATTCTCCATTAACGATATAAAACCGGCCAAAATCTCGACTGTTCAGTGACTTATCTACTTCATCTTGGAATGGCCGGATTTATGTATATTTAACTCAACACATCTCGGAACACTGATTCTCTACGTAAATGACAAGTACTGACGACATTAAGCAAAGGAAAAATATTGTCATTGTGGAAAAACATTTTATTTGTTCCCTCCCCAATTGAACTTCTTCTTCTTCTTCTTTCACTAGCTCTTATGTGCCTTTCAGCGTAGAGCTCGCTTTGCCTCAGCCCACTTCTTCCAACCGTCTCTGTCCATAGCCATTCGCTTCATCTGGGCCATTGACATCCCCCGATCTTTGCCTATCTTTTCTATATATTCATTGAATGTGATTCGTGGCCTGCCAACTGGTCTGCTTCCTTCTGGCCTCATCTCCATGTACCATTTGGCTTTCCTTTCTTCTGGCATTCTGCATATGTGCCCAAACCACTTTAGTTGCCGCTCCTCAACCCTTAACTTCATGGATGGTACCTTAAGCTCTTCTAGGACAATCTCATTTCGGACACAATCCCTTCTTGTTTTCCCCACTACTCTTCTAAGGAACCTCATTTCCGCAGTAGTGAGCCTTTTAATGTGTTTATCAAGGGCAGTCCAGTGTTCGGCTCCGTACAAGAAGACTGGGAGGAATACGGTCTTGAAAACAGTTAGTTTTGTGTTCCGGGCAATTTCTTTTTTACCGACTATGGTACTGTTGATTTGGAGGTACACACTGTTTGCTTTCCTCACTCGATTCCCGATTTCTGGGTCCAGCCTTCCATTCCTGCTTACCAGAGTGCCAAGATATTGGTAGGTATCCACGCATTCTAGAGGTTCCCCATTGCAAGTAATGTTTACTTCCTCTTTCGTCCGTCCTACCTGCATCACCTTACTCTTGGTAGGATTTATTTCCATGCCCTTTCTGTGCAGTTCCTCTCTCCACTCCACTACGGCCTTCTGGAGATTCTCCTGTGAGTCAGCTATTAGTACGATATCGTCGGCAAATATGAAGAATTGGGCCAATACTGGGTATAGGTTTCGATAACCTACTACTGCTCTAGGTGATCTTCTTTTGCATATTTTGGCGATCTCGTCCATAAATGCGACAAAGAGAAGGGGACTGAGGCTGTCACCCTGCTTTACACCCTTCACAAACTTAAACGGCTTTGATTCCCTTCCATTCAGGCGAACAATTCCTTTTGGGTCTTGGTAAACAGCTTGTATCGCCAGTATAAGTTTATTAGGGACTTTTTTGTTGCGAAGGGATGTCCATATCTCCTCTCTTGGGACGGTATCGAAAGCTGCTCTAAGATCCAAAAAGGCCAAGTAGACACTCTTCCCTCTATCCCAGGCCTTCTCTAAAATCATTCGGAGGGAGAATATATGATCTGCGGTTTGTCGCTGAGGTCTAAATGCTGCTTGTTCTTCTCCGATTTCTTGTTCGATCCATCTCCTTAGTCTCTGCTCCAGGATTCTAGAGTAAACTTTACAAGCTACAGGTGATAGGCAGATGGGCCTGTAATTATTACAATCACTTTGGCACCCCTTTTTATGAATTGGCACAATTATATTAAACTCCCATTCCTTGGGAATTCTGTTTTCATCCCATATTTTCCGGAAGAGCGTCTGCAGTTTCTTGATGATTTCCTTTCCCCCATACTTGATCAGCTCTGGGGATATTTCATCTCTTCCTGCTGCTTTTCCTGACTTCAATCTTTCGACTGCTAGCGAAACTTCATCTTCATCTATTGATTGAACATTAATCTTTTTTACAAAAAAAAAAATCCGTTTATAATGATAAAAAGTAGTGTGTTGAAAGTTGTATAATACACGCACCGCTTTCCCACTTTTCTGTGTGTATTCATAAAATTGAAAAGGTAAAGTGTATTTCATAATAATTTTATACAATTATTGTATAATAAAATGACCTGGGAAAGACAAACGTGGTAGAGCGTAAAAAGATTTCGAAAATTTTAAACCAACGTTTATTTTATCAACGACCAGTGACCAACGAAATTTTTAAACCAACTTACGGTTTTCTACATTAGCTATCTTCTCCAACTAAAAATTGTGAAATAAAAAACATTTTATAAAAAAATATTAAACCGACTTCGAAACCTAGGAACCAGTAAAAATAAATTCACTGAAAAGTATGAAATAATTACCTTCTGATTTTTATGAATACACAGCAAAATTGAAAATGGTATAAAAAGTGGAAAAGTGCAATAAGACGAATAATTTTATTTTGATTTGTACAAATACACACTAATTGTTAATAAAAATTATTAAATTTAAATATTAAATACTATGTTCAATACAACACAATCTTTTCGGAGACGGCGCAAAATTTAAAATTTTTTACACTAGACATTATGAAAATCTTCTAAATGGATCTTCTCTTCCCAGCTATTGATTTCAATGCCTGCTAATGGAATTGTATCAGTAACATGTTATTTCTATTTTGCGCCGCCTCCGAAAAGATTGTGTTGTATTGAACATAGTATTTAATATTTAAATTTAATAATTTTTATGAACAATTAGTGTGTATTTGTACAGATCAAAATAAAATTATTCGTCTTATTGCACTTTTCCACTTTTTATACCATTTTCAATTTTGCTGTGTATTCATAAAAATCAGAAGGTAATTATTTCATACTTTTCAGTGAATTTATTTTTACTGGTTCCTAGGTTTCGAAGTCGGTTTAATATTTTTTTATAAAATGTTTTTTACTTTCACTTACCTATATATGAAATATATAGTAAGTGGAAGTATTGCGATCGTGAAAAATTTCGACTTCCGGTTTTCAACGGAAATACACGTTTTGGGACCTCCTGAGTCGAAATAACCAAGTCCCGCGAAATGGTCTGTGTGTGTGTGTGTGTGTGTGTGTGTGTCTGTGTGTCTGTGTGTGTGTGAACAGACTAGCTCAAAAACTATAAACCGTGGGAACCTGAAATTGGGTATTTAGTGTAGGTATATGCCCGCGATGTGACAGCAAAAATTTCATCAAAATTGCTCAAAGGGAGGGGGTAGTTTATTTAATAACTTTTTACGTTTTTTTCGATTTTCTCAAAAACGGCTCTAACGATTTTGATTAAACTGAGTATTTTATCTATTTATATGCCCGAGATATGACTGTAAAAATTTCATCAAAATTGATTAACCGGAGGGGGGACTTTACTTAATAAATTTTGTATCATTTTCACGTGTTTTTTATTTACTCAAAAACGGCTTTAACGATTTTGATCAAACTGGGTATATGATGCATGTATATGTCCGAGATACGACTGTAAAAATTTCATCAAAATTGATCAACCGGAGGGGGGACTTTACTTAAAGAATTTTATCTAATGTTTACGTTTTTACTTTCACTTACCTATATATGAAATATATAGTAAGTGGAAGTATTGCGATCGTGAAAAATTTCGACTTCCGGTTTTCAACGGAAATACACGTTTTGGGACCCCCTGAGTCGAAATGACCAAGTCCCGCGAAATGGTCTGTGTGTGTGTGTGTGTGTGTGTGTGTGTCTGTGTGTGTGTGTGTGAACAGACTAGCTCAAAAACTATAAACCGTGGGAACCTGAAATTGGATATTTAGTGTATGTATATGCCCGCGATGTGACAGCAAAAATTTCATCAAAATTGCTCAAAGGGAGGGGGTAGTTTATTTAATAACTTTTTAGGTTTTTTTCGATTTTCTCAAAAACGGCTCTAACGATTTTGATTAAACTGAATATTTTATCTATTTATATGCCCGAGATATGACTGTAAAAATTTCATCAAAATTGATTAATCGGAGGGGGGACTTTACTTAATACATTTTGTATTATTTTCACGTGTTTTTTTATTTACTCAAAAACGGCTTTAACGATTTTGATCAAACTGGGTATATGATGTATGTATATGCCCGAGATATGACTGTAAAAATTTCATCAAAATTGAACAACCGGAGGGGGGACTTTACTTAAAGAATTTTATCGAATGTTTACGTTTTTTTTTATTTTATCAAAAACGGCTATGATGATTTTGATGAAACTGGGTGTTTGGTGTATGTATATGCCTGCGATGCGACAGCCGAAATTTCATCAATATTGGTGAAACGGAGGGGGTACTTCATTTAATAAACTTTTTCTTGTGTTCACGTGTTTTTTTTATTTACACAACAGCGGCTGTAATGATTTTTATCAGACTGGATATTTGGTGTATGTATATGCTCACAATGTGACAGACCTCATTTCATCAAAATTGGTCAAATGCAGGGGGCTCTTTATTTCATAACTTTTTTTTCTAATTTTTACATTTTTTTGGAATATCTCAAAAACGGCTTTAATGATTTTGATTAAATTAATCATTTTTAATCAAAATCAAGTCATCTCTTTTATATTATTTATAAAAATGGCAATTAAAAAAACATGCCGATTTCTAATGTAAGTAAGTTGGTAAGTGAAAGTTGTGTGTTGCGCGCATTGCACCAGATTTTTTTTTTACTTTCACTTACCTATATATGAAATATATAGTAAGTGGAAGTATTGCGATCGTGAAAAATTTCGACTTCCAGTTTTCAACGGAAATACACGTTTTGGGGTCCGCTGAGTCCAATTAACCGAGTCCCGCGAAATGGTCTGTGTGTGTGTGTGTGTGTGTGTGTGTGTGTGTGAACAGACTAGCTCAAAAACTATATACCGTGCGAACCTGAAATTGGGTATTTAGTGTATGTATATGCCCGTGATGTGACAGCAAAAATTTCATCAAAATCGGTCAAACGGAGGGGGTAGTTTATTTAATAACTTTTTAAGTATTTTTCGATTTTCTCAAAAACGGCTCTAAGGATTTTGATTAAACTGAGTATTTGATCCATTTATATGCCCGAGATACGACTGTAAAAATGTCATTAAAATTGATCAACCGGAGGGGGTACTTTACTTAATAAATTGTGTCCCACTTTTATGTGTTTTTTTTCATTTACCCAAAAACGGCTTTAATGACTTTTATCAAACTTGGTATTTAGTATATGTATGTGCTCGCGATGTGACAGTAAAAATTTCATCAAAATTGATGTATTAGATGGGGCACTTTACTGAATACATGTTGTCTCATTTTCACGTGTTTTTTTATTTACTCAAAAACGGTTTTCACGATTTTGATAAAACTGAGTATTTGATGTATTAATATGCCTGAGAGATGGCTGTAAAAATTTCATCAACATAGATCAAATGGAGGGGGTACTTTACTTATTAAATTTTGTATCATTTTCACATGTGTTTTCAATTACTCATAAAAGGAAAAAATAAGAAATGAATGTGGAAAGATTTGTGACTTTGTGAAGTGGCAATTAACAAAACACGTCAATTTCTAATCTAAATAAGTTGGTAAGTGAAAGTTGTGTGTTGCGCGCACGCACCAGATTTTTTACTTTCTCAAAAACGGCTTTGATGATTTTGATGAAACTAGGTATTTGATGTATGTATATGCCCGCGATGCGACAGCCGAAATTTCATCAATATTGTATAAAGGGAGGGGGTACTTCATTTACTAAACTTTTTCTTATGTTCACGTGTTTTTTTTTATTTACTCAACAGCGGCTGTAATGATTTTTATCAGACTGGATATTTGGTGTGTGTATATGCTCACAATGTGACAGACAACATTTCATCAAAATTGGTCAAATGCAGGGGGCTCTTTATTTCATAACTTTTTTTTCCAATTTTTACATTTTTTTGGAATATCTCAAAAACGGCTTTAATGGTTTTGATTAAATTAATCATTTTTAATCAAAATCAAGTCATCTTTTTTATATTATTTATAAAAATGGCAATTAAAAAACATGTCGATTTCTAATGTAAGTAAGTTGGTCAGTGAAAGTTGTGTGTTGCGCGCATCGCACCAGATTTTTATTTCTTTAAATCTATACTCTAAAATAAAAATCTGGTGCGATGCGCGCAACACTCAACTTTCATTTACGAACTTATATTAGAAATCGCAATGTTTTGATATTATTTAAACACCGTTTCTCAACTTCACAAATTTTCCCACATTTATATGCTTATATTTTTATATCTCCACAAGTATTTGTATTTCAAAATTTGAAAGTTGTCAGTACTTTTCGATTCATTATTGCTTATTTATTTTTTTAAGGGGCCTAATTTCATCAACAGTCGAGTTTTTTTTACTTCTTGCTTGTTTTCTACTGCGAGTTGCTTTTTGTAAATATATCGTGAAGGGGAATCGATAGAAGATGTATTTACGTCTCGTAGTAAAGTTTGTCTCTGTAAACCGAGACGATTACTGTTTCTCTAAAAACACTTTACATTGCATTCAGAAAAATTTATTATGGAACTAAAGATTCTAAACTAAAATATAATTCATTAAAGATTATCTTATACCATGTTTTTTAAAAATAATTTGAGCATCACGTATTTACTCTCTAAAGTAAAATAAAATATTTTATTGTTAATTAAAAGTTTATTTTCATTAGATACTGATAATACGGGAGTGCAAGCATAATACTCCATCTCGTCTAATTTTATCATTCTCTATTCAGTTGTTGAAAACTTCATTTAATCACCATGGAAACAAATTATTTCCATTAAATGTATATCAACTAAAACACCTTGATAATTCTTCCCAATGAACAGAAAGCCTTTACTTAGAAACAGTGGTCTGTCATTGAAGGCATACTGCACGTTCGTGGGTTCCACTTGTTTTATGAGTTGTCGGAACATTTTTGTTTTTTTCTTCTGCATTTGTTCCTCAATTTTATTTACATTTCATATCCATTACATTTAATCCATTTCTGATTTTTAGGAATAATGAGAGACAGTTAATTTCTCTATAAAAACAAAATCAACGGTACTTTATAGGAAAAACAAATTTTTTCCTTCGCCATTTTAGCCCCCTCAGAACGTTTCTATGATGATAAAACTTACATGATATTAAAGATTTCTTGATTATCATTAAAATGTGTTTGATCAACTGCAATTTTTGAATAAATAGAAAATATTAAAAATAGAATAAATAATAAAAGAAAGTAAATAAAAACAGAAAACAAAGTAAAAATGTGACAATTTTTTTTAAATATAGTGCCCCCTCCGTTTGACCAATTTTTATGAAAATTTTGCTGCCACATCGCTGGCATATACATACACTAAATACCCAATATCAGGTTCGCATGGTTTATAGTTTTTGAGCTAGTCCGTTCACATACACAGATACACATATGCGCCCTATATATACATCTACCTATATATACATATATACAGCCCATTTGTTAGGACTTGTTTATTTGGACTTAGGGGACCCCAAAACGTGTATTTCCGTTGAAATACTTTCATATATAGGTAAGAGAAAGTAAAAATTTAGTACGAAAATCATGTCGATATCTTAACTAAAACTCGTAACTGGAGATATAAAATGAAGTAGTTTAACAATAATTTATTTCTTTTCTTGACTTCTAGGTCCGGATTGTCGCGAAGGGATATGCGTATTTTGATACGGGTCTAATATTTTTCGACAAGGAACTTCCAAAAAAATTTGCATCTAGATCCGTGAGAGACTGACCGCGTCCTTTCCTTGTGAAGTACATTCCCATTAGGATTCTGGATTACATATGGATTGGTAGGTATTGATTTAATGTTAGATTTAGTATTGTACATCGGATGATGTATATATATATTTCAACAAACAGTCATTATTACAATATATTAAAGAGAATTAAATCTAGGCGCGGTGGGGGTAGACCTATAAAGCCGCGATAGCCTGCCGGCCGGGAGCAGACAGAGATGGCCATCCCAGTGAAGAAGATCTTCATCAGCGACGCCGTGGACGAAAGCTGTGCCGACCTCCTCCGCCAGGCCGGCTTCGAGGTACAGCAGAAGACTAAGCTTTCCGAAGAGCAGCTCATCAAGGAGATACAGGTAACATAGTTATTTCACTCATTAGTGTAAATATGTATAGGTATTGACGGTATTACATACATTACATTACATACCTACCACTGTGCATTCTCCTAAAATAGATGAAACTCTCATTAAAATTGTTAAATTAAAGCCATATTTGAGTGAGGATTGGGATCAATACCCCCCCCCCCAAATTTTGAGAAAAAATTATTATTAGTTGACTAAATTTGCAAATCTAATTCTCAAGAAATTTATTGAGTTACAGTAGTATTTTGTATATGAATTCAAAACGTTTCCTATTATTTTTATAAATGAATACTTTTACTGGATGTACGATTTATCTATGTTCTCCCAAGGGAATTTTTTATCTGGAACGGAGCCTATATTGTAGGGAATGCCTAGGCAGTTCGGGAGCTATTAGACATCAGTTCGTAAACATTTTCAAGTACATGAATTAATATTAGCTCCTAATATTAATAAAAAATATAAAAAAATCCTGAAATTTTTTGTAGTAAAAAAATATGTAAAAATCCTGAAAAATGTTTAAGTAAAAAACATTTTTTCTGCTATAAGTGTTTTTTTACATAACTAAATAAGATAATACAATCTCCAATAATGCTTTAGATAAGAATGATAATAAACATATTCCAATTAAATTAAACTTGCTTTAATCTATTATCAACAAAATTGTCAAAGTGTAATGGGAATTATTTACTAGCATAATATTCAGGATTATAGCTTTCCAATACTAACAAAGGTTTAGGCTTAGTATTAATATATTATTGGCCTATTTTTATTATTATTTTTTAAAATTTTTACAAAAAAAAATATTTTAAGTCGAATATGAAGATTTTTTGGGTAATTTCATTGGAAATTTGGACTACATTCTCAATTTTACTATGTACCCTCAAAGAGCAAGGTGAAATAGTCTTTGGTCGAAAATAATTTACTATGGCATTTATTAGCATTGGTACAAACAGTAGGTCAACGAAGATCCTCCCCTTCATAAAAGAATAGTATTTTGTGCCTTACGCGAACGGAACTATTAATAATATTGTGACTATATTCTGGCATTGTAGGTTTTGTAATTCTGATTACAACGGTATGCATAACTCAATTTTGATATATTTTGCGTTAAAACCATCTGCTTGCCGAGGAGCGAAATGACCCCATAATTATGAAGGCGGTATAAATCAACTTAAAACATAAATGAGTTTATTTTTTATTTAACACCAAATTACTTTAAAATAAATTAATTCAAACTCAATAAATTCAAATAAGGTATTGTATAAAAGGAATCCTTAGACAGTGCTTGTAATTTAAAAAAATCTGGTGCGTGCGCGCAACACACAACTTTCACTTACCAACTTTCTTAGATTAGAAATTAATGCGTTTTGTTAATTGCCACTTCTAAATGAACAGAAGGGCTTTAATTATGAACAATGGTCTGTCATTATAGGCGTACTCCGCATGCGTGGGCTCAACGAGTTTTATGAGTTGACTGAATATTTTTATTTTTTTCTCCTCTTTATGTTTTCTTTATTTTTATCATATCTCATATTTAGCCATTTCTTATTTTTAGGCGTAACGAGAGACAGTTAATTTCTCCATATAAACAAAAATAAATGTACTTTATAGGAAACAAAAAAAAACAAACAAACAAAAAAGGCCCCTACCCAATTTAAGCTCCCTCAGAACATTTTAATAATGATAAAGCTTACCTGATATTAAATAACACCTAATTTTCATTAAACTTGACGAATTTGATAAAAATCGTTAAAGCCGTTTTTGAGATCATCTAAAAAAAGGTATGAAAAATAAAATATATGAAAAAATTATGAAATAAAGTGCCCCCTCCGTTTGATCAATTTTGATGAAATGTTGGCTATCACATCTTTGGCATATACATACATCAAATACCCAGTTTGATCAAAATCGTTAAAGCCTTTTTTGAGTAAATAAAAAAACACGTGAACATGATACAAAATTTATTAAGTAAATTCCACCTTCCGGTTGATCAATTTTGATGTAATGTTGGCTATCGCATCTTTGGCATATACATACATCAAATACCCAGTTTGATCAAAATCGTTAAAACCGTTTTTGAGTAAATAAAAAAAAACACGTGAAAATGATACAAAATTTATTAAGTAAAGTCCCCGCTCCGGTTAATCAATTTTGATGAATTTTTTACAGTCATATCTCGGGCATATAAATAGATCAAATACTGAGTTTAATCAAAATCGTTAGAGCCGTTTTTGAGAAAATCGAAAAAAACTTAAAAAGTTATCAAATAAAGTACCCCCTCCCTTTGAGCAATTTTGATGAAATTTTTGCTGTCACATCACGGGCATATACATACACTTTCTGTTTCTGTTTTACAAATTCAGCATTTTCTTTAGTATGATGTCGTAGTTAGGTTATTCAAAAGAAAAGAAACAAGCTATGTTTAAAGGAGATAATAAAGTGTTCATTCCTATAAAAATTTCAATTTCTTTAAATATGTTACTCAACATGTTCATCCGCTAAGCTCTTCAATTCTGGCCTCATCTAAAAAACATCCGACCATGTGCTAGAGAATAAATGTGCCTTCTTCCATCGACCTATTCCCAGCCTTAACCTCCAGCTTAGTTACATATTTAATAAATTTTTACATATAAAAACTTCCACAAATAAAAAATGAAACTACTTTCACTGAAATGGTTAGTTAAGAAAAGAAATTTCTAATGTGATTGAGATGTTATTTAATTTTAATTTCACCGAAATAAATACCTATCGTTTAGTTTTAATGTTAATAGTCTAGGGTAAACCTTACAGTTATTGGCACCCTTAAGACAACATTTCTGTGGTTAAATTAAAAAAAAAAAATACTTTTTATAAAGGGATCAAATAGAAACTTCCTGTAGCTCCTCATTATCTATCCTCATAAAGACTCAAGAGATTTTTTTGGGTCAAAAGTTCAATAGTTTTACCATATGGCAATATTTATTGTTAAAAGTGCCAAATCTAGTTATTGGCACCCTATGGATTTAATTGTGAAATCTTCCCTATGGTCAGTTTGTTAAAGACTTACTTCATAGATGACTTAGAGGAACCTTCAAACATTAGACTCATTGTATATCTTGTAATAAAATTAGGACTCGTATTCCTATTTCTTTAAGTTAAAGTTGGGGTGCCAATAACTGTACTTAGTGTCAATAACTGTATGGTTTACCTATATGATAATTAAAACCAGGAAAGGATCCATTATTATCGGAGAAGCTTTCAGATATAAGAGGTTTTATTGCGTTTTTGTCAGGGGCAGGTATAGCACAAAATTTGGGGTGTCATGACCCCCCTGTCCCATAATCACGTGGCTGACAGCACCGTCTTATAATGAAATTATTACCTTGTATTAAGAAGGACTGCGATCTAAACAACCAAAAGTGTTATGTTTAGGACATAGTAACTACCTAATTGCATTATTTGTTTAAAAATACAAAAGAATTGAAAAACTAAAATAATAGGGGGTCATGTCCCCTTTGATCCCCCTTGATTCCTGTACACTGTATTCATATCTTAAAGAAATCCAGAAACAAGAATAATGGTAAATATCAGTTTTATTTAATTTGATAATGGAGCTATTAGTTTTCGCAATTAAATTTTAATCACTGATTGTATTTGTCAATATTTTATCAACTGATTCTCAGGATAACATATCAATTGACCGTTTAGATATGACGTACACAGTAACATTCGTTCTCCCATATTCTTCTTCTTCTTATTTCCTGTTGCCGGGTATAGGGCCGAAGCAAATTTTCGCCATCTATCCCTTTCCCGGCTGAGAGCCTTGACCCCCTGCCAAGACTTGCCAGCCGCCCTGCATTCCTCTTCCACGTTCCTCCGCCAGGTCTGCCTCGATCGCCCTCGTTTCCTTGAGCCTTGGGTATTCCAATCCAGAGTCGTCTTTTGTATAGCCCATCTTCTTTTCTGAGCGTGTGACCGATCCACCTCCATTTTCTTTTCTGTACCCCTACCTCTATAGGCTGCTGTCTGGCTATGCTCCATAGTTCCTTGTTTTCAACACTATCCTGCCACTTCAGGCCAAGGATAACGTCGTAGGAATCGGTTGATGAAAACTTGGAGCTGCTTCATGATTCTAAACGGGCTTTTCCAGGGATTCACAGCCGTCGAGTAAGGCAGCCTTCACATTAGATTTGTAGATCTGTTAATATTTTTGTTCTTCCAAACGGCGTACGGTTGAACGAAGGCCGCATTTGCTTTCTTCAATCGAGTCTTCTCCCACATTTCCACCATAGATTCTATGGGAATCATATCTATTCAATATTTATTTAGTAGCTAATGAGGTTTATTTTTATATGTGTGTTAAAATTTATTAAAATTAAATTATGCGATATGGTAAGGAAAGTGCGATATAGTATAATTATGCGATAAGTAGAGTATGTAACTTGAATAATGAGGTGAATGCTTCTTGAGTTAAAACTATTTTGTATTGTAATAATGTTCTGTATAATATTAACTAATACATACGTATATATAATGGCTTTCAAAAATGTTTGCGGGAATACATAAAGATTAGCCTCATGCTTTTGCGAATTATTATTTTCATTTAATGTGCTTCTATTTCAATTCTATATTTTTTTATTTCCCTATCAATAGAATCTCAACGTCTGACTTATCGGTACAAATCACTGGATTAAGGGCTACCATTCCAACAGGAATTTTAAGGAACTAAGAAATTGCCATACAAATTTTTGAACATTTCTTAAAAGTTTTTAAATAAATTGCTACTGTTAAAAATAATAATATTAGATTTTCCTTCGTATGGAATCTATTAAATAGCCCTTTTTTGTAAAGGTGAAATATAACATACCTTTCCGTGCATGGGCGGATCCAGATTGGTCACAGGGGACATTATTTCTTTGTATTTTTAATAAGTGTTGGAATTTAATAAACACAAAATTATTATAAAACATAACATTACTTCTTTGCCTATATAAATTAAAAATCTGGTACAAAAATAAACCAAAAAAAAAAACTTGTTTATAAAACCAAAATGAAATTATATATATTCTTTTGTATGTTGAAATTTAATCATTGATTATCTTTAAGTAATTAATTCATAATTTTTAACCTATTTAATTAGAAGATAAAAGATTTGACCACGGCCTGGAATCGAACCCAAGTCCTCTGCATGCAGTTTAAATAGTTTATATATTTTTTTTATTAAATACGTATATTTTAATGTATTTTGGTCTCTTTGAAAAATTCAGAAACCTTAGTAAGTGTAACGCATTTCACTGCGTCGTAAGCTGCAGAGATTAAACTTGCTTAGTCCCTTGAACCCGCTATAATTGCTACTTCCAGTCTGAAAAAAAAACTCTTCTTCTCCCGATGGAAACCTGATGGACAAGTTTATTTCTGTTTGCTGAAATCAAGGGCATACTACTGATACAGCACTACTTTACACATTTTTATAATTATAATGAAAAGATTTATTAAAGTATATGCTTTTTATTTTAAATTTTAGTTCATATTAGTAAACAAAAATATAAATTCGAATTTTAAACATATTAAGGTAATGAATGCTTAGTGGTAAAAAATAATGCAGAGGTGCTTAACACTGAATGTATAATTGGTTAACATGAAAAATAAAACGATTCAAACATTTAAAAAATTTGAATATACGGCCTACTATTAACCATCCGATTTGAATTATTTTATTTTCATCGAATAAAATAATTCATTCAATTATTTAAGTTATATAATTTTTCATCCTGAATTTCCTTAAATTAAAATTATTAAATAAAATTTAAAAAGACTTATTTTTTTTGCTAATTTAAGAAGAAAGGCAGGATCTCAAGAGGAACTTATAGATAACCCCGGAGAGATACCAATATTTACTCTCTACCTTATGCAAACGTTTTGTTTTCGTTTTTTCATCTCCTGCTTAAATGTGCAAATCAATATTTTTTAAAAAAACTTATGTAATCGAAACATAGTTTAATTTACTTCATAAATTGCTTATTTCGTTTGCTTAATTTGGTATAGTAGGGTAAACCGTACAGTTATTGACACCCTTAAGACTAAATTTCTGTGGTGAAATTTAAAAAAAAATACTTTTTATGAAGGTATCAAATTGAAACTTCCTATAGCTCCTCTTTATTTATCCTTATAAAGACTCAAGGTGTTTTTTGGGTCAAAAGTTCAATAGTTTTACCATATGACAACATTTATGGAAAAAAGTACAAAAACCAGTTATTGACACCCTGTGGATGGGTTATTGGTACCACAGTTATTGACACCCCCTGTCCCATAACTTCTATTTTTTTTTTAAGTTTTATTAAATAACATTATAAAGAAATAACACCACTTACATATATTAAACTTTAATATAATATAAAAAGCAATTAAAATATTCAACCTCTTTATTTAACATTACAAATGAAACTACTTTAAAACAAACAAATATTATTAGAGATACCTTATGTGAGATACCTTATATAATTTCGGCAGGTAGGTATATATAACGTAAAATAAAATAATTAATAAACATGGCATCATCCTCATTCATATCTTCATCTTCATTTATATATGGATCAGACTCCACGATGTAACAGGCAGGAAAAACAAATTCATCAGACTCGTCACTTCAGGGAAATGGTCATTTCCTTTTAAACACTTTTGTGGTAGACCTTATTGCATAATCCTTATTGTAGGACGAAAATGCTTTCAGGATGAAGCATTTATAAATTAATCCTCATCTTTTAATATGTGTTGGACGCTCTTGAACCACTTCCTAAAATTGGCTTCAGAAACACAAGCGCTGATACCAGACTGGTACACCCTAGGAAGTCCTCTCTGTTATAGAGGGGTGCCTTCGTAAGAGAGCCTTATACCAGACATCACCAGGACAATTACCCTTAAAGGGTGTGCTCATATTTTTTAATTCAATAATTTCTTTTACTGATTGTAAGATGTTGATATCCCTCTTTCGCACATTGTTCTATCCATACAGCTAGAGTAAGCTCGTCTTCATCTGAAAGCATCGGCCGTGGTCCAAACGATGATTTTACAAATTTATCACTCAATCTGAAGTTACCCGAGGAATCCTGAATCTTTTGTATGCTGATTTAATAGAAAAGCCATCCTCTATGGCCTTCAAGGCATCCTCTAATAACTGGTTATAAATGTTTTTAGGCATACTTGTAGTTGTACACACACACACACACACACACACACACACACACACACACACACACACACACACACACACACACACACACACACACACACACACACACACACACACACACACACACACACACACACACACACACAAAGAAAATAAATTTACTAGTAAGAACTGACAGTGTCAATAACTAGTCATTGAACCCAAAAACTAGTAATGTCAATAACTAGTTACGCTAGAATTAAAGTTAAAAAAACATTACAGATTTATCAGGAAGATTAAACTATCAAAATTAAAACAGAGCCATCAATATTTAAAAAAAAAAATCGAAATTTAGTTATTGACATGGGGTGTCAATAATAGAATACATTGAAAAAAAATGACCAGTTATTGTCACACCTGAATAATAATATTTAAATTGATTATTTTAATTTAAAATCACTCCAGACACTTCAATTATAGATTAGCAAATACAATAAACTACTTACCTTTATTGAAAAAAAGTAGGAACAGAATAGGAACAAAACTATTGGATGAGAATCCTTATGGAAATCAGAAGGTTGTAGACAGGCTACCAACTGACTTCATGAAGGTATTAATTGTAAAATCTTCCCTGCGGTTAGTTTGCTAAACACTTACCCTATAGATGACTTAGAGGACCCTTCAAACATTAGATTCATGTATATCTTAAACTTAAACTGTCTGGTTTACCCTACTTACCTAATTTTGGTTCCAATTTAAAAATACAATTATTAGAGGTTGAGGTTATCGTGTGAACATTAGAATCAATATCGAACGACATTGATTGTACACACGACATTCAACTACAACGAATTGTAGCCCCCCCCCGCCCCCCCGCGAAATTTCTCCAACGGTCCCTCGAGCAGGTATCAATCGAGGAAAGATGGAGAAACCGTACAAAACTAGAATTTTCTGCTAAGAACCTTTTCTGACACTGCTTAAACATAATATTTTTTATTTTAATCTAATCATAATCTGTGGGTGACCACCTTTGGAGCTCTGTGATGCTCTGTGGAGTAGTGGAGTAGCTGTAGAGCTCTGTGGTGTAGTGGTTAGCATCCGCGCATGTCACGCGGGAGACCCGGTCCGACTCCCGGCGGAGCCAAATCTTTTCTCTTCAAAAAATAAATTATTTAAAAATTTTTTTTTTTACGTTTATTAGTTTAGCCTTTTTTTTTTTTTTAAGTTGAGGATAAACATTTTTTTTAAATAAATCTGCATAAGCATTCCTATTAACAGATTTGATAAGCAGTTATTAATAATTTATAGTGGGGTAACTTTGTACCAAAAATGGGAGGGGTTGGTCGTACTTCGCACCAGCGGTAATGGACTCCAAAGATGATTCACTTTTTAAAGAGTCCCCAGAAGATTTGAAAGCATATGTTATTAGAACATGATGAAAAGGATCAGCATTTTTCGTTCTTTGAGGAAAAAATGCTGCAGATGTTCGATGTTTTCCTAACTTGCTCAGGATATTGAGAGAAAACACTGCTTTTCGCTATTTGGGTGAATTATTAACGGTGAAAATAGGATGCTGATGAGGTTATCATGACTTGGATGGTCCAGCCAAATAGTTCTGACATACTTACAGAAAAAGGCTCAATAATAGAATAAAATTCAATATATTTTTATTAGATAACACAATTACATATACAGTTGAACGAATGGGGATTGGTAAAAAAAAATATTGTCAGTTTATTTGGTTTTTGTTTCAAGAAATAAATCTAAAAAAAAAATAATTGTTACTTAAAATAATAATTCTTATTATTGCTACAAAATACGTTGGGTTACTATTTTGCAGCTTGTCATGCATACATTGAATATAGTCAAACTTATTAACCTGATGTAAAGTATACCACCAGCTGAGGTAGCTTTTTACTAGACTATAATAATATATATATTTAAACAACAAGTAACTATTCGTTCAAATCAAGTTATTAAAAAAATATCAAAAAGACTAATTAACCAAGTTTATTATTTAAATATAATTTTAATTATTTTTATTTTTTGAAAAAAACTATATAGAATATAGTTTTAACTATATAAATATATAGTTTTGCAAAGTTACCCCATTTCGTGGTACGTTCTAAGATCACGATAGCAAAATATTATAATCCAACACTACTGGAATCTAACTAAAGCTGTGAACAGAGAAGAAATAATAATAAAAAAATACTTTAAATTGTATTTTACAAATTAATATACAATACTTTGTATTGCTGCTCTCAACATTTTACGAGGTTTTCATCCATTGATTCTGAAAGGTGCACTGCCACTTTTTTGTTGCATACTTGAAATCTTCTGATCTACGAGATCATGACCTTTCGGTTTAAAAGAAATAATTCACCATTATATGCCCCACGAGGTTATCTAATCAATTCTAGATAAAATATAACAGTGCCTCTGCTCCAGATATATCCGGATTATCCGTTGGGTTAGAGATTTATCAAGCAATGTATTACATTATATAATTTTATGGTGTGTTTATTACATCAGCACTCATAATGATGAATTTTGTGCCAATCTTATCAACGTGATAAATAAAGGGCTTGTTGAAACATCGCATCAATGTCACACTGAGTTCATAAGAAATAAATTAATAAAATAAAAAATGAATAATTGAAAATAACTTGACAAAATCAAGAGAGCTGAGGTCAGAAGGAGGAGCGAACCCATTATGGTTCCCAGTCCCTATTTCAATTCAAGACAGTGTTCGGTAATATTTGGGAGGGAGGTGCAATGCTAAAGTGTCCATAAATACATATTAATACCAAATTCCATTGAAATTGGTAGCTGAAAAAATATGGGTATGGTTATCTCACCCCCTCCCCTGGATCCCAAAGTGGTTCAAATACTTTTAAATGTTAACTTTGTTGGGAAGATAAGACAATGGCGATAATGGTGTTTATCAACTCCTCTTCTCAATTGCTTTAAGGAACTATTTAATAAGAGCTGTTATCTCAGAGAACTTGACATTGTGATAAACACTGTTTGTCAATTACTTTTATAATAATTCTGAAATACTACATTTGTTTTAAAGTTAGAAACATAAAAAAAACATTCTTAAGGAGAGGGTGGAGAATTAATTAACCAACTAAACGATTGTAATATACACTGACGATCAAAAAAACCTGTGCACCTCGAATTTAACCATATTCTTTTATGAAGAGGAAGATCGTATTAACGCAGAAAGAGGACTACTTTTGAGTTACAGTTATAAAGAGTGGTACTAATTGCTCTAATGGTAGACTACTAGTGAACCAAGACTATCTTCCATAGTCCCTGTTTGCACGTAAAAGTAAAATTGAGAATGCTGTTGAAACTTCACATAGGATTATCCCAAAATTTATTTTTCAATTGAAACCATCTTCTTGCAAACGTGCGATATATAAGGGATGAAGTGTAATCCAGTCTAGTAGAAGGAGTCAAGCTTGGAGTAGAATTGTAACTTTCAGACTCCTCGGTAATAATAATATACTAAATAAGATCTGTCTTAATGACAAGAAGAGATTATGCCATATGCTAAAATATAAAAATCTGATAATGAGATTTTGGTTAGCAAATAGAATCTGATGTCTAGATCGTTGATCCTAATTCTTGAACTACAATCGCACCAATTACCGTCAGCAATTTTTCTTATCTCTTGCAATTGGCATGTGTATGGAAATTAATTGAATAAAATATTTTAATCTTAATTATTTGTTATCAATTTTCTGATGATATATCGAAGATTCGCCTACGATTACTAACATTTAACTAATCCGTATTTATACTCATATTTTAATGACTAGGTAAATAAACAACATAAAGAATATAGTGTATAGTTGCAGTTTTAACTTCTAGGGAGTCGATAAAGATGTATTGATGGTTTTCGTAAATATTTCTACGTACAACTGAATCAGTCGTTTGAGAAACCCGACGTGTCCAAAAAAATCGATTTTCGTTTTAAGTATTTTATTTTTGGACTCCTTGCATGCCGAGACATCTAATTAAGACACAAAAGATAGCCGACAAGCCCAGCTGATTTATCGGCTTTTATAGACCATTCAACTAATCGTTGTCAGGAGAAACGCAACAAATCTAGGACATTGGAGTAACCAAAGCATTAAGTAAGTTTTGGCGTAAAATTTTTGCTTGGCCTGTCACAGTCAAAGAACCAATAGAAGATTTGAATGAAGAACCACACAGTTGAATCTTGCCCAGAAGTAACAAAGCAACAGCTTTAACGAAATATTGAATGTAATAATCAACAAATTTCCAAGAATATTAACAACTATAATAAATTGGTATTTATGTTACTTCTTGATCAGCTTTATTAGACCTATACCAGTTTTAAACTCCCGCTCTGTACGCTCGCTTTTCAGAGATACAACAAAAGTATCCTTTTCAGTTTAGATTGGGCCACATTGGCTACAGCTAGAAGTAACATAGCGATACTAGTAACAATATATTTAAGTTGGTCGGTGTACATTTGCCATTGGCTGATCCAAGGGGGGGGGGGCTATGGGGGCTGCAGCCCCTCCCTTTGGAAAATTTGTCGTCATTTAAAGATAGAATTTGACTTTCCTTAATGTAAGGAAGCAAGATAAAGAACAAATAATGTGCAGAACAAGTAGAATTTTAGTTGTGGGAAAGGAACATAAAGGTAAAAAGCTGATTAGCAGATCCAAATGAAGGGCTGTGTGGCTGCAGTCCCCCCATTAGGACTGCAGCCCCCCCCCCCCTTTAGGACTAAAGCACCCCCCCTTTATGATCGCCTGGATCCGCCCATGAAATTTGCTACTTCAATAATGCATATATTGTACATGCATACACCTCTGTTTATACATTTGTACCAAATGATAATATATAATGAATTTACAACGATAGTTACAAACAGTTAAAAAAAAAGTTCCGTCTGCAAAATTTCAATGATAACTTTTTAAATATTGACTGCATCGCCACGGAATGGTCTCATTCGATTTAGCGACGCTCATAACAATATGTATTTACTCATAACTATGTACGATTATATCAATGATTCCGAAAAGTATAATTTTTCAATATTGGGTACCCTACACCTACATTCAAATCTGAGATTTTTTTTTTAAAAATCACCGCCATGGAAAACATGACAATACATAGAATCTCGAGTTTTGTTTTATTGGTATATATCTCGAGGATTGAATCTTGAGGGAATAAGTCAAAGTTTTAACAGATGCTTTAAAATAAATTTAGAAATACTTTTAAAAAAATGTAACCGTTTTGAAAAAACACTTATCACTAAAAGGTTATTGATAAAAACAAAAACTAAAACAGTTAAAGTTGAACTCATTCGTAAAAATTATAACTGCTTCAATCCATACCAAAAAGTGACACAAATTTTGAAATGACCCATATAATATATTGTAAAAAATGGGGTGTTTTTTACACGACAAGAAATAAAATACGGTTATTACTGAGGGTAAAAGTATTTAATGTGTATCTAATTTCCGGCCTTCGTTATCGGTTGCCGAAAACCTGGTCCCTAAGAGTTATAAGTTAAAAACGTTAAAAAGTTAAAACTTATTGCTGTGAATCTTTTTTGTGACTTCACTCACAATCAATACTTACCCAATTTTATTAACGGACATTAAACAAAATGAATTACGACTTAAAATTAAAATGTTTCTTCTTATCAGAGTAAAATACACACTAAAGTGGTTAATATATGAATAAAAAAACTTTAAATATTTTAATAATTACATACATTAAATATGTATTTGTTGTAATGTCATGGAGGCATCGGATGATTAGGTGAAACGTGACATTGTTTTTCATATGATATAATCAAAATTTTCCTGGGGTCAATACGTTTATCATCTGCGCTACGTCATATCAAGCCGGTTGAAAAATAATGTAATCCATAAACAATTGTGTATGTTATCGTTCAAAAAAATGACATAACTTTCGAGCTAATGTAAAAACATTTTACATAACGTAAAGATTTTCTCTCTAAAGGCTGTTTTTAAGAATTGTTTCAATGACATTCTTAAATTCCGCAACTTGAGAAGAAAAAGGTGATTTTGGTATTACTTCGGATGAGGAGCTCCAAGATGGCGGCCGGCGTGAGTAAAAAAAAACAAGGTATTCCGATCACGCCCTACACGATATCCACGATTCAGTTCGGGTTAACCGAGAGCTCCCGAGCAGATGTAGTCCAGATAACCAACTTCCCCGCTTCAATAATGGGAACAACCAACGTAATGTAGAAATGAATGTTTCTTTAATGTAATTAAAGTACAACAGATATCAGTAGAAGTACTATTTCAATATATGAAAATTTCCTGTGATGGTTGCATACAATTTTAAATTTTAAACTAAACAGACCTTTTAACAAATAAATTTAATAGTTTGTTTTGTCAATTTAGTTGTTTGTTTTTTAAAAATATGTTATTGTACTGTTTAAATGTTTAAATGGGCTCAAGTTAAATGCACGTATAAATGGAAAAATTACAAATAAATTAATATAAGAATCCCAGTATTCCTAACCACCAGATTATTATTTTTTTGTTATTTAAAGAAAAAATGTATTTAAATAACCAAAAAGGAATAATTTAATCTTTTGTTTTGTAAATTTATTTGTTTGTTTTTTTAAAATATGTTATGGTCCTGTTTAAATTATTAAATGGGATCGAGTTAAATGCACAAGGTACAAATACTTAATAATATAAGAATCCGAGCATTCTTAACCACCAGATTATTATTTTTTTGTATTTCAAGAAAAATGTATTTAAATTACCAAAAAGGATATTTTTAAAAATGATTTGATGATGATTTTAAATGATATGTCTCCAAACGAAAAAGAACAAACTGTACATGATTTATTAGATTGAAGAAAGGGAGTAAAAGATTTAAGAAATTGTATCTATTAAAATCAATGTAACTGTAATTATCGGCTAACTGTATTATAATCCACTAAATAGAATTAATTTAATTAAATACATTTCAACTAGCAATAATCGCACTTCAGTAGACCTTCATTGGTTACGATGTTGCCTCTGCGCAATGTTAATTTAATTAAATGTTTATATTTGTTAATGTTATTCTGCCCTAACCCAATTAAAAGTTACCCATATATTTCAATAATTTTTCGATCAATACTTCCAAGTATAGACGAGCTGTTGGAAATTCATTTTATAAATATGCCATTTGGATATAGGTAGAAACTGTGTAGCTGCATCAGACCTAATCTAATTAAAGCAACCAATGAATTCCCCTTCAAAAATGTGGATATAGCCGACATCGGATCTCGGGAACTCTCGGTTAACCCGAACTGAATCCTGGATATCGTGTAGGGCGTGATCGGAATACCTTGTTGTTTACTCATGCCGGCCGCCATCTTGGAGCTCCTCATCCGAAGTAATACCGTGATTTTAATTTACCTTGTTCAGTTTTTTTCCAGTTCCAAGTTAAAACACCCCCTAGATAATAATAATACTTATTCCTATATAGTAGAGGTACTATGGATATCCACCTAAACATAATGAAAGAAGTTAATATTTATTTGAAGTAACTCTGTGCATAATCTGTTAACTCCCCCACTTCAAATAAAATTTAAATTATCAGCAGTTTTCCTGTAGCCACCTACATCTAATGGCAATGCTCTCGAGAGAGTTTGAAATATAAAAATCCCTTTCTTAAGTTCTTGTTGCCTCCTAGTTGATCCAATGGCTGCTTAAAAGGAAGGTGGATTAGAAAAAGACATTAACTTATAACAATTTGACTAGACATTTGCTTGAGAATTTGAAAATTACCTTGATGTAAAATATTGAACACGCCGGAAACTATGCTAATAGATTTATTTTTCAGGATGTTGAAGCCTTGATTGTTAGATCGGAGACAAAAGTAAAAGCCAACGTTCTCAGTTCAGCCCCCAAACTGCGAGTCGTTGGAAGAGCTGGAACTGGTGTGGACAACATAGATGTGGAAGCAGCTACTAAAAAAGGAATAATTGTGCTAAAGTAAGTAAAAAGAAAAATAAAGTATTACTATTCATAATTATTTCTAATTAACTGAGAACATCTTAAGAAAAAAAATGAAACTTCATGAAGGGAAATTAAAATTTGTAACTAAAAGAATTAAATTATACCAAACTAATTTTTCCTTGTATAGTGGAAGAATTTTTTAATGAGCTTTCAAATTAACTTCAGTCCAGTCCTGATGAATATTCAACAGAGAATTATTTTTATTCAAGATGCAAACTTGAATCAGAACATTCAAAAACAATAAAAAAGTATACCAAAGTAACTTATAAGATAAATGTTCTTGAAGATTGCAGTCAAATAAGAAAGTCCTTTAGAAGTAAATTTATTAAAAGACCATTAATAAAATTAGACTTATTACAAATATTAATGGATTTATTAATTATGTGTGTGAATTATTTACATAGCAGCTATTACTACTTTTTTAAGGCAATTAGTTTTTCAATGAAGAGGAATTGTAATATATTCCAAATAAATAATTACCAAGCTTTGTTAATAATTTTCAGTACTCCTGGTGGCAACTCCATCAGTGCCTGTGAATTGACCTGTGCACTCGTTGTTTCTTTAGCAAGGTTTGTATTTTTTTTTTGGTTGAATAAAAAATGAAAATTTAAATGAAAAGAGGACCTTACTAAATTAAATATCATTATTTGTATAGAAATGTACCTAGTGGTTGTCAGTCCTTAAAAGAGGGACGGTGGGACAGAAAGCTTTACACAGGAGAGGAACTTTTAGGGAAAACCCTTGCTGTGTTAGGCCTGGGAAGGATTGGTCGTGAAGTAGCAGCAAGGATGAAGGCATTTGGTATGAGAATAATTGGATTCGATCCAATTGTAAGTGCAGAATCTGCTGCTGCTTTGGGAATAGAGAAAATGGAACTGGCTGAAATCTGGCCTCTTGCAGACTATATTACTGTTCACACACCTCTCATTCCTCAAACTAAAAGTATGTCTTATAATACTTTAAATAATTACAAATTAAAACTAAGACGTTCTTAGACTAACAATGACTCTATTTTTGTGTAGATCTGATTAGTGAAGACAGCCTTAACAAGTGTCGACCAGGGGTGAAGGTTATAAATGTTGCTAGAGGAGGAATAGTTGATGAAAAAGCATTACTTGAAGCACTAAAGGTGATTATAGACGTGCATTTTATTGACTTGGAGCTCAATGTTCCATTATTGGTTTCTCAGGAAGATCATTTCTTCAGAGTGTACCCAACTCACTAATTAACCATTGTTTTAATTTCTTAAACAATTGACATCAATAATTAATTTAATTTTTCACATTCTTCTTCTTATTACATTTCCTAAAAGATTAATGAACCCTTTTTGGGATATGGTTGGGAAATGTCTAAGGGGTGGAGGCGAGACAAAGACGGGAGGATACTGTGAAGGCTGATCTCGTGGAGTTAGGATTAGAAGGAGAGCAATGAATGGAGGTATATACGGGATGATTGGTGATTCCTTGAGCCTTTATAATAACATTATTCTTATCATATTATCCTATCACATTATTGCTTAAGCATTAAAGCTCTTTAAAACTCTTCCTCAAGTTACATTAATATTTAGTTCTATGATTTCCATTGACCAATGAAGGAAAATAAAAAAAACAAAATGGCAAGGGTCTAAGAGTTTATAGAGTTAAGCTAAAAAAAAAATTAAATTTATATATTAAACTCATACAAATGGCTGAGTAATGAATATTTATATGACATGTACGTATGTATAGATTTTGTTTCATATTTATAGCTCTCATATGTATGTCCACTTATCTATATTTCAATATTGTGATGAATCCAGATAAATATTGGAATTGTATAGTCATCAGAATTTTAATTTTGCTCTTTTTTTTTTTTAAGGATGGCCGTTGTGGTGGTGCAGCTATAGATGTTTTCACAGAAGAACCTCCAAAATCAGAATGGTTGTTGGAGTTTATAAAGCACCCTAAAGTGATTGCAACACCTCACCTAGGTATGATATTTAGTCAATTTTTAAGGGGGGTGTAGAATCAGAACTACATATTAGGAAAAACCTTCAGGCCATAATTATGAAAAAAGATTCTACTTATATTACATTATTTTCATAAAATTATGAATTTCAATTTTAATATATCTTTTATATTTAAACTTCCATGAAATTGGTATGTAAACATTATTTTATTTAACAGCAATGTTAAATGAATGAAAAAGTAAACTATTTTTTGCAAAAAAAAACTGATTTTAAAATCTTTGGTAATCTTCTAAACAGATTTTTCACAAAATCAGCTTTTTGATTGTAACTACAGTGAAGTCAGTTGCTAGGAACAGCTGGCAATACAATATGTATTAATTAATGAACTTCAGTTTTTCTGTTTTAATTATGTTCTCCTGCAAGTGTAGATTGTTTTATGTTAAACCATGTATGTATTGTGTATATAATTAAATCAATAAAGTAAATATAGAAGTAAACATTACTAGTTCTCAAGATTACAACAGTTGGCGATGAGGATGGGATCCCCAATCACTTAATGCAACAGGGCTAATGCTACCTTGAGCTTCTAGTGATGCAAACTCTTTTTCAACACGCTCTTTGAGTTTAAAAGGAACATCTCGTTCCCGGACGAACACCAGTTTCATCTCTCTGAGTTGCAATCTGACTTCTACACCTGGGACAAACCCCACTCTTTCTTCAAAAATAGATGAATACTTCTGGAAAATGTTCTCGAGGCAAGTACCTGAGTTGACTGACAAAGGTTTGCGGTTGCAGTTCTGTTTGCTGTCGATTTCATTGAGGTTGATACCAAGACCACGAATCCACACACACCCAAGCAGAGCGTCGTGCCCTGCTGGCATGATATACAAATCGGCATCCATCTTTTTGTTCTTATACTGGACTCCCACAGTAACTTTTCCCTTTGGTTTTATTTCATGGTCTGAATAGGAACGTAATGAGACGCTCATTGCCTGAAGTGGAGTATCGAGACCAAGATTCCTAAAAACAGGGATTCGAATATCAGGGAAAATCGAGCACCTGAATCTACCTCATGTAGAATGTATTTATCGTGATGATGGCTTACTCCTAACAAATCTTCTGTGTCTTGAATTCTTCCTATACCATAGTCTGTGTCTGACAGGCTTTCTTTATCTAGATTTTGCTGGATTGATAGGCTGTTGGTTTTCGATTTATACAGGAGGGTTGTGATGCAGACTTTAGATAAGTGTCTGATTTTATGACATGCTTTACATATCAGAGAGTTGGGGTTTGTTATAGATTACAAATGTGATGTCAATTCGAAGCTCATATCAGCTAATCACCCAATCCGTCGCATTGGTGAAGTCCTACACAGCCTTAGAGGATCGAAATTTTTCTGCAAGGTAGACAAGACAAACCTCCATCTTAAAGTAGATGAGGAAGGAAGTAGGATACAGACAATTTCAACGCACAAAGGTAACTACAGGATGAATCGTATAAGTTTTGGAATTTAAACAGCTCCATCAGAATTCAATCGAATCCTGTCTCAAATACTTCACAGCCTTCCAAAAGTTGAAGCCTACTTTGATGATATCATCTGTCACGGAACAACCCTTGAAGAATGTACAAGGAACTTAATTAATTGTCTAGAACGCCTCTAACAGAACGACCGGCATATGTATAAAAGCAAATGTTCCTTCTTCAAAGAAAGCATAAATTACTTGGGTCATGTTTTTATCATTCAATAAAATTCAAAAATGCCCGAAGAAAGTTCAAGCAGTCTCAGAGATGCCACGTCCAAAAAATGTAGACGAATTAAGACGCTTCTTGTTGGTAACGTTGTACGCCAAGTTTATTCCTTTTTTCAGTTCGAAGTCACATGCCTTACGGAAAATTTTACAAAAAGGCCAACGATTTGAGTGGTCAGCTGCCAGTGAAGCTCTAAAGCTTAAATATGAACTGTGCAACGAAAAGGTTCTTATCCCCTTCGATCAGTCAAAACCTTTGGTTCTGACAACAGATGCAAATGCCAGAGGTATCGCCGCAATTCTCCACCATGATATGGAGGGTGAGGAACAGCCAATTGCATTTGCTTCTAGAGCTCTAACCCAGGCAGAATCCAACTATAGCCAGCACGATAGAGAAGCTTTGGCTATTGTGTTCGGTACAACAAATTTCTTCAAGTATGCTTTTGGTAAACATTTTGTACTTGTGAAGGATAAAGAGCCGCTATCCCGTATTTTTCACCTAGATCGGCCCTTACCACAAATAACCTCAGCTCATTTGTTGAGATATGCCTCATTCCGTAGTGGTTTAGACTACTCCGTTCGTTGTAAGAGAGGCCAAAATAACAAAAATGTAGATTGTCTTTCGCGTGCTCCAGTAGCCTCAGATAAAAGCCCATATCCGATAGCCGCAGATAGTGAAGTTAATGCTCTATATGCGGAAACGTTACAGGGCGACACCTTTAGCTTCAGGTCTGTCTCCTTTGGAGTTGTACCTAAAGAGAAAGTTCTGCACACGTCTTGATGCCCTGCTATCAAACAGGAAATATTTCGCTCCAACTGCTCCTACAGCTTTGCAGGCTCTAAGTCTCCAAGTAGGGGAGAGAGTGCAGACGAAGATACACCTGGGAATTCAAGGCGTTTGGCAGTTCGGCACCATCCTCAGGAAACTGGGCCAGTACCATTATATTTTCGAGTTAGACACCGGACGCACGCTGAAACGCCTTATCAATCAGCTACTCTCAACTTTGGTTCCAGAAAAAATAGTTCATTTCGTTCCTTCGTTTCCGCAGTCCAGAATGGGTGTGCCAGTCGCAACAAAAACTGCAGAGGTGCCCTCAGTTTGTCCTTTGCCACCTTCTACGCATATAAACCTTCCAGGTTCCTAGTCCTACGCACCTGGACCAATAGCTCCAGGCCTGCCTCCTGTACAACCTAGTCCTTCCCCTCGATCGCCCAGGCCTACCAGGATCCGGTGAAAGCCTGCGTATCTCCAGGACTATGCCACCAACATTAGTTCCCTTAAATAAGTGGGGGAGAATTATAGTGTAGCCAGTTGCTAGGAACAGCTGGCATTACAATATGTTAATGAACTTCAGTTTTTCTGTTTTAATTATGTTGTCTTACAAGTGTAGATTGTTTTATTTTAAACCATGTATGTATTGTGTATATAATTAAATCAATAAAGTATATATAGAAGTAAACATTGCTAGTTCTCAAGATTACAACAGGAACATTGCAAAAGAAAAAAAAAGGATCTTTAACTTGAATTGTTATTCCATAATAGTAACCACTGCCATTTAAATAAGCATTGAAACAGAGTACATATATCTTGCATATCGTTTGCTGTTAGATTACCACTATGTCAATTCAAAAGCTATGATTTAGATCCTCTTTCTCTTAGTAATTTAGATTAAAAAAATGTTAGTAAATTCTTTCCATTATGTTTGTTGATTCAGGATTTCAATTTTGAGTTAATAGTGGTTTTTCTTTGATCAATTTCAGTTCTAATATTGATCAATTACTAAATTAATATCATGCACTATATTCAATTTACCAAAACTAAATAAGTTTAAACTAAATTAAGTTGGTTTATATATTTGTCTTATAATTATTTAATTTTACTTTTTTAAACCAATAGTTATAAAAAAAATTCATCTTTATTTATCATTACAGGTGCTAGTACTGTTGAAGCTCAAAAGCGAGTCGCTGTTGAAATAGCTGAACAATTAATTTCTATAGCGAAACCTGGTGAAGGCTTAGCTGGAGTTGTTAATGCTCCTGTTCTCAATGATTTGAGAATACCATCAAATACAGCATGGATTAATTTGGGTAAAGACTTAGGGAATCTAGTTGGGAGACTTTACAAATCAGAGCCACTTGGAGGAATGAAAATTGACATTATAACTACAGGTAAAATATCTCACTTATCTGTACAATATTTTATTAAAACTCAAATCCATTATTTTGTAGATAATTAATAATTTCAATCAACAGGTGTAGAAGCACTCCGTTTTATGAGAACGGCTATCTGTGCTGGTCTCATGTCAGGAAGAACGGAGAATGGTCTCAACCTGATCAATGCTTTATTCCTTGCTGAGGAAGCGGGTGTCCATGTTACCCATTCTCACCAAGATAAGATGTCTGAGCCATCAGTATCAATTGTTGTATCTGGAAAGAATCCTCACAAAGTATCTGGTAATTATTTATTATAATTTATTTTTAAAATGAAAATTTACAGTTGAAATGAGATTAGTTTGTCACTATTTTAGTTAGCACAATTACGTATTATACCTCAATGGTTTGTAGTTTAATTTTAAAACATGTAAAGTTTTATTCACAGTACAATTGATTTAAACATTTAATACCAACTTGATTTATACAATAATGTTATACACACAGAAATATATATTCTTCATAATTTGTAGGTACAATAAGAGGAGGGGAAAGCTGGCTGCTGTCCATAGATGATGCTAACTTTTCTTCAGGAGTATTATTGAACTCCAACACCTTAATTTTTGAAGGATCAAAGGCCAACGTCGACTGTCCTAATGTTATAGGTAGGCGAATAATATTTTTGCCTTTAGTATATAGTATTTAATTCAGACTTTATTTTTGTAAGACTTCAAATTTTACTGAAAAAGATTCAACTTTTAATCATCATAAAACCTTTTCAAATGATTTTTATTAATATTTTTCAAACTGTTCTCATTATTCACTCTTAATATTATTTGCTATCTTATTAATAACTCCTGAAGTTCATTTTTAATAATACCTCAAGTTGACTTAGTTATATTTTGGAGATAGTTAATATTCCTCTGAGATATATTCACTATATTATGTAATATTATATTTTTTCCATTTTATTTTGAATTTTAGACTATTATGTTACTAAATTCACAATTTTTATGAGTGAATAATTCCATTTCTGGGATCTGTTAGAAATTAATTAAGGTTGATAACTGGCCACCCTGTTCCAGTGCCGATACCTTTGCTGATTTCTGTATCACCTTAGCAGGAGATATGTCAAAGGGAAACATAATCCGCATAGTTGAGTCCCATTGTTTTATAATGTTTGTGATATTTATTATGATGTTTTATCTTGCCTTCATCAGGATAAAAAAAGACAAGTACAATGTACAATGCCAGTAAACTTTGATTTTATTGTAAAATTGGTAGTTGATGGTGTATTTTAAAAAAATATAGCTTAGGCAGGCGGTCAAAAAATCTAATAATACACAGTATGAAACCATTTTTTTTTATAAATCTGGGGTTTTGCACTATAAAGGCTGTTTTTTAAATGCAGAATCCATCTATTTTTAATGTTTAGAATTACGTATCACTCATGTTTCTTTTGTATTAATATGTGGTCTTTAAACTGTTTAAAATCGAAAAGTGGTCAAAAAAATGGAAAATCAATGCCACCAAATTGAGCTATGTCAGTTTTTCTTTAAGAAAATTTATTTGTCTACCTCTGACAATCAACAACAGCCCAATGCATTCAAAGAACTTTTTCGATACCTCGGACTGTACTCATGGATGGGTCTAGCCAGTTGTAATCATGGGCGGATTCAGCTGGTCGTAAAGGGGGGCGTTGCAGCCCACACAGCCCTTACCCTGGATCTGCCAATCAGCTTTTTCCTTACTTTTAGTAAAGTTAAATTTTATCTTTAAATTAAAAAAATATTTAAAAAGGGAGGCTGCAGACCCCATAACCTCTCCCTCTGGCTATGCCAATGACTGTACTTAGACAAGCCAATGTATAAGCAACTTTCACATCTCCTGGACTACAGATCATCAATCAGCTTTAGAAACAAGTGACTAATTTACACCATTATTCTAAGACTTGCTTGGACATGCGGAGCAGAACTTTCTCATAATATTATTAATACAAGTGAAACAATTATTTTATTTTGTAATTTCAATATAAATAGATTATCATCAAACTATAATTTATTTCAGGAACTTTAGTGAAAAACAGCATTATAGTTACAAACATGGCAGTTGCTAGAGGAAAATCAGCAGTCTGGATTGCTGTTCAGGTACTTGAGAAAGCAAATTTGCCAAAAATTGAGGGACTAAAGGCATTTTAGTCTGTACGGATCGATAATATTCATTGTATTTTATTTTTGTTAAATTTAAATGTCAATTATTATGGATGTATTGTTGATAATTTCTAATAATGATGGCATCATTTATTTCTCGTTATTAAGTATATTAATAGATATTAGGTGCTATCTACAAATTAATGTTAAATATACATTTAACAAATCAGTGGTTAATTTTTACAGATGGTTAGGTATATATTTTTTCAAATCTATTTTTTGAAAATAAAATGTCAAGTATGTGATTCTTGGATTAGTGTTTAGAGCTGATTCAGAAAAAAAAATCCTGAAGTAAAAAGACTGATAAAAATAAAACGTGCACTTATGAAACTTCATTGAGTCTTAAATTTCTTGTATCTTTTTGAATTTATAAAATAGAAATTTAAAATGAATTATCTCTTATGTATTAAATAGATAGACATTATATCTCAAAATAGAAACAACTCTTTATTATTCATTTATATTTATTAACTTCAGATCAACATAGTTAAATATAATTTATCATTAATGTTCGTCAGAAGTTTTGAAATGTATTTTTAGTTTTATAATAAAAAAGTGTTCAGATATATACAAATATACATTTTATTTTTATTTTTTTACATAGATGAACTGTAAATAGTTTTATAACAGTATTGTTATTAGTTATTTAGAATGAAATGTCTGAAACTTGTGTGTAATTATATTAGTAAAATATAAAGTTTCAATTTAATTAATAAAATTGTGTATTAATAAAAAAACATGTTGTGATGTTTGTTTCCTTTCCTTTATAATCACAGCCAAATATTACAGTAAACATAATGTGTTAGTCTGCTTACTATAATCTTTGTACAGAAAGATTGTAAAATAAGATTGCTTAAAGATTGTAACTAGTCACACACTAATTGGTCATTGAAGAAATGGTGAGCTTCGATTTTTATGCCTTGCAGGTTTTAAATGTTAAATGATTAGTTTTGCATGAGAAATAACCCATGATAACATTTCTGGATTCATTTTCTGATTCCAAAATTTGAGGGAACTAGTCCTCACCACATCCCTCTCATTCAAAGCTGATATAATCCTGAACTCTAAGGGAGGCGAGTTAGAGCTTAAGTTAAAGCTTACAAGTTATTTATATGGAAATATCTTTGAAGAAGATACCTATATGGTTATGTTCAATAAATGCAAAAATAGTTCTGAAGCGTTTAAATATTATTTGCACTAAAAAAAAAAAAAAATAATAAAAAAAAAAATTAAAAAGAGATATTAATCTGCCATGCAAGGGTAGCTGCCATGTATATCATTTATTAGAAATTGTTCTTTAGATAAACATTTCTTTGGAATATCGAGAAGTTCAAGAATAAAAGCTTACATTGTTATTTGCAAAATAAATGTTTGTACTTTAATAACAGATTAAATTTTCAAAGGCTAAGAATCAGTAAGGTCCCATATGGAAGAAAAAAAGATTTGCATGCCAAAATATGAGACAAACTTTTTTTAATAATTAAATTGGCTCAGAATTAAGCAATTTTGTTAAAATCGTGATTAACGATATTACATTTTTCAAAAATTACATTCTTTTTATTATGCACCACACAGATATCTGAAACAACATATACAATCGAGAAAACGAGGAATGTAGACTGTTTTACAAATTTCCTAAAAATGTTCTCACAGTCCTCCATCTTGGTTTGATACTAAGTTATTAGGTCAAGGTCATGCATGATCTTTGGTACCCCTTTTGCATTCTCTCAGATGAGATCAGGCGGAGAAATGATAAATGGAGTAACAACAACAATTTCCAAACAAAAATCCAAATTAATAAATAAATCCGAGGTTCTTCATACTAATAGTCCCCCCCCCCCTCCAATTAATCAGTAGGATGGAATCACTGGGAACCGCTGCATTAAATAATTCTGGAAATGTTACTTCTTTTGTATATAACAAAAGTATCAAGGTGGTTATGCTATGATTCTAATAAACATGCACTGAGCTGTTTTCTGGGGTAGGGTGGTATACTTAATCAATGCCCAACAGTAGGTTATTTCCTTTTTATCTATAGGTTCTAATGTTCTACATGCAATCTGCTAGTATATCTTGGCTACAAAATTGCGGCTCATTAGGTATTTGGTTCCAGCCAGAGGGTCGTACCTTTTTACTACATGTTTTATAAACTTAAAGTAAAGGCACAATTTATCTATGACCTATAATAATTTTATTATTATAATCATTTTATGCTATAGTTTTTTTTTGTTGTATTTTATGACCAGGAATGAATTTTTAATTAAATTTTTCAAGCTCTATTTGAAAGTTTGAATTCACTAGGTTGAGACTGACTATAAGGCCTATAGATATATTTTAGTATTGTAGTTCAATGTTAACCAGTGGATATATTTTAAATACATTATACATTAACACAGCATTTTTTCCACTTTTTGCTTAAACCTACAGCCCATTTAACAGGAGTTCCAAGTGCTGACTAGCGCAGATAATGTATGTGAAATTTAGTAGTTTAATAGGAGTACCATAATGAATAAATAGGAGACAAATGAATACACATAAAAAGTTTAATAAGACATAGAACTTATATTTTTTATACTTGTAAGATTAAGATAAAAGTAGATATAGCAATACTTGTATACTATACCACAATTTTAAGTCAATCCAATGACTAATCTTCGACTTTTTTTTTAAATAACACATAACGGCCCATAAATTTTCCTTAAATAAGATGAATAAAATTATAATTGATATTTAAAAAAGATTTGACTATCTATTTGAGTTAAAGTCATCAATGAAAAAAAAAAAAAAAAAAAATGTCTAGTTCTACAGTAAGTCATTTTAACACTTAAAACAGTTTCAAATTTGACAAAGTACCTCACGTTACAATTAAGGGCTGATTTTAGCTTCAAATTCTACAAGTATTAGGCGAGTAAAACTTAATGAATGCTAACACGGATGGAATTGCAGAAAGTTGATTTAGACTTCCTTGCCCACCGTCCTTGGATGTTTTCCAGTTAGCTCCAACAGTTGGAACCAGATCGCTAACTGCTAAACATGCCGAAGACTATTATACGATCAGAACGACCTTGCGTTCGTCCAACTGGTATTCCAGTCACACCCATATCCACCACCGCTCTACGGTTTTACCGGCTTATCTGGGTCACATATCAGTTTCTTAATTTCCCATCCAAAACTATTTTGCATGAGACGGAGATCCCCAGCGTTGCAACATCCAGAATTGCAGATCCACGCTAAGATCAATTACTTAAAAGGTTAAATTTCTTTCGTTCGACGTTCTAGACTTTGGTTGGGAAGGTAACGAATATTTATTAAAGCTACCCTCCCAAGATAAATCGCAATGAATGAGGATTTCAAGAAAAATAAACGATACAATTTTTATATTAAAGTAGACTTGTATATTAAAATGAGATTTCCGATAAAATACAATTTAAAATAAAATTTTAATATGTTAAAATACCTACCCAATACCTTCAGGGGCGTGCCTTGACCATTCGGAGTCCGGAAGGGATATATTTTTGAGGTACCTTAAAAAGATATGTATTCCCTGGTTTCAGGCCCTCCTGGTTTCTTGGTAAATGACCCTGGGGGAATATTTTACGAAAACAGTAACATTCTTCTCTTCATGTTCATATATATTAATAAAGGATGTTTTGGATAAGTACATATAGATAAAGAAATACCAGACGGTGTAGTGGTTAGCATGGCAACCTACACTACTAAAGGTCGCGGGTTCGCGTACCGAGGTGGCTCTAGGATTTTTTAATGGGAGTAAAATATCCTTGTCAATGCCTTCCCCCGGAAAGGACGTAAAATGGAGGTTCCGAGCCTGTACGATGTCAGGTACTCGTTAAAGATCCCTGTCCTAATTGTACCTGGATAGGCAAAATTTAGGACTCCCACTGTAGCATCGTCCGAGTAGCCTTAGTGCCATAAAGTGACGTTAAAACAAACAAACAAAGAATCACCAGACATTCTCCATCGAATTTCCTACAAAAAAGTTCCTATGAAGGCTTGGTCTATTTTTCTATCTTTTCGATTAATTAAAGTTTTTGCGATTTTTCAACTAGCTACGCTATTTTTATTGAAAATGCCGTATAGAGAACTATAATATATTTTCATTAAGTATATAAGATAACTAAAAAAATACAATTCAGTAGAGAATTAAATTTTCGTTAAGACTGGGTATCTAGGATGAAAAATAAGTTATATTATCAAAAAGTGGCCAACAAAATATAAAAAATTCTATTTTAAAACATTAACTTTTTATCATGTTTTTATAGTATTTTATCCGTCTTTCCGTGAAAGGTTGAAACATTAAAACAACACTTCATATTATTTTTAAGCTTACTAATGCCTCCAGTGTTTACAGCAAATAAAAATATATTTTGATTTAACGAGTTTACAAGGCATGGTGATAATTTGACTGCATTTTTTTTTTCAAAAAAAAGTGCTTGACTCCCATGATTATTAGGCACTTAATGTAACTTTTTTATAAACTAGAAACTAAGCCATAATAAAAATGTAGTACTATCTTAAATTAGAAAAAAACATTTCTATTTCTTTTTATCAAAACTGTATAAGAGATATTTAGTAAAAAACAACAAGTAGAAGGAAAATCTGGTGCGGTGCGCGCATCTTACAACTTTTACTTACCACTCTCCTTTCTTTAACTAAAAAGGAACATTTTTTTTTTAAAGGTATAATATTAAGTGTGACCGGAAAGGGAACACAAAACTCATTGACAATTATTTTTTTTTTTTTATTCTATTGGAAAGTGGGTACTGTCGTCTATACTTCATACAGTAGCAGTAGTGGATCCAGGGGAGGAGCGCCCCCCCCCCCCCTGAGAGGTGAGGACACTCATGAAGTATTACTATTTCTATATAAAATGAGCTATATTTAGTCATTTTTCAAGTCCACTAATTGAAAGCGAATTGTATATAAACATTTACAGTAATTTACGTCATTATGTACTAATATGCATTTTAAATTAGGGCCTTCATTACTCATGAAATGTAAAAAAAAAAAAAAAAGTGCGCCCCCCTCAGAAAATTTCTGGATCCGCCACTGTACAGTAGAAGAATTAAGTATCAAGAATGAAGTCGCCTCCACTTATTTATTAGACCCCGATCTTGTTTCAATTATTTTTCAACTGGGATTCGTTTCAATTTTTGTATTTCTCAAATCAGGGTATTTTCAAACGACCTATACAAATTTAGGCATTTATAAGTTTTATTCTTTTTTTTTTTATTTTAGAAATTAAGAAGTATTACAAATAAAAAAAGTAAAGATGATTTTTCATGCTGGGGCGGATTTAGCTCGAAATTTGGGGGGGGGGGGCATAATATTGTTTGTTAAACGCGTAGTATGGAAGTACAATGTTTTTATTGAAAAATAAAATGGTCAGTACTTCATTTTACAAAAGGAACCATGGCTAAGAGTTCATCAATAATTTTTTAAGACACTCTTATATTTATTGATGCTTTATAACAACCCAATTTGTTCCATTCTCTATCCTAAATCAGATCTTCGAAACCATTGCCTCGAGCAGGGCTGGTGATGGCGTAAGGTAATCCTTCCCATTATGAAACAATTCAATTTCAGACGAAATGTGATATCAGCGTATTCATGTTAAATGTTTAATTTTTTTATCAATATATCAAAGATTAGATTTTTAATGAATGCCAACTAGTTATAGTGCTAAAGCTAGCTAACCAATCTATACTGTAAACAAAGTTCTTTATAAGCATTGTGATTTCTGATGCGTGATTATTTTAAAATGTCAAAACGAAGTAATACGGCAGAGTTGCAAGATTATATGATTAATAATAGGATACATGAAAAAGAAGATGTCCATGAACATGATAAAAAAATTTAAGAAATACTTGAAGAAAAGACCAATTGAATCTTATTTTATATTGAATAAAATTCATGGGAATGCTGTCCTTTGACGAGGATAGCACCCAGTTTCTGTACAAAATTTTGTGGTATTGTAGATACTAGGAAACTCTGAAGAAGGCGCTAACTAAAATTTGTATGCAAAGAAGGTGGGCATTAATGATTATGACCAATGGGTTCCATGGTGGAACGGACGAAGTTGAATGTTTCCAAATATTATTCTAAAAAGTTCAACTTTACTTATTTCGGTTTTGTTACTGATTTAGAGTATTTTACTAATTATTTTTTGTCTTAGAAGATTTTTGTCCAACGTCTTCCCAATTCATTTTGCATCTTTTTCTTTTCAATTTCACTCATATGTACAGAAACAAATGTAAAAAAAAAAAAAAAAAAACTAAGCGAACAATTCTGTAAACTACTCGGTGCACTTCGGAATTTAACCATTCGACTTTACGAGTTTACGGTACCCTAAACTGCATTTTTTTTTCTTAACGAAATTAGCACCAATGTTTCACGAAGGTCGGGATATTATTCCGTATTGATCTACTTTTCCTGTTGTAATTCCTGACTCGGATGTCAAACGGCGGATATGCGGAATTCCGCTAATTATACTGCAGTAAAATCGAAGACAGTATTTATTACACAAATCGAAAAGAAATTTCAATTGGTGTGTCAAGTGGTATAAAAAAAATTGTGAACTACTGTTCTAAACTATATGTTCTGGACTCCATTATATTCGCTATGCAGTCTAGCCCTTATCTGTCTTCTAATCGTTAAAATATCTCCATCGAAGGCGATACGCACCAAATAATTACGTTGCGTGGATTGAAATTGAACCAGAGCGTGCCAATTGGTTTGATTGAGGCGAAAAACTCGACTTACTTGAAACTAAATTAACTTGCAAACATCCCTCCGTTTTCGACCCCTTTAATTTGGGCAGATCCGCAGGTACTGCAGATATCGAAACTCACTTATAACACGAAATTAGCAATGTTTCACCAAGGTCGGAATATCATTCCGTATTTGTCTACTTTTCCCGTAGTAATTCCTGACTCCGATATGCGGAATTCCACCAATTTCTTTTAAAATGCCTATTACTGCTGTATTAGCCATGCAATAATGTAAACTAATCATGTTAATTTTAATTTGTTTATTTTTCTCAAAAAGAACAATTAATTTATCAATAAGAACCTTATTTCACATTACAAATAATATTAAATATCAGCTCTTTCTTTCTTTTTTTTTTTTAATCATCAAAGGGTACTGGAGGTATAGAAATTATCTGTAAATCCTCCTTTTTGCATTTATACATATTTATGATGTATGAACATATAGAAAAAAAAAAAATCAAAACTTAGGTCAGAAGCCCTATCAGTAGGTTGTAGGACATATTCCATAGGAATTACAATCCGGCATATTACATAAAATAGAAAGTTCCTAGAATTCTCTTCTAACATCTTGAAATACATAAATGCCGATCATATACTGTTGACGTTTCAGGAATTTTTCTTTCTCATCTTCATGACCTGTAGTGGGAAAACGGTAAACACTAAAATTACCGCTAATTACAATTAACTATCGAAATGTTAAAACTAAAATAAGGCAAACTACAACTAATGCCTGTATTGTTTGTTTAACGTCCCTTTATGCTACTAGGCTAGTCGGACGATGCAACAGTGGGAGTCCTCTATTTTGCCTATCCAGGAATAATAATTAGGATAGGGGTCTTTAGCGAGTACCTGACATCGTACAGGCTCGGGACCCCCATTTTACGTCCTATCCGAGGGACGGCATAGCTAAGGAATTTTTACTCCCTTTAAAAAATCCTAGGGCCACCGTGCCCATATTATAAACCATGAGGTTTTAGAATTACGAGCGAGAATGAATAGGAATGGTGGAAATTGAGATAGCAGTGACCGGGAGTTATTTGATTTTCTCAAGTGTAACATATACCTAATAAATATATTTATATTATACTCGTATATATGACTCGATATAATTTATATTGGGTAATACATCATATTTATTTTAATTAGATAAAGATAATCATAATCTTTGCATATTTATAAATCCTATTATATATAGAATTACCAGGATATTTACCAGGATTGGCAGATCAGATCACCACACTGGCAGGTCAGATCACAACACCAGGGTTATCTGTGTATATTTTAAGTAATTATTGACTTATCATTGTTATTTTTACTTTCACTTACCTATAAATGAAATTCACTTACCTATAAATATTGCGATCGTGAAAAATTTCGACTTCCGGTTTTCAACGGAAATACAGGTTTTGGGGTTCCCTGAGTCCAAATAACCAAGACCCGCAAAATGGTCTGTGTGTGTGTGTGTGTTTGTGTGTGTGAACAGACTTGCTCAAAAACTATAAACTGTGCGAACCTGAAATTGGGTATTTAGTGTATGTATATGCCCGCGATGTGACAGAAAAAATTTCATCAAAATTGGTCAAAGGGAGGGGGTACTTTATTTAATAACTTTTTATGTTTTTTTCGTTTTTCTCAAAAACGGCTTTAACGATTTTGATTATTTGATATATTAATGTGCCCGAGATATGTAAATTTTTAAATTTAATTAAAATTTAATTTTTTTTTAATTTTTAAATACTTTAAAAATTTCATCAAAATTGATCAACCGGAGGGGGGACTTTACTTAATAAATTTAGTATCATTTTCATGTGTTTTTTTATTTACTCAAAAACGGCTTTAAAGATTTTGATCAAAGTGGGTATTTGACGTATGTATATGCCAAAGATGTGACAGCCGACATTTCATCAAAATTGGTCAAATGGAGGGGGCACTTTATTTCATAACTTTTTTACCACTTTTTACCTTTTTTTCGATTACCTCAAAAACGGCTTTAACGATTTTCATCAAATTCGTCGTGTTTAATGAAAATTAGGTGTTCTTTAATATCAGGTAAGCTTTATTATTATTAAAATGTTCTGAGGGGGCTTAAATGGGGAAGGGACCTTTTTTGTTTTCCTATAAAGAACCTTTGTATTTGTTTATATGGAGAAATTATCTGTCTCTCGTTTCGCCTAAAAATAAGAAATGGCTAAATATGAGATATGATAAAAATCAAGTAAACATATAGAGGAGAAAAAAAGAAAAATATTCAGTCCACTCATAAAACACGTTGAGCCCACGCATGCGGAGTACTCCTTTAATGACAGACCATTGTTCATAATTAAAGCCGATCTGTTCATTTAATAGAAATTATTTGTTTCATGGTAACTATATGAAGTTCTCAACAACTACATAGAGAATTTAAAATCAGACAACTTGGAGTACTATGCTTGCATTGCCGAATTACCACAAGTAAAAACTTTTATTTAATAATAAAAAAATTAGTGTTTTTTGTAGAGCAAATAAAAACAAAAATAAGAAATGAATGTGGAAAAATGTGTCTTTGAGAAGTGCAATTAACGAAACACATCAATTTCTAATTTAAGTAAGTTGGTAAGTGAAAGTTGTGTGTTGCGCGCACGCACCAGATTTCTTTTTGTTAAGTTTTAAGGTCTGGCCACACATGTCCGCACCGGATCCGCACCGCAGCACTAATATAGGTTATGTTCAGAATATTTTTAATTTAACTTACAATTCTTTTGAGACATTTCTTGGTATTTGAGAAAAATACTATAACGTTTTTTTTTTTTTTCTAGTATTTAGGTAGAACAGTTGTAACGTTTAAGGGCCTGGCCACATATGTCCCCACCGGATCCGCACCGCAGCACTAATATAGGTTATGTTCAGAATATTTTTACTTTAACTTACATATTACCTTTTTAGTTAACTAAAGGTAATATGTAAGTTAAAGTAAAAATATTCTGAACATAACCTATATTAGTGCTGCGGTGCGGATCCGGTGGGGACATATGTGGCCAGGCCCTTAAACGTTACAACTGTTCTACCTAAATACTAGAAAAAAAAAAAACAACGTTATAGTATTTTTCTCAAATACCAAGAAATGTCTCAAAAGAATTGTTTGTTTAATGAATAATAAGAAATCTACTAATTAATCATATTTATTCATACCTTCATGAACTTTTTCAAACAAATTTTAATGAAGTACACATCTTGCTCTTGCGAGGGAGTATATGAGTATACTCAAAAGGTCGTATGTCAATAACAGCCGGTTTTTCAAAACAAAAATTCATTTTATATGCAATTCATTTTCACTTACCTATATATGAAATATATAGTAAGGAAAGTATTGCGATCGTGAAAAATTTCGACTTTCGAAATGAAAAATTCGACCGGTTTTCATCGGAAATACACGTTTTGGGGTATCCTGAGTCCAAATAACCAAGTCCCGCGAAATGGTCTCTGTGTGTGTGTGTGTGTGTGTGTGTGTGTGTGTGTGTGTGTGTGTGTGTGTGTGTGTGTGTGAACAGACTAGCCGTACAAAACTGAAATTGGGTATTTGGTATATGTATATGCCCGCGATGTGACAGCGAAAATTTCATCAAAATTGGTCAAACGGAGGGGGTACTTTATTTAAAGAATTTTGTCTAATTTTTACGTTTTTTTCGATTTTCTCAAAAACGGCTCTAACGATTTTGATTAAACTTGATATTTGATGTGCTTATGTGCCTGCGACGCGACAGCCGAAATTTCATCAAGATTGGTGAAACGGAGGGGGTACTTTATTTAATAAACCTTTTCTTATGTTCACGTGTTTTTTTTTATTTACTCAACAACGGCTGTAATGATTTTGATCAGAATGGATATTTGGTGTTTGTATATGCTCACGATGTGACAGCCAAAATTTCATCAAAATTTGTCAAACGCTGGGAGTTCTTTATTTCATAAATTTTTTTTCAATTTTTACATTTTTTTCGAATATCACAAAAACGGCTTTAATGATTTTGATTAAATTAATCATTTTTAATCAAAATCAACTCATGTTTTTTATATTATTTATAGAAAATTAAAAAAACGCCAATTTCTAATCTAAGTAAGTTGGTAAGTGAAAGTTGTGTGTTGCGCGCATCGCACCTGATTTTTTAGTTGTTGTGTTTGATTATCGAAAGAAACATTAAAATTGTTATTATATTCATTGGTAAAACTTTTTTGTGTTAGAGTTTAAATTTTCCTTAAAGGCTGGTGTCAGTCAGGATTAATGACCAAGCGAATCCTGAAATTGGAATATTTTTTTTATTGTGCATGATTCTTCTTTTCTATTTACTGATGACATACTTCGTTTTTTTAGGACCCTAGAGATAATCATTTTAATTAGAAATCCAATAAAATCGCATACTCAAAAAATCTGGTGCGTGCGCGCAACACACAACTTTCACTTACCAACTTAGATGAGAATTAATGCGTTGTGTTAATGCCACTTCTCACTCGGTTACACATTTTTCCACATTCATTTCTTATTTTTGTTTTCATTTGCTCCATAACAAACACTAATTTCTTTTATTATTAAATAAAAGTTTTTACTTGAGAAATAGCGGCAATGCAAGCATGATACTCCAAGTCGACTGATTTTATAATTCTCTATGTACTTGTCGAATATTTCATTTATTTCCCATGAAACAAATCATTTCCATTAAATGATCAGAAGGGCCTTAATTATGAACAATGGTCTGTCATTAAAAGCGTCCTGCGTGGGCTCAACGTGTTTTATGAGTTAACTGAATATTTTTCTTTTTTCTCCACTATATTTTACTTAGTTTTTATCATATCTCTTATTTAGCCATTTCTTATTTTTAGGCGTAACGAGAGACAGTTAATTTCTCCATAAAAACAAAAACAAAGGTTCTTTATAGGAAACAAAAAAACAAACTAACAAAAAAGGCCCCTACCCCATTTTAACCTCAGAACATTTTAATAATGATAAAGCTTACCTGATATTAAAGAACGCCTAATTTTCATTAAACATGACGAATTAGATGAAAATCGTTAAAGCCGTTTTTGAGATAATCGAAAAAAGGTAAAAATTGGACAAAAAGTTATGAAATAAAGTGCCCCCTCCGGTTGATCAATTTTGATGAAATGTTTGCCATCACATCTTTGGCATAAACATTCATTAAATACCCAGTTTGATCAAAATCGTTAAAGCCGTTTTTGAGTAAATAAAAAAAACACGTGAAAATGATACGAAATTTTTTAAGTAAAGTCCCCCCTCCGATTAATCAATTTTGATGAAATTTTTACAGTCATATCTCGGGCATATACATACATCAAATACCCAGTTTGATCAAAATCGATGAAACCGTTTTTGAGTAAATGAAAAAAAAACACGTGAAAATGATACAAAATTTATTAAGTAAAGTCCCCCCTCCGGTTGATCAATTTTGATGACATTTTTACAGTCATATCTCGGGCATATATATAGACCAAATACTCAGTTTAATCAAAATCGTTAGAGCCGTTTTTGAGAAAATCGAAAAAAACTTAAAAAGTTATTAAATAAAGTACCCCCTCCCTTTGAGCAATTTTGATGAAATTTTTGGTGTCACATCGCGGGCATATACCCATACTAAATACCTAATTTCAGGTTCGCACGGTTTATAGTTTTTGAGCTAGTCTGTTCACACACACACACACACACACAGACACACACACACACACACAGACCATTTTGCGGGACTTGGTTAATTGGACTCAGGGGACCCCAAAACGTGTATTTCCGTTGAAAACCGGAAGTCGAAATTTTTCACGATCGCAATACTTCCACTTACTATATATTTCATATATAGGTAAGTGAAAGTAAAAATGTTGACATACGACCTTTTGCAGTATCAACGAGGCATGTAGTTGTATATTTTTTATTGCAACCCTATATAAATAATAGAATATATTAAAATCCGAGGAGTTTGAAGGCGGACGTATCCATGAAAAATTCTCAGTAAGGGTAAGAAAGCTGACCAAGGGTAGGATCACATGCTACGATTTCGTGTAGGGCGGACGACCCTTGCGGGAGATTGTAAGGCCGATCTGAGGCCGTATGAAAATATCGTGGACGGATTCCTCTACTTCCAGGTACCCCCCCTTACCTGAGGAGTGGTGGGGGAGTTCCTTCTCCGGGGGTGCCCAGTCGCAAGCGGGTAACCGAACAATCGTCATGGCCAAAGTCCCCCTCTTACTGTAAGTAGAAATTTGCAATACTATTTCTTATCTTAAGCATATATTAACGGAGATATAGCTTCCAAAACTTACAAAAGTAAAGACATCCGAAGCACTATCTGCCAACCCTCGAATAGTTTGAACAGCAGTAGGAGATAAATAAGTGTTTTGCTACAGATAAATGAACTAATCGTTCCGAATTATTATGTAATTGCTTTTACACTTCTTTTAGTTTTGATTATGTATTGAGTTACATAAATAAATTTAGCAATGATTGGGATGGGCTACGAGGGTGTGGCAACATCGGTTGCGTCACGGCCGACGCCCAGAACCTAAGGGTGCTACCTATCATTGCAATTTCCTCTAGTCGTAGTTTTGGATATTTCGCAGTTACCATAAATATCCCACCTGCTGACAAAAAAAAACTGGACCGGAAGCAAGATGCTCATTTCTCAGACGTTTCCCATCCCAGCGCTTCCGTTTTTTTTTTTTCAATTTTTCATTACTGCAAGTGTTATGACGATTTCGTTATGTGTCACATCGTTATGTGCGTCGCGCCGATGATAATGTAAGATGTACCCTCCGAGCGAGTGGGGGCAACGTGAAAGGGAGGCTTGCAGTTTACTACCTCTTACTCTTCGTCATTAGGAGACAGTTAAGAAATAAGAGATGCATTGGTTTTTTTTTATTCTTTTAGCGGATGCCACTTTCTTGTCTCCAACCAACACGTTGGGTAACGACGAGCACTCATCTATCATATTATCCTGCGATTTAGCAATAGCACATTCAAAAGTGTATGACAATTTGCCTATTCTCCACCATTCGATTTTCAAATTAAAGCCTTTTGACCTTGGGTTATAAATCTCAAAGTGAGTTATTTATTAACCTTTTAAAAATAGGTTCTTTTATTTCCTTGCCTTTCATTTGAAATTTAAAAAATGGGAAGAACATCCCTGAGTGTTCAGACAACTTTTTTAAGTATAAATATACGTATTTTTTTAATTCCTCAACCCCTAACAGGAATAGGTCCTGCACACAGCTGACTGGTGAGTCAGACAAGTCACGTTTTCAACGCCACATCACGTTTTCTTCATCATAATTTTTTCTTCATCTGTGAAAGGAAGAATCTAACTGTTACGGGACTCCAAGCGTGTTTTTTTTTTTTTTTTTTTTTTCCCATCAATACAATACAATAAGGCTTAACGGACCCGAAGGCCCGACGCCGACACCACCAATCGGTCCCTACATACCTCTATCCATCTACCACCGTCCAATCCCAAATTCACAAGATCTGCTTTCACCGAATCTTCCCACCTTCGCCTAGGCCTACCCCTCGGTCGTTTCCCATCCGGCACCGCGCTTATTAATCTTTTCGGAATACGTTCACAGCCAAGTTTTGCAATTTTACACGCCCATTTTATTCGTCTTGCTGCAATCACGTCAATTATATTTACTGGGTAAAGCTCACGCAATTCCGCATTGTGTAGCCGTCTAAATTCTCCTGTTGACTCATCTTTCTTCGGCCCGAATATTCTACGCAGCACTTTATTTTCAAACACCATAAGGCGTTTCTCATCCCTTACTGTAAGGGGCCATGTTTCACAACCGTAAAGAACAGTCGGAAGAATTATAGTTTTGTAAATCCTAATTTTTAAATTTCGGGATAAAAGGCGTGACCCAAGTAATTTTGCAACCGAGAAATAACAAGCATTTCCCGCCTTTAATCTAGCCTTAATTTCCTCTTCGATTTCGTTTTTTCTAGTTACAGTAGATCCTAAATATCTAAATTTCTCAACGGCTTCGAATATTTCCTCTTCTACTTCAATATCGCCAAAATTGTCACCGTTTCTACAACTAACCATATATTTTGTTTTTTCCGTATTTATTTCTAGCCCTACTTCTTTTCCGGCTTCCATCAATGCTTTTGTATTTAGTTCTATCGTTTCCACGTCGTCGCCAAGCAAAACCAAATCATCAGCGTAACCGAGTACGGATATATTTCCCCCCAGATTCAAACCCTTTCCGGTATTTATCACCTCCCTAATGACATATTCTAGAGCTAAATTAAATAAAACAGGGGATAGCGAATCCCCCTGTTTCAAACCAGAGTGAACCTCGAACTTCTCAGAAAAATAACGACCGATTCTTATTTTATTGAACGTTTCGGTCATACACATTTTTACTAAGTTTACTAACTTCTTCGGTATTCCTAGTTCAGTCAGGATGTTATACAGTTTATTGCGGTCTATTGAATCATAAGCCTTTTTAAAGTCGACATACAGTTGATGAACAATACCATTGTATTCTAATTTTTTCTCTAATATTTGACGGAGGGAGAATATTTGGTCTACGGTAGATCGGTTCCGTCTGAAACCACATTGATAATCTCCGATAATTTCCTCGGCGTATTCGGTTATTCGGCTAGTCAGTATTGACGTAAATACTTTATAGCAGACCGGAAGTAGTGAGATCCCACGGTAGTTATTAGTGTCTGTACGCGACCCCTTCTTGTGAATCGGTATAAGTATAGACTCTTTCCATTCTTCGGGTACTTTTTCATACTCCCAGATCTTTTTAATCAAAAGATGTATTTTTGAAATCCCAGCTTCCCCACATGATTTGATTAGTTCGCTAGGAATATTATCCGTCCCCGCTGCTTTATAGGATTTTAATTTTCCGATAGCTATTTCGACTTCCCCTATACTCGGTTCTTCTAATAACGGTTCAGCACTTTGAAATTCCAAAAGTGGTGATAGACGGGTATTTTCTGGATTCAAAATACTATCAAAGTGCTCTTTGAACTTCCTTACTATGTCTACCGGATCCGCTATGATGTTATTATTATTATCCCTAATACCAGTCGTAACTGGTCCTAGACGTTTACGTGATAAATTTATGCCTTTATACATATCTCTAACGTTATTTTGGATTCCATTATTTTCTATTTCTATTATTTTGTTTTTGAGATATTCTCTTTTTTTATTTTTAAGCAATTTAGTCGTTTCGTTCCTCATGCCTCGAAAGTAGGCACGATTGTCTTCGCTAGGATTATTTAAAACTTTGAGTTTAGCGGCTTTTCTTTTCTCACACGAGTTTAAACATTCTTCATCGAACCATGGTTTATTCTTATTATTTTCCCTTTTGCCCAGACACAAATTACTGACCTCTTTAATATTATCCCTAATCCCTTCCCACAATTGATCAATGTCTTCGCCATTCTCTGTCGATGGTTCTAATACATCAAATCTATTCTTGAGTTCAATTTCAAATTGTTTTCTAATCGCCGGAATTTTAAGTTTTTCCAGATTAAAATATTCGGTACGAGATCCGGTTTCTAACCTTTTTTTTATTGAAAGTCTTTGCCGAACTTTAGCGACTACTAGTTCGTGATCCGACCCGCATTCCGCCCCTCGGTACGACCTAACATTAATAACACTATTTTGCCACCTATGCTGCACCAAAACGTGATCGATTTGATTTCTTGTTTGTGAATCCGGTGATGTCCAGGTATATTTGTGAATATCTTTATGTTTAAAAGTTGTACTTTTGATTATTAAATTTTTAGAAGTAGCAAAGTTAATCAATCGGATTCCGTTATCATTACTAATTTCGTGTAAACTTTCTTTTCCAATAGTCGGATAATATATTTCTTCCCTGCCCACCTTTGCGTTAGCGTCTCCTAAAACTATCTTCATGTAATTTCGCGGTAATTTATCGAAGACCCACTCTAGTTTATCGTAAAATTCCGACTTAACTTCGTCATCGCTGTCTTCGGTCGGAGAATGTATGTTTATTAACGCGATTTTAAACCACCGCCCCTGAAATACAGCTACTGATATCCTGTCCCCGAAAAATTGAACGTCCCTCAAAGCGGATATCAACCTATTCCTAATCAGAAACCCAGTGCCTAAACAATAATTTTCGCCCCCGCCGTACCAAATTGTGTACTTACCTTCTCTTAAAGAGCCCTCCCCCGGCCAGCGTACTTCTTGCAGCGCCACGATATCTATACCGTACCTCTCAACCTCATTCGAAACCGATTTTAACCCACCCGCTGTATTCAAACTTCTGACGTTCCACGTCCCTAATACTAAATCTCTTAATTTCAACTTTCGCCATGATTCCCCTAAAGCAGTCCCCACCCGGAGACCCGAACGGGGGACTAGTTTACCTCCGGATAATGAGCGTTTTACCTTAGGAGAATCCATGACTGTTTGTGGTGTTTGGGTGAACTAAAAAATGTGAGTAGGGCGTTCAAACCTACGTCACACCCTCCAGCAAGCCTGGGGGGCCGCTCTCATTGTTGGTCAGCGAGTCCTACGGACTTAGCCGGGAGGAACTTCCTAGGAATTTCCACCGACCATCCCCACATCCGCCACCCGTGGGACGCTCCCCATACGCGGTAATGAGACCCGCGCGAGGTTTTTTTTTTTTTTTTTTCCCATCAGCATACTTAAAAATATTAATAACTCTATTTACTCTTATGAACACGCTTCAGTTCAATGTTATAAGTCTTTTCACAGAGCGCTTTAAAAACGTAACCAAAAATTACAATATATTGCATGGTTACAAAATATTGCAGTTACAAATCTGAAATTTCTCTCTGGAAGGCTCTGTTTGATAGGTTTTTAGGTCATCTTAGTATGCATTCTAAGTTTTATATTTTAATTTATAAAAAAATAAATAAAAAATAGATTCCTTAAGCTTTACCTTCAGGAGGGGAAAATACTTATTAAAATATAAAAGACTTATTTAATACTACTTACTTAATAGTAAAAAAATAAGTTTATAGTATTCTTATAGGGAACATACATTATCAAAGCTGTTATAAAGTATTAATGGCAAGACCAAACATTATCAAAAAATTTAAAAAACATCTTTCGAGATGTTAACCAGTTTAACTGATTAACTAAATCTTGAAATACTTCAACAACTGCATCGTTACTCGCTAATGGTCGTTTACTGAAATAATATTGAATACTTAAATTTGCAAACTTAAATTTATTAATTCTCCATTACTTAAAGTAATCTATTATTAGATTATTACAGCTGTATCTTTCCAGATTATTTAAGTATCTTCAGTTTTGTTTTACTTCTTTAATTTGTTTGTTAAACTATGTGATTGGTGACATCATAAATATCTGTATTCAACAATTTCCCTTTTTACTTTTTTTTTGTTATTTCCGTTTTTATCTACTTTAAGTTTAATGCAAAACAAGCCATTTTATAAATATTTTATATATTAACCAGTATCGATTTCGGATTGATAATCCACAACAGTAAAAATATTCTTTTTAATATGCAAGGCTTATATAATTATTGGTTTTTATTTAATCATATCGAGTTAGTGTACTTACGCCATTTGTCTTCTCCAATGGATTTACAAATTTAAATTTCAAACAATAATTTTAAATAAAAATATAAATAGGAGTTATATAGCATTCTTTGAAAGCTTGGCTAATATTCTCTAATTTACGATTAGCAAACGAATACGTAATTAAGTTCAAGCAGCTTTGATCCATTAAAAAGCTCTTGAATAGAAGTAGAGATGGCAGAGGTAACGGAATTGTCTTGCTAGGAGTTTCGTAACTGTTTGGAAACCACAGACAAAATAAAATATAAAATGACGTAAGCCGTAATGCCGGTGAGGATACCAGTCATTAGGTGATGTTGTTGATAGAAGGTAGTGATGCGTTTTGAAATCATAAAAATCAGGTTTTTCGAAGGCCAGTACGCGTTTCTCCCACGGGGACGCGACTCATCCCAGTTGTACTGATGACGGTAAGAGAAACCTTTTGCAATTATTTAAAAATATTTTTGCAATTTTCCTTCTCCAAGAAAATCAAAATTTACGGCATTAGCGGATTAATACCGCTATTCGTAATAAATTTTATAGGATAACTAATGAAATAGTTGTACTTAAGTAACTTGGATATTCACAACAAACGGATAAGAGAATCATAAAAGGCACCTAAAACCGGTATTGTTTTAATTATATAAATATTGTTTTTATATATGAATTTGTGTGTCAACTAAATGTGAGTTCTTAAGTTCTAATCATAACTAATTAAAAATATCATGATTCCAAATTACTACATTTTATAGGGTTAGTAGTAGAGGGAATGTTGAAATATTTGTTTACTATAACCTGAGCAGTTATTGAAGTCTACATATAAAAAAAATCTTCAAAGTATTTTATTTTAAATATATATTACTTTATGATTTAACTTACCCATTTGATTAAACTTTAAAACGATATTAGTGGACTGCGAACACTACCAGCCTACAAGAATAAAACTAAAAATGAACACATCATTGAAAGAAGTGCTACGGGATACCGAAGATAATGTTGAAAAACTAATGAATTTTTTGAAGCTTACCAGATTTTACAATACAGAATTTAAAAAAAAAATGCCTATGACCCCTTCGGGTAGAGGGAAATCAAAATAAATAAAACGATATTTATCTGTCACAAACTAGATAAATTAGGCATTATGAAGTAGTTGTTACTAGTGCATATTATTAAGTTGTAGATATTTTGAGCTATGAATTTATATGAAAGAAAATGAAAATTAATGTATTCTAGAAACAAAGTATTCTAAAACGTATTCTAGAAACGTTTATTCTTAAAGTATTCTAGAGACGTTTTCACAATAAATTCTTTCTTTTAATCCAACGTGGTTTGAATGTGGAATATTTTCAACGTTGTAAATTGTTTTCGATAAGAGTAATAACGTAATTATACCAATAAAGATAATTTTTTTATAATTTATCTAATGAAATTTTTCACATTATGCTTATAAAAAAAAATAGATAAATTAGGTATAGTGAAATAGATTTTACTAGTGCATATTATTGAGTTATAGATATTGTGAGCTAAGGATTTATATAAAAAATTTAAAAATTAAAGCTTTGTTGAAACAACATGCGTCAAAATTAATTCTTCCTTTTAAAACAGTAATTACATAATTATAATAATAATGATACATTTTATCAAATGAAATGTTCATTAACAACGATTCTCAAAAAAAAATTAAGATGTTTCCACTTTCCTTAGAGAATTCCTGACCATTTCCCAGGATATTTTAAAAGTATGTGATAAGGATCAGTTACAAATAAATATTATCGAACCCAAAATGTTAACTTATGTGCAATGATTCATGGCATTTTGACGGTTATAAAGTAATTATTACAGTTTTCTCTAATTAATTTTTGTAGTTTTAGTGAATATTCGGTAAGAATCTTGAGCAATAGTCCAACATTTAAACATAAAAATTAATATCGAACTAAATTTGTAAGAATAATAAAAAGGTACTTAATATTTAACAAAAGTCTTTTTCGTATTTGATGGTAAAAAAAAAAAAAAAAAAAAAAAAAAAAAAAAAAAAAAAAAAAAATCGAAAACAAACAATAAAAGATCATAGAAGCAGTACTATACTCCTTTTAATAATTAATAGAAATATTCAATTTTTATGCTATCTACATTAAAATTCCAAAAGAGCTTCCGCTTGCTCACAGTTCCTTAGTACTTAATATTAATGCATCAGGTATGGAGTATCTCAAGCCCAATATTTATTTTGTCATGCATAAAGATATAATCGTATAATTAATTATCGATAATATAATTTTCAGACTTCAAATATAAATTCAATATTTTAGTTTATTCTATACATTATTGAAAAAACAGTATTTATGAAATATGAATATTAATATAAACCGAAATTTGTCTAAGCCACGGACAACTTTTCGAAATATGACCACACTTACTTTTGGAGGCTTCGATATCAGTTTCACTCACAAATCGCTGAATCAATTACCCTAAAGCTTAAAACCGGAAGTGAATCAGCTACACAAATACAGATCTTTGATTATAAGTTAATACCTACGCGAGTTTACATCACTAAGCCTCATGTTGTTACATGGAAATAGGTAAGATGAGTATTTTTTTTTTTTAACGTTCAGATTGATACACATTCCATAAGGCTTTCCGGAAACAATTAATTTTTAATTGTTATTTTTCAATTAAAATATATTATGGAAGATATCGACAGTCGATGGTAAAATATCGATATTTCGATTCCTAGTTTGCCTCCATATATACTGAAACTACACCGATCATGAAATATTCACTGATCCTGACCTTAGGCACCGCCAAAGATATCCTACACCCTGAAGCAGTAGAGCAGTTACAATATTGAAGCGGAATTTCTCTGGGCAGTGTAAGTGGAACTGATACGTGACTAATGTTGATTCCGCAGAGCTACAATGCCCTGCTTAGCGGCTACCGCGGCAGGAATTGTGACTTACAGGAACAGGAACCCGAGTGCATAACAGAAAGAACTTTCCGAACGGTATTCCTTGTAACTTCTTCAATGCGGATGTCTGAAATGATCTTCCATGTTCCTTCCGATTCTTCTCTTCCAAATTCGGATAACCGAGTAGGAAAAAAAAATCAACATAAAAACCGTTACTCATTCAAGGAGAAGCATGGAGAACTAGTTATCCTTAGGTTTTTCAGTCTCATTAAGAATACATAACTTTCTCTACCTCGTAACCTTGAGGATGGAGATCCGATTCGGGGATACAGTTTATTCCGAGCATGTAAAAACTTTCTAGCCTGGAACTTTCTCAGTATTTTCAGGAATACAAATAGTCAGCTTACGTAGTTAACAAAAAATCAGTAAATGCAAATTTCAGGTATTTTCAGTTCCAAAAACTTCTCCACAGTTGCAAAACAAACAGTAAATATGTACATTACAGTAAAAGGGGGTTCAAGCAATATTTTCGTAAAATTTGTTTTTTCCATTGATTGCTTTGAACATAATTCAACCAATAAAATGGAATGGGTTGAAATGAAATATTTACTCGTAGATTGTCTGTTAGGAAATATATTTGTTTGAATGATGTTTTTAATAACTTTTTACCACCAAATAACCAAGTCCTGCGTAATCACTTTTTTTTTTTTTTGTTAAATGAAATATTAATTGTCCCTACCTGAGAAGGATACTGTATTGCCGTCTTTTTTTGAAAAATATTCAAGCGCTCAAAATTTGGTTCAAATTTCTTACTTCATTCTTCTTAGACCACAGTTATTAGTACAAATGACAGTCTCCAATAGATTAATGCAAAAGAATTGAAGGGTTTGCAGCAACAAAGAGTTAATTGTAATTTTGGGGAAAATAAAAAAAAAAGAGAATGTATTTAAACCACCTTGTCTTCGTCAAATTATTTGTCACTTAACACTACTTTTTTTCGCCAAACGCCATCGAGAAATTCGTCTTCAGTCTTCCCCAAGAGATGGTTGTTAATTTTGTTTGGCCTAAAAATGGTATTAACTCTTTTTTGCTGCAAACCCCTCAATTACCATTGAGGCTACAAGTTTTGTTTTCCTTATCCGGTCGCAGTTAAAAAACAGTCATTTTCAAAAATAATGGCTATTTTTAATCAAGGAAGAATGGTGGTAAGTGTGACGCGCGCACTGCACCGGTTTTTTCTTTTAGAAAAACTTAATCCTCGAGTTTAAATGTGATCCATTATGCTAAAAGGCAGGTATTACATTTTATTCATAGGATAATAATAATAAAAATGGCTTAGCGAAACCGAAGGTTCGGTGCTGAATCAAACAATCGCCCCCTGTACCGTCACCCTTTAATCAAAATTCCGCAAGAGAGCCCTCACAGAATCTCCCTTCCACCTTAACGTAAGCTAAGTAATTCCACGGCAGAAAAGTAGTCTGATTTTCCCACTTTAAATCTGGCCTTGATTTCTCATCGATTTTTTTTTTTTTTTTTTTTTTTTTTTTTTGTTTAAGGACAAGTCGACCATTAAGGTCATTATCGTCCAACTCCACGGTAGTTCTTTGACAATTTAGATTAATACTGTTCAACAATTTAGATTAGTACTGGTTAACAATTTAGATTAATACTAGTTTTTTGACAATTTAAATTAATACTGGGTAGATAGATACAATTTAGATTAATACTGGAAGGTGGATAGGACAATACTAGAACGATTTAGGTAGAGTTATTATTATGAGATTATTATTAACATATAATAAATTATTTTATTTTTCAGACAATATTATCGTCACTACTTTAAGAAGATATTAATATTTTTATAGTATTTTTAAATAAGATTAATCAGTTTTGTGGCCCTTAAAAATTGAATTAAATTTGATATGGTAAAAGGGTCGTTTCCCAGAAGTTCACAAATTTGTTGCGGCAGCCCATATTCCTCTCTTTGGTTTTCATAAATTAAGCATTCACCTAAAACATGATTTACACTGTTTCTTACTCCACAAGCTTCACATATGGAGGGGGTCTTTCCTTTCATTAAATATTCGTGGCTGAATCTTGCATGTCCTATCCGCAGTCGGGTTAGGGCCACTTCTTCCTTTCTGTTTCCAGAAAATGAGGTGCTCCATGGCTGAACGCTTCTTTTTAGTACCCTTAACTTGTTATCGGTTTGAGCATCCCATAATGATTCCCACGATGTCCAAACAGCGTACTTTAGTTTGAGGCTTAAATCCAATGCGGGGACTTTCGCATAGCGGATGCCTTCTGTGATCCCTTTCTTAGCTTCTCTGTCAGCCTCCTCATTACCTTCAATACCGGTATGACTCGGTATCCAGCAGAAAACTGTGCTGATGTTCATCCTCTTTAGGCTGTCTATCTTCTCGAAGATATGCTGTACGAGTGGGTGTGTAGAATATAGGTTACTTAGAGCTATTAGAGCGGATAGGGAATCGGAAAATATCACGATTTTATTATTACCTGGTATGATTATTGATAGTGCTTTATAGATTGATAAAAGTTCTGCTGTGAATATACTGCAATCTGAATTTAGCGAGAAGGAATGTGTCTGATTGTCATAGGTAAAGGCAGCTCCTACTCCGTCTTCATTCTTCGAGCCGTCAGTGTAAACATGTGTGGAATCAGTGAGCTCATTTTTAATTTTTTGAAATTCTTTTTTAAATACTATGGGTGGAGTGTGATTTTTTATATGTTTCACTAAAGATAAGTCAATTTTTGGCTGTGGTATGGTCCAAGGCTCCTTGGTTGATATGGTTTTGGGTAATATTTCCGGGATTCTTATGTTCAATTCTGAGAGGGAGGAAAAGACTCTTCTGGGATAGGATTTTCTTAATGCGTTACTGTTTGGTTCGTTGGTGGGTGTCATGTATTTTAAAAGAAGGTCGTTTAGTGGATGCTGTGAGGATATTAAAGAAATGTAATATGAGAGTGATATGATTGTTCTTCGGAATTCAAGTGGTGGTTCTCCGGCTTCACAGCAAATGCTCAAAATAGGGCTGGAACGGAAGGCTCCTGTGCTTAACCTTAATCCACTGTGGTGTATGCTATCTAACATCTTGAGAGTTCTGGGGGATGCAGATCCATAAGCCATGCATCCGTAGTCGAGTTTAGATCTAATGTAGGCTCGGTACAGAGTTAACATGCTTTTCCTGTCACCGCCCCAAGACGTGTTGGTCAAGCATTTGAGAAGATTTAGTGATCTTAAACAATTTATTTTAAGTAGTTTAATATTTTCAGTCCAATTTAATCTGTAATCAAAGGTGAGGCCTAAATAACGTACGGAATCCTGATTAGCAATGGCAGTATCTTCAATTTTAAGCGTGGGTAGTGGTAATGTTTTTTTCTTTGTAAAAAGTACGCTGACGGTTTTTTTGATAGATATACGGAATCCATGCGTTGTCAACCAGTTATTGACTCGGTTCAATATTTTTTGAATAGTTTTATATAGTTCCGGGATTGATTTTCCTGCACAGTAAATTACCAAATCATCCGCATAGAGCATAGACTTGACTGGTGTTTGTATGATTCTGAGTAGTGGATTCAACGCGATTGAGAAAAGAGCTGCTGATAACACACTTCCTTGTGGAACGCCATTCTCCTGCATGAAAGACTCCGACAAAGTTGAACCGTTTCTCACTTGGAATGTTCTATTTTTTAAAAAATTGTCTATTAGTGCTAGCATGTATCCGTCAATACCTATGCTCAATAAAACGTCTAGTATTTGCTTCTTCCATACTCTATCAAATGCGTTTTCCAGGTCAATAAAAACAGCTAGGACCTTCTCCCTATTGTTAAAAGCTTCATTGATGTCCGTCTCTAGCCTGACTAGGTTGTCCCTCGTGCTTCGACCTTTACGAAAGCCGCTTTGCCATTGGTCGAGTGATCCTTTTTTTTCAAATATCCAGTTTAATCTATTGATAGCCATCTTTTCTAGAAGTTTGCATTCGGTACATGTTAATGAGATTAAGCGGTAGCTCTTGGGATCGTCTGTTGGTTTGTCTCTTTTCAGTATCGGAATCGCAATTGATTGCCGCCATGAATCAGGGAACAAGCAGTTGGTGTAAATTTTATTTAGATATTTTAAGAATAGTTTTTTGTTCTCAAAAGAGAGGTTCTTGATCATGCTAATTGTTAGATTATTGGGCCCTGGGGAAGAATCTTTCCTTGAGGCTAAAGCAGTTAAAAATTCCGAAAAAGAAAATGGGTTGTTTATTGGTGAAAGCGGATTAATATGTATAGCCAGTGGTGTTTCTTCTTTCGCTTTTTTGATTTGTATGAATTGTTTAAGTTGATTGGCATCGGAAGTAATGAATTTGTATTGGGATCCTATGGTATCGGCAATGAGTTTGGGTTCAGTTATTATATTATTTCTATCTTTTAGTAAGGTAATTTGTTTAGTATATCCACGTCCGGTGATTTTCTTTACTGCATCCCACATTACTTTTGAAGGAGTATTCATGTTTACTTGCGTCAAGAAGTGTTTCCAAGATTCTTTTTTCGCTTTTCGTATTATGTACCTGGCGTTTGTTTTAGCTATGTTATAATTTTCAAGATGATCTGTGCATGGGCAACGTTTAAACTTTCTCAATTCTCTTTTTCGAAGTTTTACAGCAGATTCACACTCCTTAGACCACCAAGGGACTATGATTTTATTGTAAAAAGGTTTCGTTTTGGGAATGGAATTTGATGCGGCGTTGAGGATCGTTTCTATAATTGTATTTGTTACTTCGTTAATATCAGGTGATTCAAGAAAATCTTTAGGAAAGTTGGCTTTTGATCTATAGGAATCCCAGTCCGCTTCACGAAGTTTCCATCTGACAGGTTGCTGCGGGGGGATATGCCGGTCTATAAAGTCTGTAATAAGTGGATAGTGGTCACTATTATAAAGATCTTGAGCTGCCTTCCAGGTGCTACGTATTCGAAGACAGGGACTTGCAAGAGTTAGATCGATATAGGAGAGGCTACCAGAAGTTGGGTTGATGTGGGTCGGATGATTATTATTTAAGATTATTAGGCCACTTTGATCCAAAAATGATTCTATGATTCTTCCCCTTGTGTCTAGACTAGATGAGAACCAGAGCGGGTTGTGGCTGTTGGCATCTGTTAATAATAATAGTGGGGTTGGTAGTTGGGAGTACAAGTCAGCTATTTGTTGAAGGGAAAGTAGTTGGCCAGGAGGTAAATATAAAGAGCATACTGTGAATGAATAAGGACTGTGGATTCGCACTGCCACTGCTTGAAGCTCTGTTGAGAGATGGATATTAGTAGATGGAAGATCTTTGTCAACAAGGATTGCAACGCCTCCGCAAGCAATCAGGCCACCCGTATAGTCAGCACGGTAAGATGCAAAATTTTTGAAATAAAATATATCAGAAGGTTTTAGGTGTGTTTCCTGTAGGGCGATTATATTGAAGTTAGTATCTTTGAATAATACTGTTAAGTCATTTTTATGAATATTAAGACCATTTACATTCCATTGCAAAACACGCATATGGTAGATTTTATGTACAGGAAGGAAACGAACAATGAAAATAGTTGTATAAAGATATTGATAAAGTTAAAGGGTAAAAGTAAAAAAAAAAAAAACTGTTTGAATTACAGGGATTAAAGTTTCTGTTTTATAAATATTTGTAAGTGGTTGGCTCATTTCTTTTTAACTTTGGGTTTAGAGCGTTGGGGAGTGACAGCGTCCTCCTTACTATTCGATTGAGGAGTTTTGCATTGAGAGGAAGTACTTTGTTCACTTACACTGTGGTTTTGGGTTACCGGTCTATTTCTTAAATTAGTAATCGATGTGGGTACATTTGGCACAACCATTGACGTAATTTTGTTCTTATTTGCATCTATAGAAACAGTATCAGTATTATTTGTAACTTCCTTGTTATTAATATGTAATGACGAAACAAGTTCTTCTTGATATTCGACGTTATTAATATTCAAAAATGATGACTCAATTTTACTTATTTTTTTAAATAGAATGTCAACTGTATAAGTTAATTTGTTTATTTGTTCGAATAAAGATTGATTAAGGGAATTGGTTTCAGCAGGAGTGGGAGCAATTGGAGGAGTGGGGGGAGATGCGGTGACTTCTGCCAGAGATCTGGCATGAGACGTCACGGGGGCTGCTTGTTGCCTGTTAACAATCAATTCTGCTTGGCGATAAGAGATCTTATTCTGGGTTCTAACTTTTTCAATCGATTTTTCCATTTGATATACAGGGCATCTAGTATAATAAGCTGGATGAGCTCCTTGGATCCCTGGATGAGCTCATCGATTTTGTTTCTTCTAGTTATCCCTTCCGGTTCAACGTATTCGCCTCTACATCAGCACCACCGCAATCATTCCCGTTTTGCAGCTAACCATATATCCTGTCTTATCCGTATTTATTTAAAGCCCAAGTTCTTTACTGCCTTTGAATATGAACTAAAAGAAGATTTAAATCAAAATCATCATATTCCATAATGCTATTCCCAAGAAGTCTTTTATAAAATAAGTATTTGCATTATAAATTTAAAATAAAATGATACCATAATAACTAACATAATTTAAGAATGTTATTTATTTGTACTAAGTTTATTTTTGTAGAAAATAATGACAAATGCTGATTTAATTAAAAAGGAACCGGAACCATCATTCACTTATTTATACCAAGGATATTGGTCAGAAATTTTTTTTTTTCCCATATTCAAAATGGTCCACTTTTTCCGGAATCTGACCTTCACTTGAGAACAAGCGGCGTAGTCCTTCAAAGAAAACTAGGCGATCGGTATACGAACAGGGAAAGGTGGCACCTGCTAAGCAAGGGGTTTCCTCAACTTACCTTCGGCTACGTTCAATATTAGGCTGAAATTCAGCGTAATTTTAAGAAGGAAAATAAATAAAAAAACTAGCCATACCGAAAGTTAAGCATTTACTTGTTTCATTTTAAAATTACTTGTGTACACGCAGACAATGATAAATGAGCCTGAACAAGTGAAGAATTACAATCCACAAAAAATAAACATCTAAAATATCGTCCTTTTGTAGAAAAAGAAACTGAGAGTTCAATTGAATTGCAAATCGAACTCACTTGTCCCTCGGTGAGATAAGATGTTTTGCATAGGAATCCCGTTGGCAAAACAACAATCCCCTGCTCCTTTGTCAAGTTCCCAACTAGAGATCCCTGGTCCCAATCCAAGTGAAACTCAACGGAGCCTATCAAGCGAATAGTTTCGTTCTACCAATGAGATTTCAGATTAGCAATTGTGACAAATAGAACGACAAATTTACACCAATTAGGTACTCTTAGGCCATTATCTATCACAGTTCATTCAATTGTGCAACTCAGCCTATTGTCTAGAAATAGAAAAAAAAGAGACATTTGTTGAAATTATCACTGTGATGAATTTGAATCGCATGACTAAATGAAAGGCAAAAACGAGAAAATATACGAAAATTTTGTTTTTGGTCGACTCTTTAGTAAAATTCGAAGTTGAGTCATTTGTTGACGTTCCGATTTATCAAAATACAACCAATTTAATTGAAATGTAAAGGGAAAGTCAACCGACTAGATTTTTCAAATACTTGGGTCAGCAGCAGAGACCAGTGTTGCTCCTCATCAGGAGAACCATTTATTTATGGTTATAAACGAAGGTGTTATTGTAATTACCTGTCTTGTGTATTAGAAATTCCCGCTGAATTATAAATTCAAAATCGAAAACTGTCTCTTCAAGAAATGATCCTGGATATTTTTGTGAGTCCTAGAAATTTATCTTGACCGCGAACATGGGAAGCCATAAGGTTTGCATTTTTAAAAATTATTACTTATATCAATAAACTACAATTATGTTGGGGAAACTGTTTTTATTTATTATTATTTTTGTTAATATGCCTATTTATGTCCACATTATATTCTCGTTCCATCGCTAAATTCTATTAACAGATCTATGGCTTCCCAACTTTTTTTTTATTGTTATTCCATTCCAAGTGTATAATCGAACATGATTTTCAAAATCCATCAAATCGTTCTGAGTTAATTCAGGGATTAATGAGGTTTCAGTGGTTCAGTGAAATGAAGATGCAAAAATCTAAATTTATTTTTATACATTCAAAGGATACATTTAAAGCGAATAGAAAATGAAATAAAAAGCATACTTGGTGGCATTAATTCAAAATAATAGAATTCAAAGTAACACAGAATCTCAATCTCCACTCACTATATTCTTCTTGGCATATAATAGTTGATTAATATATTGCATTACATTATTTGGAAGGCCACATTAATAGTTGATATGTTACTGAAACGATGTCGGTTTATTCAATACTGCTTTTCAATCATTGGAATGCTTGAATTGGCTTGGAATGTTAAATTATTGAATGTTAAATAGGTCGGAGATTGCCTATATAAGTTATGTGACTATTCCAACCACCATTTTACATATAAATGTCATCATAAATGTTATCATGTATCCAGGCTTCATGCAAGAAATATCAATCCCAAATGAATGCATCAGCATATATAACACATTTTACTGACATATTGAAACAAGATCACATAACGTTTGACATATCGTGTTGAAGTGGTGTCGCATGTAACATACTTAAATAGCTATGTAAGTAACATTATCTTGCATAACATTTCAGAGCCTAGTTTCTATTGCTTATATTTTACAGCTACATTTCTTTATTTATTTAAAACACTATAAATAATACACAAAATACTGAATTTATCTGTCCATTAGAGGATCACAAACTATTCACAACTAAGGTGTTTGAAGAGTAAAAATCAAAAAAAAATTTTAATAAAATTTAAGTTTCAATACAAAATGCTTCTTGGTTAGTTGCAAAACATATATCTCAATTTTCCTCATAGTGCTATATTTTCTGATAATGCTAATTTTGTTCTTGTAACTTTTCGTGGATTAATTAGATTTTCATGAGATAAAGAATTAAAAAACATAAAAGAAAATCTGGTGCGATGAGCCCAGCACAAAACATTCAATTACATACATAGTTAAAGTAAAAATCGAAATGCTTTATTAATAGTGTAAACACTATTTAGAAACCCCATTTATTCAACTAAAAAATTACAAACTTCACAAGGAACAATTTTTACATTTCTGTACTTATTTTTATTCTTATTATTTAAGGTATAGGGTATTATAATTATTGCAATAGATTTATTATTATGATTTTTAAAGGTCCTCAAAAATAAGTTCTTCTTCTATGTAATCTTAAATACACTATATGTGCTGGAAGATCTAAATTTTGTAATTGAAGATTGGTGAGATACTTCTTCCAAATTTCTTTTATTCAAAATTTTATAATATATACATTAATTTGCCGACGTTTCGGACTATTCGTCCCTCTTCAAGGCAAATTTCTTCTGCCAATAACAAGTAATCCTTACACCTGACAATTTTTGGTGGCTAGGTCCATCTATTTCTATATTACAATTATATCCCATTACTTAAGTAAATTGGTCATTTTTTATAAAATTATATATATATTCACATGCTACCACTTTTTTCTAGAGTGTGATAAGAATATTGTAGAAAAAAGTGGTAGCATGTGAATATATATATAATTTTATAAAAAATGACCAATTTACTTAAGTAATGGGATATAATTGTAATATAGAAATAGATGGACCTAGCCACCAAAAATTGTCAGGTGTAAGGATTACTTGTTATTGGCAGAAGAAATTTGCCTTGAAGAGGGACGAATAGTCCGAAACGTCGGCAAATTAATGTATATATTATAAAATTTTGAATAAAAGAAATTTGGAAGAAGTATCTCACCAATCTTCAATTATAAGTTCTTCTTCATAAATAGTCGAATTAATGTCAACACCGATCTATGTCGATATATCGTAAACGGGGATCGATAGAAGTGGCACATTGTAAATTAAAACCTCATTGTCGAATATTCGTCTTTGATGCCTTTCTACAAAATGACAACGATTACTGTCCTAGTAGGACCACCTTGGATTCATTAAAAAATCACTATAAAACTGAAGTTTGTAAACTAAAATATAATTGTTAAAATGAAATGATTACCATATATTTTTTACCACAAAAAAAAAAAAAACGACTTTAAATATTATGAGCATCATGTGGTTTTTTTTTCACTCACTAAATAACTATAATTCTACTAGCAGACCCGGCCACGCGTTGCTGTGGCTCAGTAGTTATATCCTAATATTTTTAAACAAATACAGTGATACCAATTTTCATTGATAAAGATGAAAACCTTTCAGCTAATCAAAATCCAACGTGATTGAGAATAGAGCATTACACCATTTAAAAGTATTTGGTAAAGAATATAGGAAAGTTAAAGTTTTTATTTTTTACATCTCATATTTCAATGTAGTTTGATTAAAAAGGAGCTGATTGTGTTTACGACTCACAGCGCTGCCAACACTATCGCCCTTTTTTGATGAATCGGTATAAACTAACTCGAAATGGCTATATTTTTCCACTAATTTTAAAAAGGATGACTGAAGTAAGTTTTGGTAACCTCAGCCATTGATTTCGGAGCCATTCGGTAGGAGGGTGGTGGTTTGAAGCTTTTAATTTAGCAATATATTTGAGTGATAAGAAATCTCTTCTTAAAGAGGTTTTTACATAATACAATTAAGAATTTTTATTTATTCAAGTACTAATTTGTTCAAAATGTTTTGGGTTAACCTTTTTTTTTTTTTTAACACAAACCAAAGATTTGAAGGTTACCACACACGTGAGCAGACGATGCCCATTTCCCACGTGAGTTATGCCATTGCCCATGGGAAAAACACGGATTTTCAAAGTCCAAGTGGACATTGTTTGCCATTGGGATTTGTTTATGGTCATGGCAAAAGCCAAACGAATAGGATATTGAAGCCTTTTAAATTTTATTGAAAATTCTGACGGTTCCAGGGGAATAGGTGGCAACAGGACGATATCTCCTGTAAACCTTCCAGGCAACATTTTTGACCAATGAAAAATTACCAAACGTGTACCGTTGCACAATTGAGGTGGATTTAAGTTACGAAGAAGAATGATCGGTGAGCCAATCTTCAACTGGAGATTGTTTAGGTGTATATCCAGGGAATTAAAAAATTCAGATGGGAAATTTACGGCTTCGTTTACATCTAGAACATTGTCAATTGATTTTGGAAGTTTATTTCATCGAAATCAACATTTTTTGCCAAGCTAATGTAGATGCAAATGCTGCCAAAATAGCACGACTACCTAGCCAATTATAGTCAAAATAGTTGTTCAAAATATCAGGAAAGACACTTTATATTTCGTAGGCAGTTCATTTTCCGTCTCTACAACAGTTCAGAAATTTTCTGGTAATTTGATAAATTTTGAATTTCGATGCAGCTCTATTTCACCGTTTCCAATATAGAGCAATTGTTTAGAAAATATATCTGCCGATGGATCATTTTGCAGTAGTACTCTCATATTTATGGTGGATAAATCTGAAACTTGCGGTTACCCAAATAACAATTATTCCTGTTCAGTAGAGGTGTAATAATCATTATATGTAAAATTTAAAAAATGCCGCGATTTGTAATCCTTTCTTAATCAACAATCATTTAAAGATAAGTAAAAAATTGTATTCTGGTGAAATTAACAACGAAATATCATTCCCAATAATAGCCTACTTTAAATTAAAGAAAGGATTAAAATCTTCACTGACATTTTTTAAATTTTACATTTTAGAGCACGGGACAAAAATAATAAAAAGGTTTGGTAAAATAAAAAAAAAAATGTATTTAAATAATAATAACAAGACGAATAATGAAAATTAAGAAACTTCTGTTAAATAAATAAAGAAATCAACTGAAAATATAATATTAAAGTCTTAATTATGCAGTTCTTTAGCAAATCACAAGGTATCCCACAACACCTAATCAAAACACACTCAGGGAGTTTTTATTACTGGTTACCCGCAGTGTAGCCAGCTCACTAATTTTCACTAATTTTTGGCAACACTGACTCCCCAAGTAAGGTTTCTATTTGGTTACACCTATGACAATAGGTGCTGTTACAACATTTATGGAGTATTATTTCAAATAATAGCCTAATTTAAATTATTAAAATGTATTTACTTTACTAAAAGTTGATATCAGGGTGGGCCACAGCAAAGCGTTTCAGCGCTTAGCTAGTAATTTAATTTAAATACAAATAAAAAAGGAAAAGGAAAAAGTACCTACACTTTTGAGAATTTATTGTAACCTTTTTTTGATTTATTTATTCTTTAATGAAAATTAACAATCAATACAAAGATTTGTATTACTATTTGTCTGTGGAAAATAATAGTATAGGAACAAATAACTGCACTCACATAACACAATACAAAATTATAATAATGATAACCTGTATTACAATAGCACGCTTATAAACAAAAATGTTATGAAATCGACATATGAAGCCATGTTAATAAATCGAAACACGACCCACTTTATTTGCAATAATTCGCTATATAAGAATTATTTTGGTCACCAATCAAGTTAGAAACTATCCTGTCTCTTAAGTTGGCCAAAACTATGTACATTGAGCCAAATTTCATTAAAATCGGTTGAGTAGTTTCTGAGAAATAGAAAGACAAACATCGGGACACGAGATTTTTATATATATAAGGATAACTGTGATTCTATATTTAGTTGTTATACCAACTTTATTTAGTTACCATGGAGACAAATAATTTTCGAGCATATTTATAAATAAAATAATCCTACCAAGTTATAAAGTAAATTTTTCTTTCTGAAAATAGATTTATAACGCTTTTTTTTTTTTTCAGCGCTCATTAACGAAAATATAAATTTCCTTCTCGGGAAATATTTTTGGGGAAACCATTTTTTGGGAAACATTTCTTATTACTAAGCATAACGAGAGACCCTTAAGTTCCCGATTTAAACAAAATCAAAGTTACTTTATACAGGAATAAAATAATTTTGCTTCGCCATTTAAGCCCCATCAGAACCTTTCTATGATGATAAAATCTACCTGATAATAAAGAATATTTAATTCTTATTGAACATAACAAGTTGAATCGAGATTGTTAGAGCCGTTTTGTGGAAAATTATAAAACTCGTAAAAATGTGATAACCGTTTTTGAACCATTCTATTCACACACACAGACAATTTTTCTCGACTTGGTTACTTGGACTCAAGGGACCATAAAACCCTATTTTGTTTACAACCCGGAAGTCGAAATTTTTCATGATCGCAATAATTTCAATAAGCATTTGCTAATTGAAGTGAAAATAAATAATTTGTCGAAGATACCCCTAAACAAAGTATATTTATTTACCGAGTATTTGTAAAAATTAGTTAAGAGCCTGAACCGATTAAAAAGAAAAGATTCGATAGTTATATTGTGATTATTACAAGTCAGCTGTTTAGAGATCGGCTTTTGTAATACTTGTCTGTTGCTTAGCTTTAAAGGTGAAATCGAAGGCCTCTCTGGTAGAAAGGTCAGGAAAGGTTCAAAGAATCTCACATTCTTATTGTAATAAACAGTTGAGAAACCACTGGTCTCTTCAGCTCATGACTCTCTTGTATTCCTCTCCTGTTTCCAATCTTCCATCTCATCGTTACATTACAGCTATGCGGTGTTTCTATTTTGATCTTGATAATCAAACGAGAATACAAATAAGATAGTTGAGATTAAAAATTTACAGTAGTTTGCTTGATTTGAATTAAATACATATAGTAATATACCTATTGCACTTCATACTCTTACTATAACCATAACACTAGATATGTCAGCATAGAGAGTTAGTACGCTTGCAACATTAGAAAAAGTGTTGAAAAAGACTAGAAAAAAGTTGACGTGACAACTTTTGTACCTGTCGAAGCAACTTTACAACTCAGGCTTTTTCAACAACAGAGAGTAACTGGGTGTCAACTTACAAAAATCAAGAAAAAAAACGAGGTGCAATTTAAATATTATTTTTACATATTCAATTGCAACCAATTTCTAAACTTTCTTGACAGTTATTTAAATTTATCGATTTCCAATCATTCTACACAAAGAAGCAAGTTTTAAATCGTAAGTCTTAAAAGAATAGAATAAATAGGTACTGTCAATCCTTATTTGTACCGTTTCATTATACCATGGGAAAGGAATTTCATTGCCGTTGGACGGTCATATCTCGTAAAGTTCTATCAATATCAAAAACATGCAAATCAAGGATTTTAGGAAATTACATTCTGCGTTGAATGAGACCAGAAGCATGGCTTTTGAAACAAACGTTCCTATTTTACAGTTCATCAAAATATGACAAATGTTTGCACATTTATGAAAAAGATTTATGATGAAATAATTTCCAAAATTTAAAGAACATACGCTCTTTTTACATGACTTTACGGGGTGATGATACTGTTACGGGCTTCGGGTTCGATAAAATGAACAATTAACACTAGAACAATTATTTATTAATCAATACTCACAAGGGTAATTACTGCCTTATTATCAGAAACAAACCAGGCTGTGTATGTAGACTCTAATTACTTATAACTAACCGCACGGGTTAAAAGAAGAGTCTTTTCTACGACATACACTATCACCACAATAACTTATCACAATAAGGCTTACCACTTATCACACTATCTTATCACAATAGACTTATCACTGTTCACTACGAAGTCCACACCACGGGTGTTGCCAAACAACTCCGCTGAGGCCTGTTAGAGCCGGTATTTATTAGTCTTGGATAGATTCTAGAAGGTTCGGGGTTCATCCAGAACAAAGTCTTTGATCTTCCCCGACAGCCAGTGCGGCACCGAACAACGGACGTATTGTTCACCAAAGGCGCTTTGTCTACTACCGCTGACCGCAACACTACCCCCTCCTTAATGCTGATCTGTCCCAGATCAGGTCGTGAATGGGGTGTAATAGGCTCAGGTGTTTTCTCCTCTTCAGCTTCCAGCAGGACTTTTCCTGTTTCCTGACCGAGTGTTAGAAGCACAGCGAGTTTCTTGAAACTACCAGGCGAAGCCACCTTCAACGAAAGGACACTGGCCGGTGCAACAGAGTCGAGCTCCACAATGCCAAACGCATTTGACATTACACAAACACCAGAAGTTGGGTCCGGGACCTGGCTTGGATCAATCCTTACAACACTTGCTTTGGAAACCAGCACCTGTTGGTTGTGAGGGTCTAGACCAATGCTCTGCTCAACTAAGATTCCGTTAACAGCACCATGAGCAGCTGATGGTTTGCTCTCATCACCATTCGATTCGAGTCCTACTTCCGCTGCTGGACTTTCTGTAGTCCCATGGGTAATATTGGGCTTAGGAGGAGGCCGTCCAGGTCCTCGAATGATGCCACTGACTGTCACTTCACTGTCAGTTTCTCTTTCCAATTTCAAGTTCTTTGCAAAGGGGTCACCATCCTCATCAGAATCAGTAAAAGGCATTCTCCTGTTTAACATTTCAAGTTCCGCATCATCACGCTTCATAGACCCACACCAAGCCTTTCCCTGAGGTTCCTTCCAGCTCAAGGTTCCTTGCTTGCTGTACCTGATTAGCCGACCACTGATTGAAAAGTTTCCAGAGTTTGTCACTTGATCGTTTCCAGCCCTCTCCGATATGGCAGTCCTCTGTCCATTCAAAGACCGCTCGGCCAAACTCTCCTTAAATGCTCCAAACAGACGCCGACAAACCTCCAAGCTTCCAGCCGGCCCCCAGCCAATCTGTTCAGAAGGGCATCCCTCCCATCCAAGCAAATATCCATATTGCTTTTTTCCTGGATGGAACCTTCGGGAAACAACAAACTCTTCGTCCTTATCTTGGGAGCTATCACCATCCTCGAGCTGATCTCTCATGCTCTCATTATACTCCGCTCCCTTTTCAACATCAGTGGTTGACTCAACTTCCATGACTTCTCTTGTCGAATCCACCTGAACAAGCCTTCCCACTTCAACAGGCTTTTCCTCAGCGCCTTCATCGCAATCTTCCTTGTCAGGTTTAGCATACCCAAAAGTACTAGAATCCATGACAGTCTGTACAGCAGCTAACCCTGCATTTCCTATTCTTTCAGGCTTGGGTTTCATGAACTCCTCCTCGAAATGAACACCACAAGAGGGTCCACACACAAGAGCATGCACCTCTCTCAATCCGCCAAGCGGCACCTTCACATCTTCAACACTCACTTGAGGATCAAGGTCGAAGGGCTCTTCTTCTTCTTTTTTATCATTTTGCGTAGCACTAAGAACCTTCTTAACCGAAATCTTAGGAGTATCACTATCAACTAACTTATTTTCTAAAGTAGTAAAACATTCTGATAACGTAGAAAATAACTCATTTTGATTTTCTAACAACTCATTTTTAAATTCTAACAACTCATTTTTCAATTTACTAAATTCTGTTTCAAAAAGAACGTGATCTGGATCCTCTCCACTACTAATTAAAGCTTCCCTGAGCCTTTGTTGCAATATAGACTTGTTCCCAGAAGTATCCAAATCGCGTTCTTCTAATTCCCTTTTTAAATCTACTACTTTCAAATCATACAATCTCAAGCCACCGGTTGACATTTTAAATATTATATACAATTATCAAAATTAAAATTAACAAATCAAAACTTAAAGACTAACAACAATAATTTGATTATAAACTAACAACGAAAAAAATAAATCTAATCCTATACACAGTTAATAAAATTTAAATTACAAATGAAATTCTCAACACTATAAACAATAAACTTAATTATTAAAAGAAACAAAAAAAAGATTAAATAAAACTCAAACATTAAATAAAATAAACAATATTCAAAATAGACAAACAAATTTTCAATAAACTAAATTACAATAATTAACTAAAGTAATAAACAGAAAAATTATTTACAACAAACTAAATAAATACGCTAATGCTAAAAATATACCCGCTTCTGACACCAGTTGTTACGGGCTTCGGGTTCGATAAAATGAACAATTAACACTAGAACAATTATTTATTAATCAATACTCACAAGGGTAATTACTGCCTTATTATCAGAAACAAACCAGGCTGTGTATGTAGACTCTAATTACTTATAACTAACCGCACGGGTTAAAACAAGAGTCTTTTCTACGACATACACTATCACCACAATAACTTATCACAATAAGGCTTACCACTTATCACACTATCTTATCACAATAGACTTATCACTGTTCACTACGAAGTCCACACCACGGGTGTTGCCAAACAACTCCGCTGAGGCCTGTTAGAGCCGGTATTTATTAGTCTTGGATAGATTCTAGAAGGTTCGGGGTTCATCCAGAACAAAGTCTTTGATCTTCCCCGACAGCCAGTGCGGCACCGAACAACGGACGTATTGTTCACCAAAGGCGCTTTGTCTACTACCGCTGACCGCAACAATACATTAGCCTTTTTTATAAAGGTAAAAGTCATGATTTACACGAATCAGCGACGACTGTTATAATATAATTCAAGAGGGCCCATAAGGAGTTTTTGTTTTATACGGAGTTCTAGCTGGTAACTTGGTAACTTCTTGGTGTTATTTTTTTCGTAAAACTGATGCAGCGTTTGAACAACTAAGATAAGTGTATCTTCAAATCCCAGATACGGCTGGGAAATGCCAAAGATATTTATATATAATGGGGCTGGAAGTATTCGACATGCTCTTCCGATCTATCAATTGCCAGTTCCGGGTTATCTGTTGCAAATGTTATTTTATAATTACAAAAAGGGGTGTGAAGCTGCTTGTGGATGTCGAACGAGTGGTGTATAGTGTAGTAAAGCATGTATGCAGTGCAGCGAAAATAGTCGTTTCAATAGCTACTCCACCTTCCATTCAATTGAATGAAGTCGAACTAAATATTTGATAGTGACAAAAACACAAATTGTTTAAATAAATAAATATTTTATTGCTCATTTATTTAAGTTTCTTTAATTCACTTTTTTTTCTTGGTTAATATCTCTATATAAATATGTATACACGTTAACTTGATATTGTTACAATATCAAGTTAACGTGTATACATATTTATATAGAGTATTTTACAGAAGAGTATTTTTGTATACAATATTATTGTATACAAAAATACTCTTCAGGCTAATATGTATTACTATAATTGTGATATTTTGTTTTCTAATTTCAAATTCTCATCACAATCTTTTAATAGTTAAACTTTTTTACATAAGTATCAGTGGTTACAGTTTTAAATGAAAATTAAACAATATGTTTTCTATTTCATGACTGCAGATTTTTATCACATTTATTAGTTTATTTTATTTTTTCTTTCCTTGATCTTCGCCTCTACCCTACAGGGTCATTGGCGATGCGTTCAGTTATATTCTGTTATTGCATGATATTTCTTTTAATTATTTAACAGAATAGCAATTTTTTCTTCATCATCTTTTAACAGCTCCTCAATGTTCTTTCCATTTTAAGCTTCTTTCTGATTTATTTGTATTGTGAACACTGAAATAAAAGGTGTTTCACCGTTTGGGGTTCATTATCACATTCTTGGCTTGTGGGTGCTTCAAGTCCCCGGAGATATATTCGTGTGTGAATTGGCAATGCCCAATTCTGATACGAAATAATATAACTTCTTCTCTTCTCGAGCTTGTGGTCCACTTTTTGCACTCTAGTTTGTAGATTGTAGATAATTTGGTCTGTTCGGCCCTCCATCTCAACTCCCAATTTTTGTTTAGATTTTTCTTCTGTTAGTGTATCCAGTCCTCTTTTGTGACTTCTTTTAGTATTGTTACTTCTACATTTGCTGTTACTTCTATCCTAGCTAAATATCCTAGCTTGCTGCCTGATCGGCTTTTTCGTTTTCCTTAATCCCTTAGTGGGATGGTATCCAGATTAATATTATTTTTTCCCATCAGCTTGAGTTCCCACCAGTTAATTTATTACTTTACATGGTTAGCAGCATCCTTAATATTTAAATTTATTAATAAGGTGTCGCCTAAAAAGTGTCGCCTCTTTACACTGCAGCTACATTACCAGCAAAACATTCCATTTCGAATTACCTATTAGATTGAATTAGCTGTAACCGAAATCCGAGGTTTTCTTGTTTTTAACGTTCCATGTGATCGATCCACTGTATACCACGATTGAATAAACAAAATCAAAGTTGAATAGTGACATAATATGAGAGTGAAGTGGCAATAGAGTGAACTGCCATATTGGGAAGGCGCGCGTGACCAGCACAGCAGAGCATTCCCGGCTTGAGGGTCAATCTCATGGTCCCCCTGCATAACCTACCTTACACCTTAGATCACCTTAAGGCTCCAACCTTATTACGTTGCACATTGAATGATTTATTCTATCCCTCTAATTATTATATATTATATATCTAATAATAATTATTCTCTGTCCCTCTTTTTTTTCTTTTCACATACACTTTTTACGTGCGGTACAATTACAAGGCGGGACGAATTCAACCGGTTGTGAATGGGGACTGCAGTCCGAAAGGGAGATTAAGAATTCATTCTTTAGTCTCATTAAAAGATTATTAAATCTTTACATTTTCCGGTAAAACATATAAAGAATGGTAAAGACTTTACAGAAAATGTAAAGGATATAAGGATACTAATGCTTGTAGCGCTAGTAAACTTGTTGACATTAAATCGAAAAATGTTAATTTAATGAATATTGAAAAAATATACATGTATAAATAAAATGAGCAACAGTCACTGAATGTATCTCTTAAAAATCTCGAAATATCCTCAAAATTCGGCTCTCGTTTTAATAAATTTCGGAGCTCCTAGATGCCAAGGAATATAATTAAAGAGATTAGTATTTTTAATTGTAAGTTATATTAAGGTATACATATCGGAGAAAATATTTTAACTTAATTATTTCCTATTGAATAGGTCTTCTAAATTCATGGAATTATAACATTTTTATAAGAAACAATTAAGACAAACAACTAGGTTTGAACATTTCCAGAACAATTTTTTCTTAAATTTCCATTTTTCAAATTATTGACAACGTTTCAGTTACCCGGCCTTTATCTTTATCTCAATCTGACTTAATATAACTGTTAATTATTTGTTTATTGGCATCCGTATTGCAAGCAATAGCACCAACGAAATTGCTTTCATTCAATCTTAAATATTTTAAACGTTGTATGGTATAATCAAACATGTAAAATGCCATAATTTGTTTGTTCATATATTTTATACGATTATAATAAATTTCTTGCAGTACCTACTGCCTAAAAGTTGTGCATATCAAATTATTAATAAAATCAATAGATTTTATATCGTGGACATGAGAAACTAGATTTTGGTTTCAAATCAGCACGATTGAGATTTAATTCTATTTGCCTAAGCTTTACTAAATAATTTGGCCGGACTCAGATGCCATGTTGAATAACTTGTAACAGCCGTCCGATGTCTGGCAATTATTACTGTTTACCGTTGACTACGTGAGGAAGCTCGGCGCTACGTGAGTGGACTGTGCAAGATACCCTTGCCGGTGTTGGGGTCGCTGCTTTCTAACGCCTTTTCTTATTTCCTTCAGTTTTACTATTTTTTTTTCTTACACAGGTTACTTTAAATTTTACGAGCCAAAACTAAAGAGTGGTTATAGTTTTGTTTTGTTAAAAAAACAAGGTAAACGACTCTGATTAGGCGCAGGGGACTATATTATTGCATATATTACCCGTGATAGGGTAATACATGCAATTATCAAATATAAAAATCAATGAATGAAATTAAGTAAATTAGATAAAATTAACATAAACATTTTTTTGTAGAATTTAAAAATTATAGCTATTTTAGTATATAAGGTATATAAGGCCATATATAATAGTATATAGTGTATACTGTGTATAATAGCATATATAATAGGTATATAATAGTATATAGTATATAAGGCCATGATAAAAGTAATAAATGAAAATGTGATAACCTGGGGTACTGTGGATAAATATTAAACTATAGGTGAACATATTCCTCCACATTACCCCAGAGATGTTATTTTAAGTTTTATCACATTGCTACTTATTTTGACCGCACCCCCAACAATTTCCTGTTCATTACATCTACAGTCAACTATCTTCCACCATCGAAATAAATAAATAAATTATTTATTTCGAACAAAAAGGCTCATAAACTCACAAATTCAATAATCCAATGAATGCTTATACAGTGAACAATTGAGTATACTTATACTGAATACGTCCCTACATGCAGGATACTGGAGACGGCTGAGCATATTGTTTTAAACTGTACCGCCTTCGAGGAACTGAGGGCTAAGTTAATGAGGAAGCTGAGCTCTATATTCCGTCGGAAAACAACTTCCCTCAACTAATGGAAGAAAGAAACTACCCGTACTACAAGGAATTCGTGTACTGGTGAAAAAATATTGTGGGACCACAGCTCTGAAAATTTAAGTTCGCGAGAACTAACTGGAGCTTAGCATTGACTAAGTTCATTCATCATTCAAGAGCAGTTTCAGATCTGACATTACACTACTCGACAAAATCATAGGCCACCCCATTCATTTTAAAATTTCATAAGAAATCTTCAACTTTTTATCTTTTTCATTGTATGTAAGAATAATAATAGATGTTTGACAAATAAATATAGGCTAATAATCCAATAATTAAAAATATTTACATGAAAACAAGAAAATAAACGAAAATTGATTGCGACAAAATTATAGGCCACTTTTAAAATTATGTGTATTTTTTATCATCATTAATATTTATTGAGCCCCCTTATTTTTCTAAAACGTTAATCATTTTATTTTGAAGGGATTTAAAGAGGTTTGTATATATCTGTGCCTAAATTAAACTACTAAGTTTGAATGCTGAGCTCTGAGTTCGTCCAGAGAAGTGAATTGGTTTCCTGCAGCGAATACTGCCCTACTCAATTGTACCAAACAGTTTTCGATGCAGTTGAGATCAAAAGAACAAGCTTTCCGAGGCAAAAGTGAAATATTATTCTATTCAAAATATTGTTTTACCAACCAAGCCGTGTGAGCTGGAGCGTTGTCTTGTCGGGAAACGGACCTTTCCTATTTTGAACTCGTTTATATGCTCCATTACTGGCTCTCTTATGTTTCCCAATACTTTTTAGCATTAGTTTCTAAAGTAAAAATTTTATCTGACTTCGCCACGATAATTATTACTGACCCAAATCATGACGCCACCATCACCCATTTGCCAGCGACTTAAAATGCTTTGGTTTCTTGGTGGTCATGAAAATAGTATTTGCGGTCATCTATAAACAATTTAAATTTACCGGTTTTTGATAGTGAATATAACTTTTCTAACAACCAATATGATCCTGCACAAACTTTTATATACTCGACTTAGCGTTGTTGTGAAACTGATGTTTTTTTTCTGAATCCTCTGCCGTTTCAAGTGTTCTGCACTCAGAAGGATTTTTTGCACGTTTCGGATGTTAGTGATCACTGCAGCTAACAAAGCGATGTGTCTTGAAGCTCCTGCAGAGTTGGATGCTTCGCAAAATATTCTCCTTTTTTCTAGCATAGGGTAACCCCTTAGACTGTCAGGGCATTTCTTTGTGTCATCTTTACCTCCCTTATTTAAATAATTGGTAATCACGTGCCTGCACGGGTATTGAGCTCTAATAATTATTGAAATTGTTCAATTTTTCCGCGTAAGGATTTAATTTCACCTATTTCACAGCACATTATCTCTAGGAATTTCAATTGTTTTAAATTTATTTCTAAACACTTCAGTAATTAAAAAACAAAAAATTAATTCAATAGCACGAATAGTTTGACTGGGGATTTAATAAAACCCTGAGTGGCCTATGTTTTTGTCGCACATGAAAAAGCCTTATAAGAAGATAAAGGATTAAAATGATAACTTAGGGGGAATTTATACATTGATATAATAATCTACTTGCCAAAGACGTAAAATAAGTATAATTACATTCTTTTCAATTATTTACTAGTTCTTGTAACTGAAAAATTGTGGGATGGCCTGTCATTTTGTCGCGTAGTGTAGTTTGCCTCAAATCTAATCCTACCTATCTCACAGCTTAAAACTAAAAGTAGGTAAAATTTGATTCCAACAAAGCGATTAATAACAAAATTTACTTATTTCTCGATTCAATAATGCCGTTTTGTATTAAATGAAATTATAATTTTCTTTACTTGCGATGGAGTTCCGTAACCTTGAGTAAATGCCAGGGCTGTTGGAATGTAGGATTACCTCCAAGCTCGATAGAAATAAGATGGAGAAATAATGGACTAAAGTAAGCAAGCAACGCCTGATGGATTAGTGAAAAAAAAATTAATACCTTTCCATTAAGAGGGAGATCAGATTGGTCAACGAGGCGTTCGATAAGCGAGTGGTTGCCTACACTAAATAGCCAATCATTATCGAATCATAGCTTATAGCCGCTACAATAATATTATTTTAAATGGAAGGAAAATTGATAGCTTGTCAAAGATCATGTAAATGAAATCTCAGTATTTTCTAACTAGTCTGACTAGTATTTTTGAATATATATATATACATATATATAATATATTATTTACCTTCTTAAGAAATTTCAAACTGCTTGAATTTAGACCGACCAGGGTATCTGTACCAATAGTTGACAGTTTAACAGTTGTATGAATATTAAAATTTAAAAGCCGATTTAAAGAAAAACCTATATCTTTCAAATCCCATGTCCCCCACCCAAAAAAAAAACAACGAAAATTTCAGTTTTTAAATAAAAATTATATTAAAAAAAGTATGTGAATATTTTATAATAACGGTACATGGTTGACTTTCAGATCCATGAATTTTTTGCAAAACTTTGTTTTTGTGTTTTTAACAATAAAAAATCTTTCACAATAACTATTTCTATAAAATAACTAAACCTTTTGTCGGTATGTTTCCTACAGTAAAACGGCTCCAGTTTATAACGGACTAAATGGATTAAAAATAAGACGCAGATTAGATGCATATTTGCCTCTTCTTTGAAATAAGAGCTGAATGATTAATTTTTATCAAGTCGCCAAAAAATTAAGAAGAGATATGTTCTAACGCAGAATCCATGGATTGTACAAAACAAAATAATAATAATAAGGAAGTAATAATCTAATAAAAAATAAATAATTTTTGATAAAATTAATATGATCTGTAAGTGTCATTTTAAGTATATATGGATGCGGAATATGAATATGATTGAATATGAATATGATTAAAATGCAGTATTTCGGTTGATGAAGAAAAACGAAGTTGATTTAATGACAGTGATAAGTTTAAATAAATAAGTGTATTAAAAAACAGTGATTTTAAATTCGTTGAGATTGGATATTTATTCATTATACCTATTCAGTTTTAAAAAAACATTAATTATTCATAGGTTCATTTATTAAACTATAAAATATTTACATAATAAGAATTGCTAGAGTCGCAGTATGGTGTAAGAAACAGCATATTCATATAGGGATGGCCCCAAAAAAAACAAAAAAAAATAAAAAAACATATATAGTGTTGTTTTATTTGACTGCAACCCAAACCATTTTCATAACATTACTTTCTACGGTCAACCATATACCTTCATTATGAAATAATGACATAAGATTTTTTTTATAGTTTTTTTTTAAAAATTAAAATTTTCGTGTTTTTTTGGAGAAAAAAAATCGTGGGATTTGTAAGGTATAGGTTTTTTCTTAAAATCGGCTTTGAAAATTTTAATATTCGTTTGTTCTGGCAGGGGTTAGAAGACTTGGAAAACTGTGTGTTAACTTGTGTTAAAAAAATAAATAAATTAAAATCATTCAATCTGTGTATGCAATGTGAAGTTTGTTGAACCTATTTTTAATGAATCCTAGTTTGGCCATCTTTGAAACTAATATGTTTCGGTATAATTTGTAATTAATCGAAAGATTTCTGACCTCGCTGTGACTATCTATCGAACCTATTATCGGTGCTAATTAATTGTCACCCGTTCAAGGAAAGTCAATGCTTATTACAACCTTGACTGACTCAAGGAGATTCATCGAAAAATAAGTCACAAAGAATCTACTAAATTAGAATAGAATATTATTATAAATAATTGTACTGATTAATAATTAATTACATTATATTTGACTATACTAAAATATTCATAATTTATAAAAATTTCTAAAAAAAATCTCTAGTGTTATATTTAAGATATATTTCTTTGATCTTTACGAGTAGTGTAGATTCCAGAAACTACCGCTAAGAGTTGAAAAATTGTTTTTGCATTAAGTTAAATTTTTCTTGATTAAGCTAGGCTGCCATGTCATTATTAATTTATATATTTTTATCTTTTCCACACGGGTTTGGATTTTATGCAGTTTAACATATACACTTATCAAATACAATGTATACTATTTAATAACATATACCATTTGTGTCAAGATAAAATGTAGAATCCAAATTTTGATAGAGTGAAAAAACGGCAAGGTACAACTTATCGGTTAAAATTATATTTAAATACTGTTCCAACATGGCTCTTGTAAATATTCATTAATTTTAATAGTAAGAATTTGTATAGTCGGATCTGTTTCAAAATAACAGCTCGGTGGTAAATTTCTCACAATGTAACTTTCTATGTGTTAGGTAGTTTCATTGAACTTTTGTATATTCAAAACTTTAAATAACCGCTCAAATATACTATGAGATCTCTTCACTCACTTTCCAATATTCTTTTGATGGAAATCTATACATTTTTTGTATAGAAATTATAAAATTTTAAATTTTAATTTAAGTTTGAAATAATTTGACATGAAAACAACTTGGAATGCTTCTACAGATCATTGAGCTTGACATAGTTCACTCCTGATTTAAACTAAGTAAATAATTTTTTCTATAACTTTTTTTTCTTATTTGTACTTGTGCAGTATTAATAAATTAATGAGTAAAATAATTTATTTATAATTGCGGGAAGGTTAGACTTTATTGCCATTTATAAGCTTAAACGGTGAAGGGTTAGTTAGCAGCCCATGTCTGCCGGTGGTTTTCCTGCTCTAGAGAAGTTCCATGGTCACATATATTTATTTTGAAATAAATGGATAAGGAACACGGAACAAGTTAATATATATCCTAGATTAATCAAATACTAACTTTCCTGAAGTGGGTAATACTGACTTAGAGTGAAATTAATTCTTTCTTAAATTCAAGGAACAACAAGCTATATCATTCATTGAAACATCCATTTTCATATGGAAAACATTTCAAAGTGTCGATTTAAATCTTTTTATTTATTCCAGTATTTTTTTCCCTCCGGTTCTCCGCTTTTTAGGCTATACTGAGTTTCCCGGGCTAGGGGAGAGGGTGGGGGATTAATGCCGAGAATTATTAAATGTCCCCCGGCTCCGGGTTTCAAACTGGATGGAAGGAACCACTGGAGAGGTTGTGTCCGCTATTCAGAATTGTACAATGAACAACGGAAACTCGTTGAAATGTGATAAACTGGTTAAAGGTCCCCCCCCCCTCCCTACAAATACTTGTCTATAAAATGAGGTATCAGTTTGTTTCTATTTGACTTATGAGCAGCCAGTTTCTCCAAATTAATATCGTATGGCACAATCAGATTTGTTGTGACCTCAGAATACTTTAATCATCAGCGGTCTCATTGCCAAAAGTTGGAAAAACACCACATCTCTTCAACGAAGAGCATGTTAAACAATTTCTGTATATTATTTCTTTCTTCTTTTTTTTAACTGAACAGTAGCTTCCTTGACGGAAGACACAAAGAACTGAGTCCTGTGAAATAATAAACTTCATGTAAGAAAACTCCATTCCGCATTTTTGACAAATCATGTACTTTATTTGCAAGGAATGCTTTCTGTATATACGTTTTGTTTTTTTCTCAAAGGAATGCTTTCTGAATATATGTTTTTTTCTCAAAGGAATGCTTTTTGAATGTATGTTTTTTTTTTTTTATGATAAAGTAGGAAATCTTTCTTCCATTATGTGGCTAAGGAAATAAATCGCGAACAATCTCTGATTTATCTTTTCGGGAAACAATTTTGCTGTGTTAGACATCCATGAAGTCCCTTTTTTCATTGTACTTTGTAAATTAAAACTGTATCTTTTAGAAAATTAATTATATATAGTGCCTTTAGAATTTAACTATCTTGAGGAGCTAAAACCCTTTCTATTCTATAAAAAACGCAACCCCATTTAGAAAACAAAAATCGGACATGATTACTTTTTCGTTCGGAATCGAATAATGCATGAGGAAATGAACTTTCTTGATGGTATCCTCTGCCTGAGTTTGACCATTAAGAACGTAATCATCCTGTATACCCAGTCATTGTTTTAATATACATACAAGTACCTACCTGAGCAAAACGTAAGTAAAATACGGGCCATTCTATATGAAGTTATTAAGAAGGTCTGAGATAGCAGGAAGGCATGGCAAGAAGGACAAATAAGGTTGATATATTGAAAAGAAAAAAAATTGCCGGTTTGCCTTGCCGGACCGTTAGTAACCTTCCGTATCCAATCCGCCCAACACTTTTACCTAACACTTTCTGGAGCACATCGCCAGACTATTTGGCATTTTTTTTTCCTCTTTTTTTTTTTTTATAAATCTATATCTAATGTCGTGAAGACCAGCAAATAATTTGAAATACCAACATTTGTTTGAAGAGATGTTTTTTTAACTCAATAAAGAAAACATTGTAAATTTAAATTATATTTTTCACTATTTATCATTTGAGTATTAGAAGAAGGACTAATTAAATAATTAATATTTTAAATGATAAATGTTATTTTAATTGTTAGGCAAATATCTCCCATATTTATTATAAAAATCTTTCCTGAGTTTGGCAACTATAAAGATTTCAAATAAATATAAAATGTTTCATATATCAAATTTTAACTGTTTAGTGGTAAGAATTTTTTGTTAATTTGGAAGGACATAATATCAGATTAAATAACGACATGGCCACGGCAGAGACCTCCTCCCCTGAATTAGTGCCAAGCCCGGAAATGGGTGCTGCTGAGCACCTTCCTTTCCTCATGCCCAAAATGCCTTAATACTAACTAACGCGTTGCAGCCATCACATTCGCTGATTGTCGAAAATTGCTGACAGGTGCGAATCAATGTTGAAGAGAGAAAAATATATATTTAAGATGTATTTATAAAAAATATTCTATTACATTAAAGTCAATATTTAAAAAATATATTTCTTTTTCCTAATCTGTTTCTAATATATAAATACATCTATATACACCCAATCTATTTTATTTTATAACATTTTGCTCCTATTAGAACTACAATAAAAAGAAATTACGAATTGTAATAATTTAAAAAATGTAAATGACTATTATTAATAGTTCTGAATTAACGTTATCTACCGTTTTCATAAAATTTAATTTTTATATTTTATTTTACCTGTTTTGATAAGTAGTAATTTAAAGGCATCTGCTTAATATTTACAACGAAATCTGGGCCAGTGGATAATTTGCCTCAAGTTGGAAGAAATCCATCATTGTCCCAATTCCGAAAAAAGAAAACAGCAAAAAACTTAAGACTTCAGACCCATTTTCTTAATTTCTTGTATCTCCAAAGTTCAGGAAAGACTGGTCTACAAAAGAATAAGTGAGGCACTGGAAAGTGAGAATGTCTTTTCTGACATGCAACAATATGGATTCAGAGCTAAACGATCAACAATTGACTCGCTGCTGTCGTTAAGCCTGGAAGTACAGGAGGCCTTCTCACTTAAGGAACATCTAATCGCAATATTCTTAGACCTTGAGAAAGCCTACGATGGCAAGGGGGGGGGGGGGTGTTGAAGATCTTGGAAGGTCGGGGATTCGGTCAGCGTATGTGGACTTATATTAAAAAAATTTTAAACGGCAGAGAATTTTGTGTAAGGGTAGGCAACACAATTTCTTCTAACTATTAATTTCAAAATGGTACTCCACAGGGTTCACCTCTAAGTGCAACACTTTTTCTTTTAGCCATTGACGGAATAATGTCCACTATAGAGGCTCCCGTCAAGTGTTTTCTATTTGCGGACGATATATTCGTAACAGCTTGGAGCAAGTCAATTCCCTATATCCAATAAGGCAGTTAAAAAAAAAACGATGAAAAAGGAGAGAGTTGGACAAAGACATCAAGATTTAAGTTTTACGTTTTGAAATCGAAATGTATACACATCTGTAGAGGACGAAAATGCCATCTAAAATCCTAGAATTGAAATAGATGGGTCTCCCATTGAATATGTTGAAAAGCATAGGTATCTGGGAATGGTAATTGATAAGAAACTTAGCTGGGTCCACCATAGCAGGGAGCTGAGAGATGAATGCACGAAAAGGCTTGGGATTCTCAAATTTGTCTCTCATTCTAGCTGGGGTGCAGACAGACGGTCTCTAATTACTATGTACCAAGCATTAGTAAGAAGTAAAATTGCCCACAAAACCTTATTACGGAGCTTAGACTCTATAAATAATGCAGCCCTTAGAATTTGCACTGGAGCCTTCAGAACCTCTCCAGTCGATAGCATATATGCAGAATCTGGGGAACCATCATTATATTTAAGAAGAGACTTCTTAGCTCTTATATATGTTGCTAAATTGAAAGCTTGTCCACACCATCCTCTGACCAAACACTTATTTGCCGAAGGATTGGATAATCGCGGTCTCAAAGAAATTGAGACCAACATCTATCTAAAGGACATATACGAAGCATTAACAAAAATTGGCATGAGCCTAAGTAATATTAGACCCTTAGCCAATCTAAAAATACCAAGATGGAGTGGAGTTAGACCAAAAGTCAATAGATCAATGGCTGAGGTTACCAAAACATACCTGTTAATTCCTTTTTAAAATTAATGGAAAAATATAACCATTGCGATATACTTCATACCGATGCGTCAAAAGTGGGCTTGGCTGCGCTACAGTAGTAAACACATTCAGCTCCTGTTTAACTTACCAGGGGAAAGCACAATATTCACTGGGGAAGCGACAGCCATCCTAAATGCTCTTTACTTGAAAGCGGAATGAAGGAAAAGAACTGGGCTGTTGTAACGGATTCATGGAGTGTTTTGGCTGCCATGTAGTCCATACCCACGAAATTCGCTAATTATAGAAATCCTCAATGAATGGTGGGATATTAAAAGCAAAGGCATGACCATTACCTTCGTCTTGGTTCCTGCCCACAGTGGCGTTCCAGGCAACGAAAGAGTTGATCAGCCAGCCCATTTAGCAAGACTAGAAGAAGAAAAAGAAATTATTAAACTTAATAAGGTTACCCTAGAAGACTGGACGCTACAAACAAAGAAAATGCAATGCGCAGAATGGGAGAAGAGTTAGGCGAGAGAAATTCGAGAACTAACAAAGGTAAAAACTGACTGTAGGAAATGGAACACAAGCTACAGAACATCAAGGAGAGAAGAAGTAATGCTGTGCCGTCTAAGAATTGGACATTGTCATTTCACACACAGTTACCTACTTAGGAGGCTAGAAGCTCCAACCTGTGAAAAATGTGAAAATGTTCCTCTATCAGTACAACACCTTCTGTTAGAGTGCCCACGATTCGAAGGCTCAGGAAAAAAGTTGGACTTTCTGATTCTCTAAAAGAAATTATGAAGGACAGTGAAGAGATAATCACCACTCTTTTTAAGTTCTTCAAATACACGGGATTCCATAGATAGATATAAAATACCATTAGACGCCAATGACCCTTTAGGGTAGAGGCGACAACACAAAATATAAAAAAAAAAATAGTAATTTATGAATGAAACATTAATACATAGAATAATCAAATATGAGGTTTAAAAAATGAACTCTCCTAAATTCTTTACCAAACACTTTTAATTTGGCGTAACGTTGTATTTTTGATCCCGCACGTTTTTAGTTTAGCTCAAACATTTTTTTCTTCACCATTGAATTTTGATTTGACTGTATTAAAAAGATTAAGATATAATTAATTCAATGCATTACAGCTACTGAGCCACAGCAACGCGTGGGGGAGTCTGCTAGTACATTTATATACAGATAACTTATTGATTAAAATAGTCTCAACATATTATGAAGAGTTAATAACTCGCTCTCTAAATAGAACAGTATTCATTCATTGGTAGTGAGTTCATCATGGGCAATAATGAATAAAAACAGAATCAGAAGAAGAAACAAAGGCTCAGTGTGCGATGAACCGAGAGGAAAATATCACATGAACATACTGAATTGTAGCTTGATTATATCCATTCAAACCAGTTTAGAACTAAATCTGTACAATAGTCACTTTGAGCAAATTTTAATAAGTAGTATCTTAACCTACATATATTATTTCATAAAATCTAAAAATCGGTTTTTCATGAAATATAAGGTCCTGTCGTACTCAAATGCCATAAATGTGGTATCGTTGGATTCAGAATTAACAGACAAGAGTTTATTTCATTGTTATGTTAAATCGAGAAGTTAAAATCTGAACAAAATCTTCGGGTCTAGCTAGTAATACTAAATATCAAAATCGGTTAAAACGTTTTCTATGTAGTACGAACTAGGGTAGTGGAGTTGAAAAAAAAGTATTATATGGTTGGTTTAAAGAGAATTACAAATCACTTTCTTAAAAACCACCTCAAATTATAAAAAAAATGTTTGTTGTTTTTTTCACTGAAGTGTAAATGAACAACTACAATCGCAGACAGTTCAATTAAGTTAGTAAGTGATGAAGATTTACGTCTTTTTCAAAAAATATATTTTTATTTATTGCTTTTAATAAATCTACCCATGAGGGTGATCGTTCATGGTTTAAGTCGCTGCGGATTTCGGATAATCTTGGGCAACCCTGAAGGATGTGTTTCACAGTTCAGATTCGCGTTCACAGTTTGGGGCCTCAAGTCCTCCCAGCAGGCAACCGAATGAAAATTCAGTGTGTCCAATACGGAGTCACCATAAAATCGTTTCCTTCTAGAAATCCGTGAGCTTGTTGTCCATTTCGTGGGTATTTCCTTGACCTCTAAGAGTTTTGAGCGTAATAAGCTCCACTTTTCTTGCCATTGGGATCTTATTTTGTTCAGCATAAATTTTGACCAATCTTCATAAGTGATGGTATCAAATTTTTGGAAAAATGTCAATTGGTAGTAGGTACGTGCCGATTCAGCAGCGTGATCGGCACTCTCCCTCGTAAACGTTCCAGCCTTCTTGAAGCATCACGATAGATGGTTGACCGTAGAAATTAATTTAATGCAAACGGTCGGAGTTGCGATCAAATAAAACAACTCTTTTTGCATTATCATAGATGTTCAATTTTCGAGTGACAATACTTTTTTAGTTTATTTTTATTTTTTCCATCACATCCAACACTCATTCAATTTGGCTGTTTTTTACCTGATCTGTTCTTGAAACCCTGGCCGACTAAGTTAACATTACCATTGATATTAAAGTAGAAATTAGTTAGGGTTTTAGGGCGATAAATTTCAAGATAATTACTCTTGACAAGATTATTGATATAAAAAAAAATGAGCTAATTGAAAATATTTAACACAAGGAAGTGATATTTTGTTTTAAAAAAAACAGTAAACTTTATTTAATTTACGAATATATTCCCATACTTTTGATATCCAGGCCTTTACAATATATGAGCGTACGAGTGCGTTTGTTCGTGCCCGTAGCAACAAACGTAATTTAAAAAAATGTAATTATCATAATGGAAAAACGTAGTTATGCTATCAATGGTTGGGCAATGCAGTTCATTCAGTTTTATCGAATAAAAAAACTAGCATTCAGGATACGAGGAAAAATGTTGGTACCAAAGTAGGAGAATGAGGGGAAGCGAAGAAAGCTTTTCGCCTAACTATATTAATTGAATTCGATGGGGGGGGGGGGGGGGAAATATCCACAACTCATAAAGTATGTACTCATGGGTGGTGGGATGGCCGAATGGGCTTCATGCGTTAGGAAGTACGAGTTGCCATGGACAACATATGAGTGATAACCCGAAGACAACCAGTTCAAAACCCGGATCCTGGCGACATTCAATAATACTCGGCTTTAAAACTCCACCTTATCCCTCAGCCCGGGAAACCCCGTATAGCCTAAAAAGGCGAGAAAGATGAGAGCCAAAAAAAATAAAAATATGTGCGCATAATTTCAAGCTTGCCCCCGCCTATCAGGCAAAATTCGATCGCTTCCAAACAAAACGATGTTTGACGACAACAACTTTGAAGTTCATGTTGACCATCCGGTTTAGTGGAACATGTTCTCGAAGGACTATACCCGGTGAATCTAAGAAAAGAATCATCATTGTCTTGGCGTTAGCCTAGATTTCTCCACTTTTTCATCTTTCATCCAAAGTCCTTTCCTCGTTTAACAGTGTAGAGTGTACTACTGAATCACATTTGCAAGATGTTTTTAATTTTATTCAAATAGTGGAACTTGTATTAACAGCAAGTATAAGGAGCAGATGCAGATAAATAAAAAACAATCGAATATTCAAGCTTGAACAATGATATCTAATAGATAAGAGGAAATAGCATAATTAGAATCATCAAACATCATCCTCATTGGATTTTATCTTGAATCTTGAGGAATGATGGTCACTTCAAAACATTCATTGATAACGATAAGATAGCGGACACAATAATTTAATAATGGATCAATTGATTTATGCATACTTACTTTTTCTATTCCAATTATCAGATGAAAATACAATTTTAAAATGAATGATGTTCATTTATAACAAATAATAGATTCAAGGAATGCATATTTTAAATTAATGGATGCCTTCAAGATTTTATTCGAGTTATTGACGTTAACCTAACGGTGTTCCCTCATCCCTCCCCCCGCATAAACTTGATCCAAAAATTTATTTTTATCTTGAGCGATATTGGCCAGTATTGCCACCGACGTGTCACAGGACGAAATTCCCTATCGTGACCTTTACCCCCCCCCTCCTCGAAATGCCAGCTTTCCATCCATGAGGTGAAAGGATCCATCCGTTGCAATCCGCCTGTTGCGCCAGCTCCTAACTCATGACTTGGGCTTACATGATACCACGGACCGATAGAACAAGGCTCTTAGTATAGCAAGGTCGTCCGATGGCCGTATATGGCGGACTATCGGGTAGTTGAATATTGCCTGCCAAAAAATTCGGAGCGATAGTGAAGAAGCGTAGAAATAAAACGACCAAACAGTGAAAGTATAGCAATAAGTATAACATTGCTTTCAATAGATCATATGAAGAGGTGCAAAAAATGTAGGATCTATTAGAAAAATCCCCGGATGTAGCTGTAAATTTACCCAAATCTGTTTATACTAAGTAGATGCTAATCCATTCCTACCTGCTGAAATCGGATATATTTTAATTTGTTGATGGAGTATATTTTTATGGTCACTTATATCGACCCCACTCTTCTATTCATTTCTTTCTCACGTGTCAATTTATATATAGTTCTATCCGCAGTTGTGATATTCTTGTAGGTTCAGTCGTGGAGTCTGCTTAGACCTATTCCCGAGAATGTTATAGGTACATGTAATTCATGTCGCGGGATGGCTTTCAGTCGTGGCATATAATAAGGGAACATAAAGCTAATGAACTCTAAATATTGTGAGCATAAAAGGTGCATTTGGTTCATTATTTAATATACCCGTTTTCCGGGCAGGATGATAGGTAAACTTTTAATTTTTTAACCATGTAAAAAATTAATGGTACTTTGAAACGATCAGGGGATCATAAATAGAAATACGCCATGTGCAAGGACTAAAGACCATCTTCTAATTACATATCCTTCAGGATAACTTACTATATTTCAAAATTCAAGCATTTCCTGTTGTAGTATTTGTAGATCCTTGATATTCATTGAGATTTCATCGTCTCGGATAATTTAATGTAAACATCATAAAAGTTCGTATATCATTATAACTGATTTCCGAAATCGTTGCTAAACCTATCCAACTAATTAGTAAGGTTTGCTAATGATGGTTTGTTATGAAACAAGAATGCAGTATTGCCAACATCTTCCAAACGTCCGCAATTTTGTAAAAAGGAAACGTAGTGCCAGGCGAATGGGAAAGAAGTGGCGGACTAAAGAAGTTGCGGAATCAGTAGATGACAAGCTTTTTGACTCAATGTGCGAATCTGCTACATAATTACGCATAGTAATAATCCTCTATTTTTTTTACATTGATCTTTTGAAATTAACTTATTTGCACATATTGTTTATACAACAGGCTTGTACATGAGGTAAACATACATCGTTGTAATAGTATAAATGGTTTGAGCAAAAACAGCTTATGCTGAGGATTCTCTAGTTCGAATCTGTTAAATAATAGTTAGAAAGTGTAGGTTTTTTGATAGTATTGTATTATTTATTCAAATATTTCTTTTGTTTTATCGTATCCTAAATCCACTATATATGGTGTAAGGTTCCACGTCTCCACGTCTTCCACGTCGTTCACGTCTCCATTCTTCCCGGTATTCTTTTGGTGTCCAATCGATAAGTCTAGCCGTCTTCTGATGACATGTACTTTTGGATGACTCTAGGATTGAGGCACAGATTTATCATTTTACATAAGCATAGCTAACGAACTTAGGATCATCGTTTTATATAATTACCGGTCAACCTCAAGAAATTTCAGCTATTTTCCATCATTTCTCCTATATACTTAAGCACTTACCTATTACTTATTATTTTTATATTTTATAGAGTATTGTAAATTCGACTTACCCGAGCTGTTTATCCATATTATTCTTATTGCTAAAAAAAAAAATAAAAATTATCTTATCACTTTATTGTAATTCAATCCTCTCACACAATCCTATCTCACATATCTTTTAGCATGCAATAAATTTCTTATCACTCTCGAGTTTATTTATTTCAGTGCACGAGTATTGATTTTTCAAAGGTCAAATAAAGTCAATACAATAAAAATATAATCCAAAAGAAGATGAATAGCCCCTCAACGGCAATTTGTATATTAGTATCATGCAAAATTTTAAAATTAACTTTATCTGAGATAAAATCGTCATCCTTCTTATTTAAAAAAAAAATAAATAAATAACTACATAAAGGCTTATGCCTGTAATTGGGCCTGAAATAGGTAAGAAAAAAGTAACATAAGTTGAAGAGGCTTAATTGAAATTGGTCTACCTATTATTAGGCTATCAAAATAGCAGGATGGATTCGCAAATTATCCGGTCAATAAGGATTTTATCAATCAACTCCAATCAAAATCAACCCCGAATTCATACTTTGCAGAATGCAAATGGATAACCAGTATTTATTATGAATATTAAATAATTTTTTAATATTAAAAACTGGAATAAGCTTATGAAAGACAAAACCTGAAGTTCATCATTTTAACAAATTCAATTGGAACATCATTAATGAAAGCAGATATTGTCATAAGATCCCTATGGAAAGAGAGATGACCAGGAAAGGGATAGAATGAAGGGCTTACATAAAGGGGGGGGGACCGTGGGCCACCCCCGAAATGTTATTTAAAGAAAAAAGTAAGTACCGTAATGAAACGCACAAATTCAATTGAAATAATGAAGAATATTATTCAGTAATCTTTCGATAAGTAGGGGCACCTGTATATATATATTTTTAATTACCAGTAGATAAGTTGGGAGTCTAATTTAGGAAGGTAATAACTGCTGGAAAGAGTTTATGTCTGGAATGAAAAAACTAGTTGTGTGTCCTTAAACAACAAAACCTAACCTAACCACCTGGAATGAAATATATCCGTGCTCGGTTATGCTGATGATTTGGTAATGACACGGTAACTAGAAAGCTAAGTGCAACTTTGATGAAAGCTGGTAAAGAACTTGGGCTGGACATAAATAGGGATAAGACAGCACATATTTGTTGAGTAGAAACGGTGGCGGTTTTGCTGACATTGAGGTAGAAGGGAAGACGATTGAAGCCATAGAGAAATGTAGGCCCTACTAATCACTAGAAAAAACCAAATTGAAGAAGTGATAGGTAGTCGGGCAATTCAGGTTATTTTTCGGTTACAAAATTAATTAGCTCGCCCCTTCTTTCCCGAAACGTAAAATCTATAATACTTCCAACAGTTCTTTATGTTTGTGAAACATGACCGCTTACTTTAAGGAATGAACAACGCGTGATGGTTTTTGAAATTATAGTGTTGCGAAAAATATTTGGACTGATGAAGGATGAATCAACCAGAGAATTTATACTGTTACTTAATCCTGAATTGCGTGAACTTACCCGGTTACTATAATAATCACCGAAGTTATAACTGCGCGCTGGTTAAATTGTACATACAAAATCTACGGTTATTATTATTTTTAACTAATCTTAGTTCTTTCGTATTATATTCTATTCTTTAAAAATTTTGTTAAATTATAATGTTACTTATCACTTAAAAATGTTTCTTTAGTTCACGAACGACACCTTCGACGGAACTTATTACATTTCAAGGAAGCAACGGTCCGATATCCCAAAGGGTAACACAATTAAACTGATTTAAATTCATCAAGAGGCAGAGATACTCATGCTCTAGCATATGTATCAGGTTGTCCTTTGTGCTGTGGACTTGCATGGTGCCTACTAACGGGATCCGATTTCATCAATGCCCTACTGCAGTATGCGGCCACAACATCGCTCTTCCTACTCCATCTCAATGCTGAGTTGACTGCCAAGCATTTCCTATGTATTTATAATTAACCATGAACATCTTAACGAAACACCTTGTTGCGCAACGCATCGTGATCAGTTTGAATAATGATAATTACTTTTATTCTTCACAACACTTAAGTCGATACATACGAAATTATATTTTTCATTAAGACTCATGTAAAAGAAGTTGGATTAGATTGTTGATGAGGTCCGATCATACATTTAACATTAATACGTAAAAGTTGGTAGAAAAAATGAAAGAAAAGAAAAATTGCATTGCTACCGCTTATATACTTTATATACATTATCCACTCCTACCTCTCGGTCAAGTTATTCAAAGTAAATTATAACCATTCCTACCCTTCCCTCTTTTCTCAGTCTGTTGGTACTACTCAAGGTAGCATCCTAGGTCCCATTTCCTACACATTTGAGTTCTACAAGCCTCTGACAGTCCTGTCATTATTACCTGCCTACAGATACATGTGTCTGTTGGAAGATAATAATGACACAGTAATTGCACCACGAGCTCTCCAAACTCACATCAAATATCTTGGAAAATTGTGTCAAACCTGTTGAATTAAAATAAATCTTGACAAATTCCATCGATTACCTTGATGCTTGGTAGCCACACAAAACTGGAAAAACGCTCTAAACTATCAATTTATGAAAATAAGCTCATTTGTATGATAGATATTTCTTTTTACCTTTACTTACCTATATATGAAATCTATAGTAAGGGAAAGTATTGCGATCGTGAAAAATTTCAATTTCCGGTTTTCAACGGAAATACACGTTTTGGTGTCCTCTGAGTCCAAATAATCCCGCGAAATGGTCTGAGTGTGTGTGATCAGACTAAATAAAAAACGATAAACCGCAAGAAACTGGAATTATTATGCGAGGTAGGTATATGCCTGTGATGTGATAGCAAAAATTTCATAGAAGTTGGGTTAACAGAGGGGAGGCTTTATTTCATAAATTTAATCACATTTTAACGTTTTTTCTTATTTTCTCAAAAACTCTGCTGGGTTCTTAAATGAGCTGTTTCTACTCATTTAGAGTAGAAAACAAAAATGAGCTAACAGAAATAAGTTTAGATACGTTCACCTATCAGATTAATTATTTTAATTTTTTGTAATTTTCTTATTAAAATTAAATTTTTGATCAATTTAATTTAAATTAATTATATTATGATTCAAATTTGACTTTAGTTCTTGGTTATGTGAATAAATTTGTCATGGAAATTTTCGACATTCAACCAGAATATTCACCTTTTTATTTTATTTTTTATTTAGATTTCTCTTTAGTAGATAATTTTAAAAAATATTTTAATATATAAAATAATATTGGTATAAGTAGATCACGAAAGTATCTTTTTTATTTGATATGTAATTTTTCATTAATTATGATATTAAAGATAACGGTCCTCTATATTCTCTTAAATCAAACATATTTCTCCAAAACTGTGATATTCCTTTGAAATATTATTTCCAACCCACATTTAAGGTATATTCATAATCAGTACAGTATTTCCTATAAAATTTCATAATCAAAAGGTTTTTCTACAAGAAAGCCACATAATCGAAGCACTTCGTACTATCACTAGTTACGCTTCATGAAAATCATCCTTATGCTGGAATAAGACCTATCTGTACTTTTTATTAATAGAAATAACAAAAATTGAATATATCGGTAAATAGCTTTAGTTTTTCCGTCTGTCTGACACACTTAAATAGTTTTTGGAAATTCGCTAGTTTACAGAGCAACTAAGGAAATGATAAACGACAATTCTTCGACGAATTTTAAAGAAAGATCAATATTTCGTCTTTTTACCTGGGTTACCACCTCCACCAACAAAACGATGCCTATATTCACCAATTCACTTTGTATTTATTATCTGTAGTCCATGAGACATTCCAGTACCTAATCAGTAACATTTGTAAGTGATAAATAATACATGAAATTGAATATATAAAGAAGTCCATTAGAAACAATTATTTTAGATCTAAATCTTCACACCATCTTATCTTTCTCTGATTAAAGGCCTTTAATAATTTATTTAATAGAAATATTAAACACCTTTAATAATATATTTAATAGAAAAACTTATTTTGCAATCAATTAGGTAATTTTTTATTCATAATAATCAGGATAATATCGGGAAAAGATTAATGGTTAATACTTCTAACAATACCTTCAACGACATATGGATTTTATATCACCTTAAACTGACATATCACCTAAAATTTGTTATGCTCCAAATAGCTGTAGAAACTAATCTAGACCTCAATGATTTTAATCTATTATCACTGTTATGTTATCAATATTTTTTCCTTTCCTATTTTCAAGATGTCATTATTCTTAAAAATACCTGAATTTATTGTTTTTAAACTTCACAGATTTTTTCCGCTTATTGTTTGATTATGTAAAATAGCTTTAATATATTATTTTGATCTATTTTTTACATAATTAATTGATTAATTTTTGTTTTCAGGTGAGTATCTTCAAGACCATTTCATAACTACATAGGCTCTCGTAAGTAAAATCTATGCTAATTATTAAGCACCTTCAAAAACTACCTGTCTTATTTTTTTCGGTGTATAAGATGCTTCTTCAGACTAGTACGTAAGTTACAAATATTGGAATATAATTCAATTTAGGAAATTAGCAAATAATTCAAGATCAAATATTATCCCTGCAAAAAAAAAATCGGTTACCTTTCAAATGAACCATAAGAATAATGAAATAAAAAGAAATCTTTGATGGTTTAAACATGAGCAAGCTTGTCAAATTTAACATTTCTCTAATACATGGATGAAGAAATACAAAATTATTTTTCTTTTCCTTTAATAATAATAATAATAATAGTTCTTCAACGTTCCAAAGAACGTGTTCCACAAACATTTCGAAATGGAACCGGCAAACTCGACACCTTTCACCTCTTGCACTGGTATGGTAATAGCCGATTCGTAACCTCTAGTCTCCCCAACTTTACGTAGAAATATTGTCTATAAAATTTCTCTTTGCCTCACAATGCCTAGATTTTCAATGAAATATTTTCAATTTTAGATAATTCTCGCATATTTTTCAGAATTATTAGGTCCGGTATAGCTAGTGTGAAAAACTCCATAATCATCCTCACAAATCTTTTTTTTACTTCATCCTTTTCCATGTCACTTTTTTCATGCAGAGTTAAATCCTAGAAATATTAACGAAAGCGGAAGATCGATATTCCTTCCGTGTGTCCGCATATCTTCCTCGCCAGACCTCCTTTATATCTCCTATCGTCAGTAACTCAATGCGGTTAATTACCAAGGACGGATCCAGGGGGAGTCACAGAGGTCGTGGCTCCCCAAATATTTTGGCTTTTCAGTTTTTGCAATTAGGTAGTTACTATGCCCTAAACATGACACTTTCGGTTGTTTAGATCGCAGTCCTTCTTAATACAAGGTAATAATTTCATTATAAGACGGTGCTGTCAGCCACGTGATTATGAGACAGGGGGGTCATGACCCACAGCCCCAAATTTCAAGCTGAATCCATCCCTGTTAATTAGTTTGTAACTCTTTATTATTATTATTGGTGAGAGGGCAACTATCAAATCACAGTTGAAAAAAAAATCTATAATTAAAATCTTAATGTCCCTGTTCTGTTTCACAATGGGTTTATTAGATGGTAACTCACAACGGAGTTTTTTTTTTAAATAAATGCTTACGAATCATAAGGATGGTTCGCAGATGCGATGGAAAATATTACACAATAATCCGAATGATGGAGAAGAACTTCTAATATCAGGGACCATAATTTCACTAGGAATCAAGAGATCGGGCTTGGCATCATCTTGCTCCTGAGTTTGTTAAGAGATAGCAAAGCTATGATGACGCAATCTGCAATAGCCAATCCAACTCTCTACTTCCTCTTTTCAAAAATGATTAAATAATAAAATCAATCATGAAAGTATAATTTAATATTTAGTCTATTAAAAAAAATAAAAAGGAATACCTATATGAAGTGAATGCATACAAAAATATGTGTATAAAAATAACTACTGTGGTCTACTCCATTAGGCAATGTAGTAGACAAGATAAGAATGTAGCCAAAATATAATTTGACCATTTTAAAAATTAATATGTATTAAAAGATTTATAATACAATCTTCATAGATAAAATAACATTCTGGTTAGTACTTAAAGAAAATATTCTATTTGAATTAATCATCACCAGCATTCATACATGTTACAATTTATAGAACACAGTATATAATTGGGAGCAGGGGTCACCTGTAGTGTGGTGGCTAGCATAGCAACCTACAATAATAAAGGTCCGCATCCCGCGGTGGCCCTAGGATTTTTTAAAGGGAGCAAAAAATCCTTGGCTATGCTGTCCATCGGGTTGGACGTAAAATGGAGGTCCCGAACCTGTACGATGTCAGGTACTCGTGATCCCTATCCTAATTATACTTGGATAGACAAAATTTAGGACTCGCACTGTAGCATCGTCTCACTAGCCTTAGTGGCATAAAGGTACATTAATTAAACCAACAAATGGTGAGCAGCCTCTCCCCCGATATGAGTGATGGTGAGAAAAAATTAAGTACCCTATTGATATAACATGTTAACAATGTCTGACCATTTAATTACTGTCATTACAAATAAACATTCCTGAAATAATTTTGTTTTGAGACATAGTGATGGAGGGAATGAACTTTTTCTGTTAGCACCTGTTTGTGCTGTCCTTGTAAAAAAAGCTGTACCAGTTTTTCAACTTCCAAAAGGGCAAGGTATGGTCCACTTCTTATATTGGTAACCTAAAGAAACTGCAGCATCTCATTCATTGCTGGCTCAACAAATCCGTAATTGGAAACGCAAATAGAATCAAACTTCAGAACACATTCTTCCGAAATTTAAGTTTAATTTGTTATAAACCTCATAAGATCATGAGCAGTTGTCGAGAAATGGCTATGATCTTATTGCATTTATTAGTTATTTTGTCCCCACTTTTTCAAAATATCTTCGAAACAAGTACCATTCGCTGATAAATAATAATGAAAAAAATAACTATATATATAGTTATACAGCAAATGAAAATATATATAGTTATGCTTATTAATACCTTATGGTTCATAAAATCACGATCTGATGGAATGATTTATCTCTAACAATATAGTTGTAGGACTGAGCACGATCGGGCATAAATTCTCAGATCATTTCAATATAAAAAGTATTACAAAAAAATCATTACGTTATTTCTCAAGGATACACGCCTTTTATTTATCTTCATTAGGAAAAGTAAATAAGTAAGACTTAAAAATAACATACAAAATTTTGATTCACTTAAGTAGGCATCCAAGGTTTCCAATTTAGGCTAGCGAACACTTTGTATAATTTTCTTTAGTTCAGTTACAATTTTTTTTTTTTGTTTTAAATCTTGTCCAATATAACTTAAAACAAAAGAGCTTGATTCATTAAAGACTATTTTATATTTTACGTTATTTCATTAATTATATGACATTTCTTGAAGATCAGAAAATATGAGTTGTTAGTGGTTCAAAAATAATTTATTTTTAAATTATTATTATTTAAATAATTTATTTTTGGAGAGAAAAGATCTGGCTCCGCCGGGAATCGAACCCGGGTCTTCCGCGTGACATGCGCGGTATGCTATTCATTACACCACGGAGTCGCTTCCAAACTGTGCCAAATCCTTCCTCTTCACTGACATAAATTACTGACAAAAATAAATTATTTGAATAATTTAAAAAATAGGTGGTTACTCCACAATAATGGTTAAATTAATATATAATATTATTATTATTATTATTATAGACTTGAATACCCTTAAGATGTTAAATGACAGCTCATAGGCCCCATAGGTGTTGAGAAGGTGCTTGCTGTAAGGAGATACCTTCGGCTAACGAAAGAAAAGGAATTTTTCACCAACGCTGAGGCCTACAAATATATTTGCATTTCACTATGAGGTTTAAACCCTATTCACTTACAGTGCCTCAAAGATAGATTTTATCTATGTGGGGAAAAACGAAAATTCCTTTTTCTTCAATTGAATGATCTAAATAATCTTCAAATTAGGCGCAATGTTTTTATTAAATGAATAAACGACTAAAAATCCTTTTTTATTTATCATAGAATCATCACAACAATCGATTAGCAAACTTAAGCCAATAAGTACTTGATAAAATATTTGCTATAAGTAATTTTAAAAATCTGGTGCAGTGCCCATATCACACAACTTTTACTTACCATCCTGCTTACTTTGACTAAAAACTGACACTAATTTTTGAAAAATTGTACTTTTATGCTATCGGAAAGTACTATAGTAAGTACTTCATAAACTAGTATTCAAAGATTTTGGCTCCACTTACTCATGGGGCTCTATTCATGTAATTTTAACTACCGAGACTAAAACCTATATTGTATTTACTGGGTACAGTCAGGAGTTGATCCAGCCCGAAATTGGGGGGGGGGAGGTTATGACCCCCTGTCTCATGGTCACATGGCTTACAGCACCGTTTTTTAATGAGATTATTACCTTGTATAAGAAGAACTGCAATCTAAACCACCATAATTGTTATGTTTAGGACATAGTAACTACTAGTAGCATTATTCCTTTAAAATACAAAAAAATGAAAAACCAAAATATTTGGGGGGGGGGGGTTCATGACCTATGTGACTCCCCCTCCTGGATCCGCCCTTTGGTACAGTCCACTCAAATTGGCATTTTGTAACCGTCTAAGTTGTCCTGTTGGCTCGTCCATCCTCTGAACTCTAATATTTATGTTTCGGGACCGAAGCGTGAGCTAAGTAATATTGCAACCGAAAAATAACAAGCAGTTCACTATCTAAAAAAATTTTAAAATAGAGAAAAAACCAAACAACAAAAGATCACAATAAACCAGTAACACTAATCACTTAATACATCAGTCACGATGTATCTTCGTCTTATTAAATGAGAAAGCTTGTAAATGAAATTAAGTTAAATGAAAGATTGTTCTCTTTCTTCCATTTCTAATGTTGAAAAACATTAACCAAAAAATTCCAACCAGTTGATTCTTTTTTCTTTGAAAAATCGTGTAATATCATCTACCAATTATTTGGCAGATCTTTTTAAGGGAACTTTACAATAATGTTAGGTTATAATTTTCACTTGAAAATAAACTTTTGATTGTTTTTTTTGATATTAGGGAATATTATCAAGAGTTTCTTGTAAGAAAAAAAAAGCAGAACGAATCCCAGTTTTTTACAGCACCTAGTGAGATTTCGTTTTTAGTTCGAAACGATTTGAGAACCAAAACTTTCTTCTGTGAAGTCGTCATTGTCAAAAGCGTGACTGGAAGCAACCGTCATCGGCTGTCAAGCTAATCAAGTGCCTGTTCAGAGAACATACATGTTTCCGTGTTTGTTTTTTAAGTTTCGATCAGTATAAGATTGATGAATAGTCCATCGTCATTCGCTTAGCTCTTACTTTGTATTTATTTTTTAAAGAAGTCATATCTGTTAAAAAAATACACCTACAATCATTTCTTGCTGTGGAATTATGAAGTTTATAATAGAGAAACGATTCATGCTCCCTTTCCTATACTTTTCATAATTAAAACTACATTGATTGGAATTAACCTTAATATAGTCCTTTTATCATAAACTAGAGGAAAGTATTAAATCCAGAGTATACCAGCAGAAAAGTGTGATATCTTCTGGAAGAAATGAAATAAAACCTTCTGGAGGTTTTTAACTTTTACCTTATCACAACTAGTTATACACTAGTGATATCGGTGATAACGTGAAAATGGCGCTCTTCAATCGAACCGGAACCTCCATTCATAGCATAATGATTAACTTGATATGATCCGCGATACATTCTTCCTGTCCGAATAGAATATCTAGTATACTATCACGGTGATCCTTTTATATTTTAACTGCAATACTGGTACACTGCGTCAATATTTTTATGAAGACCTTGAAAGCTAATTCAGTAAATTCAATCAGTTGCGGTCTCAGAAAAAAATGTTGGAGGTGGGGTATTGGTCGGTGTAAAAAGTCAGATGCATTGCGCGCACCACAAAATTTATTAACCTACTTAGTGTAATTGACATTGTTTGTTAATAGCGACATCAACGTTTACACCGTGTTTGGTCTATATATCGTGCGGGAATCGATAGAAGGAGTGTATTTAAAGCTTAATAAGGGAGATAATTTGAAACCGATGTGGGTAAATTTTTCAATTTCCGACTTTCCGCATTTTTCTCTTATGTCTTCCTAGAAAGCGACAACGATTACTGACCAACTATGGCCACTAAACATTCATTCGAAAAATCGGACTTCGGATTAAAAACTAACATGTTTGATTTGAGCTAAACAGTATGAAAACGAAGGGAGAGTTAAAAATGAGATTAGCAAACAATGGTAAGTATTTTGTTGTTTTAGGTCGGAAATCGGGATCTTTGGGAGACCCGCGACCTGTGCTAATATCGGATGCGGTACCTGCACTCTCTTCTCATCTATGTGTTTTTTCTCTCCAATGTTATTTTTTTCGAATTTTCGGAGAGGCGGGGGGTCGAAATATTAATCTGCTGGTACCACCACTGATTAAGATAAGAATAATGATAATATTAGTATTTTTAAAAAGTTTCCATCTTCCACTAAAGGAATGAGAATCGCATATCAGCTGGAAATTAGATCAGCATAGGTTACCAGGAGGCATAACGCCCCCTCAGATAACTTTCTCGCTGATGGAGTCGCTCTTTACATAAGTGGAATTTGAGAGTAGGGAGCTCGCGACCTTGGAGCCCTTGAAATATCACTTTCTAACCGGTTCGAATAGCGGCCCACATTCGGTACCAACAGGCGCCACCGAACTCTTCTTTATCCGGGGCTTCCGAAAGTCGGCTGATGGATGAATTCGAGGAGTACCGTCACCACCTGCAGCTTTCTACCGGCTCCCTCCTCAAGAGCCTCAACAAGAAGCAGTCCTTGTCTTAACTGATAAAGAGCATGATGTACCTAAATCGCAACTCAGCAAATTGAAGGATCCAATTGTGAGACTTGGTGCGTAACCAAGTGACAATGCAAATATATCTTGAATGTTGTTATTTGATCATTTATTATATATCATTCTGTTGATTATTCTGGACAATTGGTCAGCCCCCGGTACTTCGTTACAATGGGGCGAGACCTGGTGGGTGGGATCACAGAAAAATTCGGCCCCACGGTTAGCTCATTGGTAAGAGCGCTGCAAAGGTGATGCAGAGGACCTGGGTTCGATTTCCTGCCGTGGTCAAATCTGTTATCTTCTAATAGTATTCAAATATATCTCATTTGATTATTTTAATGTTAAGGTTTAAAAACTGAATATGAATATGTGGTTTAAATGGATTTGACCTACCCGTCAAAATAAAGCTAACCGTGATATGGTGTTCGAAGAAAAAGGAGTAAACAATGACAAATAAAAATCTCGTTAGTCTCTATTTGAATGTTTTCCCAATGCCGATAGGAAACTGAAAAGCTGAGAAGCGGCTGAAAACGAAAGAGCAAGGGAGATTTGTGAGGATGGAGGGGGGGGGGGGTGTTATGCTTGGCGAGTTATGACGCCATCAAACGACGCATCCTATTAATTTTGTAATAGAAACGGGGTTTTTCTACTAAAATGTCAACGGTTATACTAGAAGTAAACTGCAAAAGCTAATTCATAGCAACTGTATTTTTATATAAGATCTAGGAGACGTTAAGTTTTAGATAAAAATTATTTGAAAGGAACTTAAATAGAAAACCCTGATATATCATTGTGACGGCCTTTACCATTTTTATATACTGAACTAACCTAAAACCTATATATTACATTGAAGCATCGAAATAAGCATAAAATTGCTAAGGTTACAGCAACATGATCAATTTAGGAAATTGTAAGCCTGTTTTTATAATTTTTAAACTTCTATAATACATAAATATTTTAAGTTCTGTTAAAAAACCTGTAAGTTTCAAAAATATTAAGCTCATAATTCATTGATATGTATTAGTGTCATCGCGAACCATCATCTATGATTTTGCTAAGGAGTATCCAAAAGTATTGATTAGCATAAATTTACAAAAAGGAATACTCCTTAAATGAACCTGATTTCCCTGACCTGATTTTTTTTTGGATTTTTGTGGATTGACATCAGAAACAGGAATGCAACCATAGATAATGAATTCAAGGCACATTTTTTATGAATAGACAGAAAAAAAAATCTTATAGCTCCATTTATTAAAATGAGTAAAACAGTTTCGATTTTTTTGAAATAATAGAAAAAAATAGAGAGTGAGGGAAACCGGTTCAAATCGTTCCTTTCGATTAAACAGATCAAGTTCAAATTATTCAAAGTGTAGCTTATTCGGTCAATGGTATTGTTATTTCAAGGAGGTAGGGTTAAAAGAATGATCAATTTAAAGGGACAGTGAAAGTCTAGGTCAAAGTTAATTACTATTGCGCTATCATAGAGTGCCAATAATCATTACGTAGTTGGGCTAACAGGTACTATACCTTGTTAAGGCAATACACTAGTTAACTAAATTAAGTAAGGCAATACACAAATGATTTCACGGAATGGTATGCTACGCTTTACTCCAGAAGAATGCTCGCGTGGATGTTTGTTAAATGACATCAGTAAAGGAAATCAAAAGCACTTAATAAACCTGAAAAAATAAAAAGGCAAACTGTGGATTCGATTCCTATCGGGGCAGGTGACAATCAAGGGATTGGCATAAATGATTACATGGGCCAACTTGATCGATTGGTTTCCACTCCCTTTGGTTTCCCCCTTCCAATCAATACCCCAGTAGAACTACTTAAGTGTTAACAAATAACAATCTTACAAATCAAGATGAGGCGGTTTACATTATAGGGCACATCCAATAAATAATAATCAGAGACAATAAATCAATAAATTTTATTGAGCATTAATTTTTTATTAATATTTTTTATTTTTAGTATGAATGACCTCTTTTCAATCTTATACCGAATCTTAGTCTCAAGTATATTAATGTATTGGTTGTCTGACATTTCGTTGATCTATAAGTAATAAACACAAGATGGTATAGTAGACGATCTATAATGAACTAAACCTAGATCATTTCTCATTGTTTTATCCATATCAACGTGTAAATAGACTTGGTCGAGCCTGTATCCGCTACTATCCAAGAATGTAGATCATGTTAGTAGTAGAGGATGTTTTGAGCTTTTTAAATGCAGTCATGTTGCTTTTTCTCTTCTAGGATGTTACCTCTTAACCTAATCTCTTGCCAAAAGATTGTCCCGTGGGTTGGTTGCCTGGTATGTTGTATGGCTTGAATGGCACCTGTTGCAGCGATTTCATTTTTATTGTTGCTTGGAATTCAGCTCAGGGCATCTGTGAGGAATGCGAATTTTTCGTAAGGTCAAAAAGGTAAATGCTGGCCATTGGCATGCCCTCGATCGGATTACTCCCCCCTTATTACCCCCCCCCCCCCCCGATAGAGGCTCATTGACGAAGTGGTGGAGGAGGGCGGGGCCGTCCTTGCCGGCAGGTACACAATGCTCAGTCGGTCACAGCCAGTTTTCTACAAGGACCGGCTGCCCTTGGTGCGCCAATCTGGGACTTATCTAGAACACTTCCCAGTATTTAAATTGTCTGTTTCCTAGTGTTGGTTCGAATTCTTATGCATCGGACATTAAAACATTTTATGCCCCTGCAAAAATTCTATTTAAACCGCTAAAAGTGAATTAAAATATATTACGTTATTGAAAGAAAAAACATCTATTGGCGCGTCTCGAAGAAAATTTATTACGCCCCCCCCCCTTCATTTCTGTCCATGTGAACCTTCGTTGTTTTTCTGCAGGCCTGTTCCAACATGATTACATACTACGATCAGCGTACTGTCAGACGCGCAATGTAACTCTTTTGTTCCGAACATGAGAGAAGTCCGAAACTGCCTTAGTGTTTTATGTCTTCATCATGATACCATCATCATCTTTTTATTATGACAATGAGTGACAATAATCATCAAGTGCTAAAAAAGTTATTAATTCTTCACAAAACAATCTAATTTTTTAAACCAAAGATTAGTAAATTATCTATTCATACATTAGTTTATAAATATTATATTTCATTCGTTTATTTTATTTTATAAATTTTTTTACTGATATCAACAATAATTTCTTTCTCGATGTTGATCGTTTGGAAGAAGGATGCAAAAATACCAAAACATTTCTTTTTTGCGTTTTTTTACCTAAAAGACTTTGAAATTTGTTTACTGATAACAACAATTATTTCTTCTTGATGTCGATCGTTTGAAAAAAAGAATGCAAATACAAAAAATTTCCTTTTAGCGTTTTTTTACTTAAAAAAACTTCAAATTACATTATCTTTCATTGGTAAAAAGTCTACATTTTAAAATCCAATATTGAACGCTTTAGAACATTATAAATATTATGAATAAAATATTAGAGGATTTGATAATGAAATAAATGAGAGAAAAAATATTATTAAAGCTAAGAATTTATAAAAGTCCAATATTTTGTTTATAAAGTGATAGAAGGTCGCTGTAACGAAATATTGACGTAGCAAGAAAATAATAATTACCACTTTTAGATTATTTAACGGAAACTATTGGTTTCCAATGCAATTACAGTAGTTTTGTAGTTTTAGTTTTAAGACAGTAGCAACTGTCTTAAAACTAAATAAAAATTTTAAAAAATACAAACAATTTTTCTCTTTCATATTGCAATGGAAAACATGGAAAACTATTTAGAAAGATTCCGAGAGGATTGTTGTGAGAGAAGCTGAAGTGCGCGCTGCTCAAAATGTTTAGCGATCGGTTAAAAAAATATTGTGATTAATCACTATTTTCTTAACTATTGATTTAAATTAAAAAAAACATTAAACATGGAAGAATACTATATCGCAATCATTTTCTAAAAAAATTACTCAAGAAAATTTAATTCCAATTTGTTATCCGCCTGTCGATATGAATCCTGTCTATCGATACCTATTTATTATCATCGAAAAATCGATCGTGTAGTCTAAAAGTTGATTTCTATTTCTATAATGCCCCACAAAACATATTTCTATAAATAAAATTTCAAACGAGGTATGTGGAGCCAATTTCATTCTTAGAAAATTAATGCATGAAGTACTGACTACAGTATATTCCAATAAAATAAAATTTATGAAATAAAGTCCTCCGTCCGTTTACCCATTTTTTATGTCCAAACAAAAGGATTTTATATTTCCTAATTTGATGGCATACAATACAAGATGAAAAGTTGGCGAAAAGAAAAATTCTTTCTACGATTTCTTATTCACTGACTGCTCCGGACGAGATCATCCGCCATCTCCTTTTTGATCAATCTTACAATAAAACATCAGCACGTATAAATAATAAATGTTGTTATGTCACAATTTTCAAGAAGCTATTTGAAAAGATACTCCAGGCTTCCTACAGGCACGATTTGCCTTTCACCCTCGTTGGCCCAATGATCTTACATTCACGGATACAAAGATATTAGAAGGCATCACAGTTACTACAGCATCTCCAAACAGCTAAGATTTGTAATAGAAAATTTTAGGATTTGGTATTACCTCTAATCAAGCCTGATGGTTGGTGATGGCGTGAAGATTAGTAGGTCCAGAAAGCATTGGCGGATTCAGGGGGGGGGGGGGGGGCTGTTGGGTCTGCAGCCCCTCCCTTTGGAAAAATTTTCGTCATTTAAAGATAGAATTTGACTTTCCTTAATGTAAGGAAGTAAGTTAAAGAACAAATAATGTGCAGAACTAGTAGAATTTTAGTTGTGGGAAAGGAACTTAAAGGTAAAAGAGTTGATTAGCAGATCCAAATGAAAGGCTGTGGGGCTGCAGCCCCCCCCTTTAGGACTGCAGGCACCCCCTTTACGATCGGCTGGATCCGCCCATGCCAGAAAGAGGAGGGTGGCGGCATTTTTTCAACTGAATCCCATTCTTTTGAATGGTTATGAGAAAAATGTTCATTCGAAAAACAAAGTTAGGTAATAGGGCTTTCAATTCTATATATAAAATATATCTACAGACTTTAAACTGAATTAAAATGAAATACAAACTACTAGTGTAAAAACCGAGACATGTTAGGACTCGAAATAAGAAAAAAAAAATTGCAATAAATGTTTCACACAACTTATATTTTAATATTTTTATTCCTTCCTCCCCTTTCCAGCCTTTTTGGATCTGCTGTGTTTTTTCCAGGCCAGGTGTGAGGGAGGGGATTATTGCCGATTGCAAAAAAATTTTCAATTAAGGAATAAACTTTTACTAAATAAAAGCTCTTGTTAAAATATAAAAATGCGACACCTTTTGAGTACTTTGAGGGTGATGAAGACATGGAACACAATTCTTCTTCAGCCTGGAAGTTAATATGAAACAGAATTAGGTTTCATGACTGGAAGAACGGCCAGAAGGATTTTCCCCGAACAATTTTTAATTATTATACTATTCGTCATAAATACAGCTATCTCATTTTCAAGCACATTGAACATTCACTAAATTTTGTCGCTCCCTACCCTATCACAAAGCAGAGGCCATGTACTTTGAAAAATAATTAAATCCTTTTCCTTCACAACAATCCTAAAAAATCAAGCCCCATTCTTATCAGCAAACTTTCAGGATTCAAAATAAACTTGAGCCGGAACTTCAAAGGGTATAAGCAAAGTACCACAACAGTTTTTCCTTTTGCACACAGTTGTGAGGTCACTCTCTAGCTATTTTTGTATATCCCCTCAGAAATAGAAATTGTGTCCTGAAAACATTTGGGACAACCCAGTTTTAAACTGGACGATACATTGAGCCATGTCATTTTTCTCCAGGTTACATCAGTTGCTTCCTGAACATAGAGGAAAGTGTCAAGATGTATAATATTTTTATGGCGTGTCACTCCCTATTCCATATCAGCATAAAGCAGTAAATAATACATTTTTAATTTTATTGCAGTTATATAGAACTCTGGAATCTCTTCACAGCCATAACCTCCTTTAGGTTATTTTTGTATTTCTTTTGCCCAAATTAATGAAAAATGGCTGATTTGTCCCTCCCTGACCTGCCATTCCCTAGCTAAACGAAATTAGTATTTAGCTAGGGAGGGACAATGCTGATTGAGGAGAGACATGTAATTAAACATTTTCATATAAATTTCTTATGATAATTGATGTATTCAAATGAACTGTTTCAAAAGTCAGGAAAATTACATCATCTACTCAGAGTTTAACAGTAGAAAATCTGTTTCACATAGGTGAGCAAAGCCTATATTCTTATACTAATTAGAATGATAGTTATGGACTTAAGGAGACAGTAAAATTTAGGAATATCTAAAATTGATTATAATTCTAACAATTAATAATAATCAAAATAATTTGACTATGCTCAAAAATTTGAACTATGACAAAATGGAATTCTTAATTTACTATTAAAGTTCTTATCCATGCTTGATTTTTTTCATGTGAAATATTTAATCTGAGAGTTAAGAGGGAAAGCTAAATAATGTTTGGAAGTAAAAAAAAAAAAAAATATATAATAATAAAAATATTTTTGTCCATATAATGTACCCAGGACTGAACCAAAAATGTTTCAGAGCTTCTATAATACCAGAAGTATACAGTGATTAAAATTTGGTTTCCTACGTCTTTATCAGTATCGGCATCAAACAGTTCATTAAGCCTTTATTTTTACTATTTTACTATTAAAATTACTTACTTATTTAGAGGCTATACAAAAAAATTATGGAAGACAAATCTTAAATAAATATTGTGTAAATCATCAAGACAATATTTATTTTAAAACTGATGATTAGGACTGACTTAGCAAAGAATATATATTTTAGGTTGGCTGTATTTCTTCTGAGCGGGCTTTGCAGTGGCCAAGATTATGAAGAAGACAGACTACCTATAAGATCAAGAAATCCTCGGGGACCAATAGTTCCTTCTAGAGCAGTTAAAGCACAAGCTGTGAGTATGAAAAAAATGACTAAAATGGTTAAAAAAAAAAAAAGAAACTTTGCATTCTATTTTACATTCATTTTAAATATTGCTAATAATCAAAGTAAATATATACTAGTTATTTGTACAATTAAGGTCGACAGTACTAATCAAACTGTAAATATTTTCATAAACTTTTAAAAAAATTGTTATGCTAAGAAACCATTTTCAATATTTCCATATTATATATAATATATAAGAACCATATTCAATATATAATGATCCACAGTCTGCCCATATTTGGAATATGAATAGAGATTCATAATCAATTTGGACAATTATTAGTTTATGAATAAGATAGTCAACAAGGCATTGCCTTTTTTTTTCTTTTTTTTTTTTATTATCATTATTATGGAATATAATTTTTCCTATCGATATTTTTTATGCTCAAAAGAAGAAAAACAAAATGAAAAATATGGACTTACAGTTCTTGGGTCCCAAATAAAACATTTATTTACCTTAAAAAATGTATGAATGATGTCAAATTTTTCTTTTTGAGACCCAGAAAGAACTCATATTGTAGTAATAAAAAAAATCAGTGATTTAGTAACCTATTTTCAAGCTGGGTCTATAATTGAACGATATAAACAATATCTACTATGAACATTTACTTATTAAAGTTTGGAACCAATCAGAATTAAAATCACAATAATGCTAATTGTCTTTAAAGAATTAATTTGATGACAACAATAAATATTATGATAAATATATATGTTCTTAACATTCCAGCTTGAAAATGATTTTATGATTTGCGAAAACAAGCAAAAGAAATTTTCAATGATAATATTTAAAAAAAAGTATTCAATTCCATATCATCCAAAAAATTATATGTAACATTGATACTGACAAGAATTTCACCATAATATCATCTAATTTATTGTTGCAGGTCATTTTTAAGGAATATTAAAATTAAAAATTACTTCATTTTGAAGATGTTTACAAGTTCTTTAACATGATTTGCCCTTAAATTTAAAATAAAACCACATTATTGTTTTTACCCATTATCTGCTTTTCAGATACAAAAAACTAGCACAACTGAGGCTCCTCCAGCAGAACCAGAAGGAGAAGAATATGAAGAAGAATTAATTGAAGAGGAACCAACAACAACCACAACTGAGGCACCAAAGAAAGTTGGACTGAGAGGTAAAAATAATGTAACATACTCAAGATGGAAGGTCCACTCAACTTTATTCTGGGTTAGGCAAGAAAATAAAAGTTGAATTCCAGAGGCCAGGAATCACATATGCCCAAGTCGGGAGTTTTGTTCAATCATGCTTGACAATAGGGATATATTTAGTAATTGTTAGCAATGATGTAGCTTTGTTTACGAGGTCTCTGAATAATAAATTCACATGTTAAAAAAAAATTTTAAATAGTAGCCAATATATTTTTTTTTAAATCATCTTCTTTATTTATTTATTTATTTATACATATAAAATTCCACCAACAGACAAATTGCCCAATTACAGGTGGTAAACAATATTAAATCATAATAAAAATTTCCTTAGAACTGAAATAATAATAAAAGAAAAGAAAATAATAAAAAATAATCGAAATAAAAAATATTTGAAGTTTTAAAAAGCTTTGGAAAAAAAAAAACGTAGGTGCTCAGTATCATCGAGCCCCTAATAAACAACTTTGTTTTTGATATAAAAATTTGAATTAATATTTTTCAATTCAGAATCAATATTTAGAAAATGAATGAAGTAAGTAATAAAATTAAAATGTTCTGTAAATTGACTAAAAATTCATATTTTCAAAAACTGGACAAAAATATTTGATTTAATGCAAATTAATGTTCTACATTCTAGATATCCTAGAAAGAAGTTATAGAATGATTCTAGAGTATTTAAGATGCTGATTTAGCACAAGAGACCTGTGAGAAAAAATTCACAATCTGATGAAAATTTTGAAATGCTTATAGTATTGACATTAAGGAGAATGAAATTATACAAATCAGATCAAGCTACCTGCACAAAAACAATGGCCCCTAAAAATAGAAACTTTTCTATTGCTCTCTCTTTTCGATAAGTCTTTATGTAATTTTCGTAAAAACAAATATTTTTGTTGAAATAAGTATTGATATTCAAAATAGTATTCATAAGATACTTCAAATAAATAAGCTGATTGAATTTTCAAAATTTAGTTCATTTTTAACAAATTAATAATTTGATTTTTTTTTTATTATACAAAAAATTTAAGATATAATAGGCAAACATCTGCCTATCTAGATAACTAAAATATGAAGCATTAAAGGAATCATTTCTGCTTAAAACTTTCTTTAGATAAAATATATACCATTTTTTATATTTCTTCTGATTACTTTTATAAAATGTTTATAAACGCTGTCATGTTTGACTATTGCCTATTAGGAGGAGTCCTTCGACCATTCAGAAGTAATGCAGATTTAATTGAAGCCCTTAAAAGAAGAAGAGCTCAAGCCCAAAGTGGAGGTTCAAGTTATAACTCAATATCCAGTACTTCCACAACTACTACTACAACCGAGGCCACTCGCCAAAGTCGTAAATCAAAAGGCAAGTTTTCCAGAGCTGGGTCTCAAAGGGATTCATCAACTACTGAACAACCAGTTGAAGAACAGGCAGCACCACGCTCTAGGGCTTTTGGCGGAAGAGGTAGGCGCTTCTAAGTCATTCATCTAAACTCCTACTAAAGGAACCACAAATTTTAATACATGAGATACAATTTAATGGCCATTTGTCAACAATGCCCTATTGGAATCACAAATTTTACTTTAGATTCATTAAATGTATTATTTACACAGTCAAACATTGATTCCACATTTAAGCGAAACAAAAAGCCAGTACCAATATTTACTCAACATAACTGCCAACAATTTTTTTTTTTTTTTAATGAATATTGTAAATATTTCATATCCCAACCCCAGATCATTTTATGTATCCAATTATATGTGATTTATTTTTAGAGGCAGTTTAATATAAAATGTATAATGCACACTTCTTGTCATTATAAAATTACTGTTATCTACTGTGATCATTTGATTTAAAAAATATTAGAAACTAAAATGCTATTACTTTTTATTTAAAATACCATTTTATGATGTAAATCTTTTTGAAGTAATTAAAATAATATGTACATTGCAGCACTTTTTTTGGCATATCATTTCATAATGGGATAACTTTTGTTTTGTATGTTATATTTTTAAGTTATATTTTTTTTCCATAGTTTTTTAAGGAATAAAATGTATTTAGATGTAATATACCAGTAATTGCAAACTTTGTTCTAACATAATCTTATTTAAAATCATAAATGTCAGGAAAAAACAAAACATAGTATATATAATTCAAAAACTCAAACTTCTCTAATTAATATGAAAACTATTAAACCGAACTATTACTGATTTGTAAAATAGAGAAGCTATTGTACTTTTTTCAAACTATAAAAATCAAAATGTTTAATAATATCATGTTGAATTTCTGTTTCCCAGAAATAAATTATGTAAATAATTATATATATAAATAAAAGTGTTTTCATAAATAATATGTTATTTCCATTACCTTCCTAAGAGAAATCCCAATTTTATATACATATATAAAATTAATTAATGTAAATTATAATTAATGTAAATTATATGTACATATAACTACCTCAATTTCTTCTTCAAATATATTGTGTTAATGGACATCAACCAATTTATTTATTTATTTGACTAAATACAATCATGCTAGTTTATGTTCTTTACTATAGATTTTCAGATAAGACGATCATAATGTTATTTTATTTGTAAATATTGAAGTAAGTGATTTAATAAACCTCAAAATTTGAAGAAGAAAATAATGATTACACCTGAATGTTAAAAAATTAAAAATTACAAACAAGTCATCTTGTCAAATCCCTCAATAGAGTCAAACTTCAAGAAACTCAAAAGAGTTTGTTTAGTAATAATCAAGAAGCTTTTTTTTTTTTTTTTTTGCTCCTCCTCCTTCCTCTCCTTTTTGGCTAGATGGGTTTTCCTGGGCCAGGTGACAGTAGTGATGTAAAACTATCGATAGTTTCGATAGTATCGAACTTAAAACTATCGATACTATCGATAGTAAAGGTAGTAAGTGGGGTGTGGGGGGGGGGGTTAGAATAGTTGAATTTTTCATTTGAAAAGCAAAAATAATTGTACTTTTTTCTTTTCTTTAAATTAGGCAATAAGAAAAACATTACTGCACATGGAGGATGAGTTCCATTATAGCCAGAGATAATTTTTGTTAATATCAAGTTCGATAAAAAATCATAATTTTAGAAAAAAAAAGTCAAGGAAAATGGATTTAGATGAAGGTAATACGAACCCTATTAAAGTAACCACGCGCCTGGAATCCTCATGTGTCAAAGAAGTTGGTTTGTTAAGTACAAGACGCGACAACATTCAGAACGCGATCCTCGAGGGTGTAGACTCTCATCTAGACCTACACTATTTACTGTTGTAGTTACTACTGTACTTTTTGTTAGAAAACTAAATATTATAATTAAATAATAATTATAATATAATTAACTAATATATTATAATAATATAATATAATTAACTAATTATATATAATTAACCTGTAACATTTTATTTTACATTTAAATGAATTCACTTACTTACTTTTCATATAGCACTATTATATAGCACTTATAGGCTATCACTTTTCCCTTTAAAATTTGTTTTTTTTTCGATAGCACTATCGATAGTTAGAAAAACCATCGATAGTATCGATAGTTTTACATCACTAGGTGATGGGCTGGGGGTATTATTAAATGCCCCCTGCCTCCAGGTTTTTAACTGGCTATCTTCTGGTTACCAATTATACATTGTCAGGAGCAGACATACACATTTTGGAGTTCCCTGAATACTAATAACCAAATGTAAAATGGTGTGTGAGTTTGTGCAAGTGTCACATGCTCAAAAACTACAAATCATTTGAAACTGAAATCAGGCATTTTGAAAAAAACAATCCCCTAAAAGAAAAGTTTAATTTCCGTTAATGCATGCAGTATTTTATATATATATATATATATATATATATATATATATATATATTTGTATAATATATCATCGGAAAGCTAAGGATGATAGAAAGAAACTTTTTGAATAATTGATATTTAGGAAAGAAAAAAAAAATAGTATTTCATATTATTTAACTGAAATTATTAATTTCAATGGTAACTAAATAAAGTTTTCATGACAAATAACTAGAGACTTATAAAAATATACGCCATGGAGGGTTATGTTTTGCATTTTCTTAATGCCACGAATAATAATAAAATGTTCTTCAGTGAGAGAATGCGTAAACCAACATGTTATGCTTAAAATATTTTATAATAAATATTTCCGCCCCCTCCTCGACTATCATCCAAGGGCGGATTCAAACCGCCGCCGTTCGGCTCGAGCGTGTTAATGCGGGCCTCCTCGCTCCAACACGCTCGGCTATCCCCGGCCCGGTGATCCGATGTTGTTTGTTAATAGAAGATTTCCACAGTGATAATAATAGTATAACACTGTCCTGTAAATCACATCGTTATTCCGCTTTTTTTATGACGTAGGGTCCCTCTCAGTTCTTCTGCAACTTTGGGCAGGATTCTTGCTCCCCCGCGAGGATTATAGTGCCAGAAGAGATCCCTCCTATTTTTTATCCACTCTGATAGGCTTGACAATATCAGTGTTTCTTCATCGAGTCGCTGGTGAGGCGAAGGCTTTCGCGAACTAGTTTGTGGGTGTCTTCTACTCTCTACTGTAGTCTGGATTCATAGTCTTATCCGAGTACATCCGTAATGGGTTGGCAGTCGAAAAGGAGATCGCATGTAACCTCATCTCTCGACCGAAGAGAACATCCATTGTCGTCTGTCTGGAGGATACGTTTACTTCAAATGCCATGAGGGTGTACGGGATCTGACTGCCCTAATCTCGCTGACAGTCGGAGGCTACGTTGGAAAAGTATCTGATGAGGGTTCGATTCATCCACCCACTTGGAAAAGTAGTCCACTAGGACAAAGACATGCTCAGTTCCAGCGCCAGTTTTTGGGAAATGTCCTAATATTTCCAGGGCTACCTCGAAACTCTCTCGAAGGGACTCAACTCCCTGCAATATACGGACTAGCTGCATCCTTGCACGGCGCTTGCGAGCTGATCCATTGCTTGCAGAGCTAGTGTTACATTAACGGCAATAATCCTTAACGTCATCAGAACAGCTTATCCAGTAGAATCTCTCGCGTGATTTCTGGAGTGTTTTCGTCACACCCAAGTTTAAGCTGAACTGAAAGAAGCTGACGAAGTACCTCCGGCACGCTAGCCCTTGGTATCAGAAGTTTCTTCCTGGATTGATTGCCATCAGCATTCTCAACAACCAACCTCTTTAACAAGCCGTCCTTCATCACTGGGAGGCTTAGTTGTGCTCAGTGTACCTTCAAAATAAGTAAGGATGATGATACTACTGCTTTTGCAACTTTCCATTCTCTTATCTCTTTAAAATAGTGTCGATTTCTTGTCAATCTCGGATTGGGTCAATGGCCCATTCTCTGCAAACTACTCTAGAATTACAAAGGTTAGCCTTCTTTTATTCGAATATGCTGCAGTGAGAGCAGTTGGGAGAGGCATGGTCTTCTCGACAGGGCTTCTGTGTTGTGATGTCTCACTCCTGGTCGGTGTTTAATCTCTAAGTCATACTCTTGGAACTTTTTTAGCCATTTGGTGACCAGGCCTTCAGGGTTTCTCAAATCCAGCAGCCACTTCAAGCTCGTATGGCCAGTCCTCAACAGAAACCTCCTATCATACAAGTACTTGTAGAAATTCTCCACGGACTTAATAACAACCAGGAGTTCCCTTCTTGATACGCTGTAATTACGCTCGGATTCCGAAAGCGTCTTGCTTGAATGATGATGATTCCGGCAGCTGGGACAAGAGCCAGCCAATTCCCTCTTCCTTGGTATCTGTGTCGAGGATGAATTTGCCTTAGGGGGCTGGATCGCCCAATAATGGGTCCGAAGTCGACCGTTTCTTCAGGGCTTCTTGGCCCTTGTTCTTCTTGCTCATACCTCTGTTTTCTTAAATCAACTCAGAGGTTTGTCAATGTTCCCGAATTTCACTACTTAGCGACGGTAAAGGAACAAAAGCCCACGAAGCTTCAAAGCTGTTGTATGGACAGTGGTAGGCCATCGTTGGACTACCTGAATTATCGCTAGGTCCACCGTTACCTCCTCTCCACTGAAGATGAGTCCTAACTAGGTGACCTTTGTCTGGATGACGCTTCCTAGCGCTGAGCAATAAATTAACCGCTTTTAATCTCTTGAAGACCTGTTCAGAAGTGGACATATGTTTCTCTATACTAATATAAAATAGTTCATTAATTTTTTTTGGGGAAAAAGGAAAAAACATTAAAAAAAAATACAATAGGATTAAAACTAACTTTTATCATTTTATTCTAAAATAATCAGACAAATTAATAATGGACATTTTTAATAATTAAAAAATTAAGTGAACTTAATTTTTTTTTAATAATAATATTAAAAACTTTTTTTAAATATTTTATTTTGGAAGAGAAAAAAATGGGCTCCGTCGCACAGAGGGGTATTTGACAGGTCTAACATTATAAAATATTTTATCACCATATTCTATTAATTTTAGGCAGCTGATTTTGAAAAAAATGTTCTAAAAGAATCTAGGACCTCTAGTTTTTGAAATATAGTATTATTCTTCCAAATAATAATCAATCCCATCAACTTGGTCTAGTTGTGCAGCGCAAATGAGGAAGCTGTTAGAAACTTAAACCATAATTTAAGTTTGTGATAGCTTTTAATCAACATTTATATCGACAAGTTTCTATATTTAATAAAAATAAATATAGTATATATAAATATAAAATAAAAATGTATACATCAAATAAAAATTTATACATTTATAAATATAAATTTATACATTTAGTTTGGGTTGCATGAGAAAGGATCTGCAAATTTGTTTTTCCGCGTACTTCTTCCGTTTTTCGTCTCTTGCTTCTTTCGATACATTCCTCGAATAATTTCTGGGGTCGACCTCAAGACATAGCTACTTGAGGTAATTGAAATGTTCTTTCCAACCAAGATGCATTAGCTGTTAAGAAAAATTGTTTGTTCTTTTTTGCTTAAAGCCATCTTCGCCGAAATTCTGACTTAAGCCTTGAAAACTCATGTTTTGTACTCTTCTGTTGCTCTTCAGAATAATTTTCTTTATTAAAAGGTAATTTTCCAAAAATTCTAATTTCTGGTCGAAACTGGGCAATTGCTGGCTAATCATCAGGACAAATCGGTCTCGCCTCATAAGAATTCTCATCCAGATTGCCCTAAAATAGCATTTGCCCTTAAGTAATGAAAATACCAAAATGTATACCGATATAATCTTTTTTAAGAATTTCTTTAAAACTTTGCTTATTTATTTAGATTTGCAGGAGAAAAAAATCAATATTTTCCAGATTTGCGGCTATTGATTTATTATTTCTTTACAACATAATTTGGACGACCAATCATGTTAAAAAAGTTATCGGGACTCATCGGAAAGTATAACTAAATCATCATCGAATGTTAAAATTCACAGTAACAAGCAGCAAAAAATAAAGAGCATGTTTCGTATTTTTTTTTTTAGTGCCTTATTCTATATTTTAATTAATAATATTTTGCTATAACATAGATACATACCTGGTCTTTCTCAATCCATAATGAGAAGGTCTAAAAAAAATCTGATCGCTTACAAGTAGCACTTAGCGATACACCCACAAAGTTACTTTTGATGCGAAACAAAATAAAGGAGTTTAACAGACCAGTTTTTACTGTTTTTTCTCTAATCCTTTCAAGTAGAGAAGCGATAAATGACTTTGAATTGAACCCCCAACTATTCTAATTGAACATTCAATAGGTTTTTCCCACCTCCGCTGCATTTTGTGAAACTGATTTTTGGCCAGCTAGACCTGTCAAATACCCCTATGTGCGCCGGGAGTCGAACCCAGCGGAGCCCAATCTTTTCTCTTCAAAAATAAAATATTTAAAAAAGGTGGTACTTACGAATAAAGATTGAATTAATATATAATATTAAAAACGTTTTCAATTTTTCCACGTTCCCATTTTGGTGACCTTATTGTTTCCTTGGTGTCCCTGCCTTTATTACATCAGAACAACCATACCATTGAGGTAACCACCTTTTTCTTTTTCATAAATCTGGAGTTTAAACTGGTCAGGAAAAGCCATTATGTACAAACATAGAAACGAGAAAAAAGCTTATCAGCGCACATTATCAATTGGTTACCCCAAACATTACATTGCACTAAACAAATTTCGGATCAAAAAGATTGGCATATTTTATTTTAATAGCCTAATATATAATAAGAATATTCATGTTAATAATCTTTAGGAATAAAACAGTTAATTATATAAATAAACATGAGATCACAAAAAACCATCAGATTCACTGGTAGGTAAAGACAAATTTAGACTATTACTATAGGCGGGCGCAATCGACTATAGGGTGCGCTAGTAGCATTTTCAAAATGTCGGAAAGAACGGGGATAGACTTAGTTGATGTAATAGAGATAGTTGGTAATTTTAAGAGACCATTAATTGAAGGGCAGGCTATTCTTGATGCAAACCACATAATAACATGTGGAATAATATCTAGAAGTAAAAAAACAGTTATTTTACAAGCCTTGTGCCTTCAAACTAGCAATTTTAAAGGAATGCCCCATCAAATAAAAGTGGAAATCAAATTTATTAATAATAATAAGCAATTTTCTTGTCATTGTAAGTGTAAAGCTGGTAGTTCTAGTAAATGTAAACACATCATTGTAACTTTACTCTACGTTTTTGGGTTAGTAATAACATTAATTACCTATTCATACAATCATTGTTATGACAGCTTAGATTCTTTGTCATATTATTTATTTATTTGTCAAAACTTTCAGGCTTCGCATTGAAAACTTGGAACAATTAAGCACAACGGATGTAAGACAAAAATGGGGAACATTAAAAAAGAAAAACAAATATGACACCATGGTCCCAATGTTATTTGCTTAAAACCAACATTTTGGAATAATAAAATGTCAAATACTAATATTTACCTGGATAAACATAGTCACTTTCTTTAAAATGAAGACTAAATATCGTCATATGTTTCGAAACAGGCTTATCTATTCTTAATTTTACAATCCACTCTTTAAGAAGCTTTTTATTTTTTGGAAACAAATGGAATGACACATCTTTAGATTTTTTTGAAGAACACTGAGGGACCGAGCAATACCTATTAGACATTTTTCCAATACTTTTTTGCTTAATCGGGTTTTAATTATGGAAAAATAAATTAAAAACGGCAAAAAACCCTATGAATCCCAGGTAATCGCACGGCTTCTATCCCCGTTTCTCTAGTTCCTTCTAGTTTCTCAAAGAAGCAGCACCGTCGCTTGCGCTCGCCTATAGCTAAGTCCATTTGAACCTTTTCCAAGTCAACAGTAACACTTTCTAAGTCACAAGAATCCCTTTCCAAATCAAATGCAACCCCTTCCAACTCAATCGCCACCCTATCTATTTCAATTGTAACTGTTTCCATTTCAATTGTCACCCTAGAAAAAATCTATTGAAGATGGAACTTTTTCGGATTTCTTTCGGATGGGGTCCAATTTTATGTTATCGGGGACGATATTATTGAAATCAATATTCAATTTTCATTTTAGTGGCGGGGGTGGGTGCAATATGAAAAAGTTAAATATTCGTCTTTAAAACAGTAACTCATATATAGAAATCCGAAAAGTAATGAAGATGAAAACTGTTATTGAATAAACTATTATTCATTTTAAAGTCACGAATCTATTAATATATTATTGACATTATATTGGAAATAATAAAACGAATATTTAACTTTTTCATATTTCGCCCCCCCCCCCTTGTCACTGAAATGCAAATTGAATATTGATTTCAATAATATCGTCCCCGATGACATAAAATTGAACCCCTGTCCGAAAGAAATCCGAAAATGTTATCATCTGCAATAGATTGTTTCTAGGGTGACAATTGAAATGGAGACGTTTACAATTAAAATACTCGTAGATAGGGTGACGATTGAGTTGGAAAGGGTTCCATTTGATTTGGAAAGGGTTTCTCGTGACTTGGAAAAGGTTACAGTTGACTTGGAAATGGTTACACTTGACTTGGAAAAGGTTCCACTTGACTTGGAAAGGGTTTCTTGTGACTTGGAAATGGTTACACTTGACTTGGAAAAGGTTCAAAGAGACTCGAAAATGCTATATTACTATTGCTACGTTTCTGGCTTCCGGATTTTCTAACGGGATACAACCGGGGTTTATGGCCCCAAATTTCTCCAACAATCTTTTTTACTTTCACTTACCTATATATGAAATATATAGTAAGTGAAAGTATTGCGATCGTGTGTGTGTGTGTGTGTGTGTGTGTGTGTGTGTGTGTGTGTGTGTGTGTGTGTGTTGTGTGTGTGTGTGTGTGTGTGTGTGTGTGTGTGTGTGTGTGTGTGTGTGTGTGTGTGTGTGTGTGTGTGTGTGTGTGTGTGTGTGTGTGTGTGTGTGTGTGTGTGTGTGTGTGTGTGTGTGTCTGTGTCTGTGTCTGTGTCTGTGTGTGTCTGTGTGTGTGTGTGTGTGGTGTGTGTGTGTGTGTGTGTGTGTGTGTGTGTGTGTGTGTGTGTCTGTGTCTGTGTGTGTGTGTGTGTGTGTGTGTGTGTGTGTGTGGTGTGTGTGTGTGTGTGTGTGTGTGTGTGTGTGTGTGTGTGTGTGTGTGTGTGTGTGTGTGTGTGTGTGTGTGTGTGTGTGTGTGTGTGTGTGTGTGTGTGTGTGTGTGTGTGTGTGTGTGTGTGTGTGTGTGTGTGTGTGTGTGTGTGTGTGTGTGTGTGTGTGTGTGTGTGTGTGTGTGTGTGTGTGTGTGTGTGTGTGTGTGTGTGTGTGTGTGTGTGTGTGTGTGTGTGTGTGTGTGTGTGTGTGTGTGTGTGTGTGTGTGTGTGTGTGTGTGTGTGTGTGTGTGTGTGTGTGTGTGTGTGTGTGTGTGTGTGTGTGTGTGTGTGTGTGTGTGTGTGTGTGTGTGTGTGTGTGTGTGTGTGAACAGACTTGCTCAAAAACTATAAACCGTGCGAACCTGAAAATGGGTATTTATTGTAGGTATATGCCCGCGATGTGACAGCAAAAATTTCATCAAAATTGCTCAAAGGGAGGGGGTACTTTATTTAATAACTTTTTAAGTTTTTTTTCGATTTTCTCAAAAACAGCTCAAACGATTTTGATTAAACTGAGTATTTGATGTATTAATATGCCCGAGATATGACTGTAAAAATTTCATAAAAATTGATTAACCGGAGGGGGGACTTTACTTTATAAATTTTGCAACATTTTCACGTGTTTGTTTTATTTTCTCAAAACCGGCACTAACGATTTTGATTAAACTGAGTATTAGATGTATTAATATGCCCGAGATATGACTAAAAATTTCATCAAAATTGATTAACCGGAGGGGGGGACTTTACTTAATAAATTTTGCATCATTTTCACGTGTTTTTTTTTATTTACTCAAAAACGACTTTAAAGATTTTGATCAAACTGGGTATTTGACGTATGTATATGCCAAAGATGTAACAGCCAACATTTCATCAAAATTAGTCAAGCGGAGAGGGCACTTTACTTAACTTTTTTTCCAATTTTTACCTTTTTTGTCATAAACGTCATGTTTAATGAAAATTAGATGTTTCCTAATATCAGATAAGCTTTATCATTATTAAAATCGTCTGAGGGGGCTTAAATGGAGAAGGGGCTTTTTTTGTTTTCCTATAAAGTACCTTTGTTTTTGTTTATATGGAGAAATTAACCGTATTTTGTTACACCTAAAAAAAATAAATGGCTAAATATAAAATATGAAGAAAATCAAGTAAACATATAGAGGAGAAAAAAAGAAAAATATTCCGTCAACTCATAAAACACATTGAGTCCACGCATGCGTAGTACGCATTCAATGACAGACTATTGTTCATAATTAAAGCCGTTCTGTTCATTTAATGGAAATTATTTGTTTCATGGTAACTAAATGAAATGTTCAACAAGTACATAGAGAATTATAAATCAGTCGACTTGGAGTATTATACTTGCATTGCCGAATTATCTCAAGTAAAACCTTTTATTTAATAATAAATGAAATTAGTGTTTGTTATAGAGCAAATGAAAACAAAAATAAAATATGAATGTGGAAAAATGTGTAACTTTGAGAAGGGGCATTAAAACAATTTCTAATCTAAGTAAGTTGGTAAGTGAAAGTTGTGTGTTGCGCGCACGCACCAGATTTTTTGTATTTCCCATGGTGAGTGTCGGCAGCATTGTCGGTCTTCGGTTTTACTTATTTTGAATTTCTAACAACAGGTTTATGGCCCCAATAACTTCCAAGGCGGTATTTCCAGGATCTTGCCGCCTTTAGGTAAAACTGACCACCAGGTTTGAGCATATACAGTACTTTACATATTATCATTTTAAATTATTAATGCAATTTACTTGCCCTGTTCTGGCAACATCAAAGATACATAGCACTATTAATATAAGATAATCATTAAACTCGACATATCATTTGTACATGTATTGAAAACATAGAGCGGACCAGAGCATATTAACTTCTAAAGTCGCTCAGAGACACAAAAAATATAAGTAAAATGAAAAAAGAAACGAATGAGAACTATATAATAATCCAGCTAATCATGAATACAATATCCCACCAAATACAGCAAAATTAACAATAATGATTTTTTTTTTCCTTGCCCTACTGTGCGCCCCTGCTTTCAAACTGCCAAAGGGTTGAATTCATTTGGCTAAATAAAAATAAGAAAAAAGCATACCCTTAGAAAATTTCTGGATCCGCTATTGAATCATGAAGCATTTTATTTTTCCATGCTTCAACAATTCTTTTTGCTCTCCGACTCCAAACTTTTTACAGAGAACTGTTTGATTTGAAACAGTAACTTTACATAAATTTATATATGTATGTTAAAAAATACTCAATAAAATTATTTTATTCCTACACCAATAGAATACATATTAGAATACCAATACATATCTATTGTTATTTCAATAATTTCTTTCAAATATGTAATCCAATTGCTCAATTACATTATACTTCATAACATAAACAGTTGTTAGCGAACAGAATGAAGTATAATGTAGTGTAATATCATATATATATATATATATATATATGTATATATATACTTCATAACATAAACAGTTGTTAGCGAACAGAATGAAGTATAATGTAGTGTGTATACCATATATATATATATATATATATATATATATATATATATATATATATATATACATATATATGTATATATATACTTCATAACATAAACAGTTGTTAGTGAACAGAATGAAGTATAATGTAGTGTGTATACCATATATATATATAATAATAATAAAGGCTTAACGAACCCGAAGGTTCGATGCCGACACCACCACTCGCTCCCTGCACACCTCCATCCATCGAACGTCTTCCAGACCCAACTTCGATAGATCCGCCCTAACGCAATCCTCCCACATCCGTCTCGGCCTGCCCCTCGGACGTTTCCCATTCGGCACCGCGCTTATTAATCTTTTCGGAATACGTTCACAGCCAAGTTTTGCCATTTTACACGCCCATTTTATTCGTCTTGCTGCAATCACGTCAATTATATTTAATATATATATATATATATATATATATATATATATATATAATAAATAAAAAACGTCTAGGAATCCTAGGTTCATCAGCTATTTTTCTCTAATTTCTCATACCTGATAAGGCATGTTTATTGAATATTCTAGTTTGATTGCTTTGTTGTTCATTAGTAATCAATAAAAGAAGAATATTATGTTATCTATAATATTCTCGTTTTGGTTTGGTCTTAAGGAAGTAATGGTTTGATTTCCTTTTTTAAAAATTATACTTTTCTGATGGTTTTAAAAAAAGATTTTAAGATTCAGTTTAAATTGTATAATGATTTTTTCCGGCCATGGCCAATCTTTTCCGTTCGGATAAAATTATATAAATATTTTTTATTTTTATATAATTTAATAATATTGATCTAGATAATTAAAAGTAGTTTAGATTAAAAGCAATACTAATATAAAACATTATATATATATATATTTTTAAAATTTTCTAAATTCTATATAGAATCAAGAGGAGTATGACGCCAAGCTTTAAGAAAGGATTGACGAATGAGATAACTTATCAAATCCTTCAGTTCAGTTGTTTACTCTAAATATTGGAACAGTTGTGAAGGATAGTGCCTGAAAGTAGAAGTAGAGTGCGGTGCTGTTGGTCCACTTTTACAAAAGGAAAGGTTTCTACTTCGTTTCGCGTTTTAGTTTCATTTCTAGGCACGTTTGGGTTTCGCAGTTGTGCACTTTTATATTTAGCTTGTAGATGTTGATGCTTAAATCAACGATTTTAGTATTACTAACTGACTACAGCACGTCTTTCTGCTCAACAAGTGTCGTACGTGTTTTCCAGTGAAGATATCAGAAGCTTGGATATAATTCTCATTTCTTTTGCACCTGTTACTGACGTCACTCGGACTCTCTACTTTAATTAATCACAATCTGTGTGATTATAAGTGATGTCTTAGGTGGTTTTCTGTCAACCAAAATGCCTGTCTTTCTACTTATGTGACATCAGCCACAGTCTTATAAGGTAAGCTTTCGTCATGCCTGAACAAGTTGCAGTCATTTAACCCACTTGCTATATAGAGCACTTAGTATGGGAAAATAGACGACTTTCCCTGAATTTTATTATTTCTCTTAATCGTCCTCAAAATAACTTGAGGTAACCTACCCACTTGTCATATTGGTATTTATGTCCATATTTCTACCTTGTTTGAATTATAATTGAAAGATAGGAATTCCATTTATTTGAGGATGTTAAAATGTCAAGTAATATTTATTTATTGTGTTTTATTTCATTGATTTTATACTCATTCATGCTTACAGTAATCTCAAGGACTTTATATGGAACAGTATTATTTATTATCTCTGAAGGTAATTCTAAGGTTAAATCTTAGAAAGGTCTCCTTATGTCAAATATGTTACACATTTTAACTGTCATTGTATTCAAACTATAGAATTGATTAATAGCAGATAGTGTTAAATACTAAGTACAATTATATTTTGGGGGTCTTACTATAATTATTCTATCAATTTCCAGGCCAATGATACATAAGCAGTACATGCCATTACAGCCATGGGTCTCCTGTTATCGAAGTTATGGAGTCTATTTGGAAATGAAGGTATGCAGCTTATCCTATTATTCTAATCTTTTGTTGGCATTCGTAACTATACAGTTACTATGTGTATTTATCCTACGAATTAGCATGAATTCAGTTAGCACCAAGAGTTATCTTAATTTAATTACCTCTGTTACATCATTACACTTGATTTTCTTAAACCTCTGGGTTTAATTAGTTTAGCCTTAATAGTCTTTTAATAAATTTATTTCGCTTTTGTGTGTTTTAATATCAAATCTGCAGGCTTACTAACCTAAGGAAATTAGCCTGTTGGATTGAATATACAATAATAACTGTAATTTGATATTAAATATTACTGTCAGGTTATAAACATAACAATTTCCATTGCATCCTCAGTTGCCTCATTGGATGTTTCTTTTGCTAAGCTATATAATATAATATATATATAACTAAGCTTGTTCCTTCATGTATAATCATCAAATAAGCTTACATAAACTATTCATATACATAAAGGAATGGTTTATACGAGTTGAAATAATTTATATATTGGGTACCTAAGGAAGTGCCTTTACCAAATCCAGAGTAAAAGTTTTTTAAATCAAAAATATTTTTTATTAGGATTAGATCATTTTTCTTGTAATTATTTCTGTACATATATTTAGTTTGCATATCTGTTGCATGGTCAATTATTTAAATCATAGATTTAAATTTCTTTGTTTTTATTGTAATCAATATTATTTAGAAAAATGATATGAGGACTTTTGATTGACCAATCAAGATTATGACTAATTCTGTTTATGCCTATACTTGAATGAAGTAATTTCTGTTTTTTCCAAGCCTTAATTTTTCTGTATATGTACAGACATAATTAGATCAACAAGATTTCAACTTGAAAAAATAATAAGCGTAAAATAAAAGTAAGACTTTTCAGGTTTGTAGGCTAGATCAATCTCTCTATTCTTTTTCATTTCATGGCCCCCTTTAGATTTCTTATTTTATTTTTAATCCACTTTTTCTGTGGCTGAAAATGTTTGTATCCATGATGTGTAAGTATAATGCCGTTTAATTATACTTAATGTATAATATATATTTTACGTTTAATTATATAATGTACTATTTTAATTTTTATGGAATACTATTTTCAAGTATTCTATTTTTTCTTATTATTCTTTTAATTTTATATTCAGATATTAGTTCACTAAACATTCTGTTTTGTTTCGTTGGTCACTTTTCTAAATAAATTTACCACCTTTGACATTTTATTTTAGTCTTCCAATGAAATAAATTTAAAAATGAACTTCTAAATATTTTACTCTCTTCTCGTACCTTCCTACAGATCAATTAATGAGTCTTGCTATTCCCAATATGCTGTTAATATATAACCACACAAATTTAACAGCACACCATGTTTGACATTTATGAGTTGCCAATTAAAATGCTTATTTATTTGAATTTTAAAAATATCTCTTTTATTTAATTTTTAAATCCAATGAAAAAGTATTTAGCACATCATTCTGCTCCTTTTTGATAATGCACTTTGGTCATATCCTTATGAATTACTATATTTGTGAAATATAATTATTTATGGTCACTCTTGTGTCCTAATGATTTTAAACTCAAGTGACCAGTGGAAAAGCTGAAATTGTTGAGAATTAAAATATTTGAGAACAAAGAAATAACTATATAAAAAGGGAATTCTATTGATGCTATTTTAGTGTGCAGTGTGTTCTATGTTTTAAAATTTATAAAATAACGAGCAGATTTAGACATACATTAGAAGAATATAAATGAAAATTTCGCTGGTGAATGTTTTGAAAAAAAGAAAAACAATGTAATAATAAGTGTGTATAATGCATAGTAAAGGCGGGTTCACACGGGGTCGTGAATTGGGCGAGAGCACTACTTGCCGGCTAGTCAGTCGTGATCACTACCACGTGTGAACTAGTGGTAGTGGGAATGTTGGTAGTGCACGACCTTGAAGTGACGGGTCGTGAAATCTCCATTTAGTTGGAGTGAGCACGCCCGCTTCAGTCGTATATCGTCGCTGGATTGCTTGAGAAATAGGGTAGCTCTGACTCTAAACTGCCTCAACCGAATAGGGGGCGCTTTCTGGGGCCTCAGATGCACTAATAGTTCGCATACAACTTTTGCGGCTTCATATTCTGCCATAACGAGAACAAGTGCGAGAGAAGCACGACCAACAAAGCCACTTTACCGTGTGAACTAGATAAGGTCGTGATCTCCTACTGGGAGAAAGCAAGTCGTGTGACATGCGCATTACTGGTCGTGTTCTCGCCCTGTTCACTACCTCGTGTGAACCCGCCTTAAGGGTGGCAGCTGTATTATTTATTTCATTTAAAAAAATATTTTAATGATTCAAAAAATCATTTCCCTAAAATATTTTAGTTTTTGTCCTCTTAAGCGTGTCAATAAAAAGTGATTAAATTTTTAAAATATCCACTGCACTGGTGGACGAAATTAACGCACCACTCAATTTTTTTTTAGTTAAAATTAAATACATGATCTTCCTTTTTAATTTTAACTAACTATTGGGATTAAGGTGCTAATAGTGTAAAAATAAACAATAAATAATGCTTTGTTTACTCTTGTAACCTTTTTCACCTACAGTAGCATTATTTAAAAATCGTTTTCACATCTATTCTTTTTCATGTATTCATCCGCTCAACTTGTAAACGTTTTTCATTTTTCTTCAATGGCCCCAGTAAGGCATGTAAGTGAATACAATTGTGTTGAGGCAGTGACATTGATAGAAGAGGGATAGAGCCAGCGTTAAGTTGCTAGGAGACTGGGTGTACACCACTCTTCAATAACTAGGGTTCTTAAGCGTTTTAGGGAGATAGGGTGTCACTCTAGCAAAAAAGGGAATGGCCGGACTAGATGTATGGCAGAAAAGATGATAGGCAAATCCAACACCTAGCTTTACAAAATCGGAGTGTTACCGGAAATGAGATAAGAAGTCTCATAAGGCGAGTCCGAAATGTTTCCATTTCTACCAGAACTGTATGAAGGAGGGAGGCTTAATGAAAATTACCATATGGCTTGACATCCTGCCCGTGGACCTCTCTTTACGACAGCTCACAAAATGGCCAGGCTTCAATTTGCATGTGAACATGTAAACTGGACTTTGGATGACTGAAAGAAAGTTCTCTTTACAGATGGGGTGAGAGTAGGCCTCAGGCTTTCAGATGGCCGTAATTTCACATGGAGATGCCAAAAAGAAAGGTTCGCGCCATGCTGTATGGTTCCCGAGGTGGCATTTCATGGTGGCTCACGGATGTTTTGGGGTCCCACTTCCTTTGACTCTCGTACTGGATTGGTTGTTGTGCGAGGAAGGTATTTAACACCACAGAGGTACATAGAAGACATAATTGAGGAACATGTAGTGGCTTTTGCACCCTACATGGGTGATGGATTCATCCTAATGGACGATAATTCCCGACCCCATAGAACACGAATTGTTGATGATTGCCTGAATGAGGTTGGCATTCAGCATTTGGTGTGACCACCCCGGAGTCCTGACTTGAATCTAATTGAACATGTCTGGGACCAAGTTAAGCAAAGAGTACGAAAACGAAACATATGCCCTACCACCCTTGAAGAACTGGAAAGAGCTCTTGTTGAAGAGAGGGACGATTTTGATCAGGATTCAATTAAAAAACTCTTAGATTCAATTGAAAACCTGTAAGAGATGTGGTTGAAGCTGGAAATACCCGTTATTGTTGAACAAGTTTCTAGATAACTGGCAAGAAGTATGTTTTCTTTTTTCCAAGTTGGTCAGTTTTATTTTCAATATTTTTCTTTGATCATTTGTGTATGTTTTATTATCTATGTACACTGAAATTTTGTATTAAAACCACTTACTTTTTCAACCAAAAATACTTTTCATGATCAAAATTAGCATAGATTGGAAATTTTCAAAAAAATAAGGGTGGTGCATTAATTTTGTCCATCAGTGTATATTTAAAAATCTATTATATGTTTACTTAAATTAATAAATGTTTATGACTAAACAATAAATTGATGAATAGAAAAGTCAACATATTAATAAAAATCTTCATTCTTGCATCTGTCTATTGATTTCCTTTATAATGTACTTCTCTGTAATAGAAAAACTAATAATCCAAAGCATCCAGCAGAACTTACGTGCTTTCATAAAGTGAACCAGCTACAATCTTCTCCCAAATGAACTGCAAATCATTCTAGTAAATTTGTCTCACTTCTCAGATACCAAACACAAATGCCCCCTGCACATCGTTCACATTTTACCTTTGAAAAATATTGAAACTGTTGGGAGTAAAAATTTTGCCTTATCTTGCATATGACTCAGATATTCCACTATTAGATAATGACTTGTTTAGATCAATCGCTCATTTTTTAAAAGTTTTGGATCTTTGATAATTACAAGGACTTAAAAGTTGGATATGAACAGTTCTTTACCTCAAAATCAAAGGAGAGGTACCGACATGAAATTCAATCGCTTTTAAAATGATAGGTGATAGTAGTTGAAAACCTTGGATTTTACTTTGAACAGTAAAATTTATTATAATTAAAATGTTTAATCTTGATGAGATTGGTTATGTATCTATTGGCAGGTCAACTGCTTTATCATGGCTTGCAGCAACAAAGGTAGCCCTTTCTGAGCTCAGTGTTCTTCAAGTATTAAAAACATGTGTAAGAAGACCACACCAAGATCTTGTTAGGTCTATTGTGCCAGCCTTAAAACAAAAAATTAGCTATGTGACAGTCCTTCCTCTTCAAATTAACCGAGAAATCCCATCATTTATTTAATCATTTATTTCTCGACTGAAAGTTCAATTTTCAAGATAATTAATGATTATTTATTTACATTTCAGAGCATAAAATCGTGATAGTAGGCCTTGACAATGCTGGGAAGACTACAATACTCTATCAGTTCCTGATGAATGAGGTGGTTACCACCTCTCCTACAATTGGCTCCAACGTTGAAGAAGTTGTATGGAAAAATATTCATTTTATTATGTGGGACTTGGGAGGTCAGCAATCACTGAGAGCTGCTTGGGCAACATATTACACAAATACGGAAGTAAGAACATTTTAAGAAAATATAATAAAATAATCTTATACCATTTCAGCCTATGATTGTCCTGGACACAGCATTAGGTAAGAAAGTATTCTTGATTCAACTGTTATTCAATTTGTTAATGTTTGCATGTATGCTGAATTGCCTGGTTTATCCCAAAAACAAAGATGTAATTGCTAGTTGTTTCCGAAAATTAACTTTGTTATTAAATTCAACTTGTTTATTATATTAGTTAAACTACAATAGTTAGTCTGAGTTTGCGATTTATTCCCTTTGTCGGAGCCAAGAGGAAAAACACATTAGCTTATCTAGTTAACTCACTGAAAGAAAATTTGTTAGTGTATATTGTAGCAATATTTTAAAGTGTTTTAAAGGTATTAAAGTTGAACTAGCAAGTTGATTGGTGCATCTTTAAATAATATTATGAAATGTTGCTAAATGCATAATGTTACGTTTTATATTTGTTATATGAACTGAATATTAATTGTTAGTTAAATTAATATGTTTAAGTAAAATAATCATTGTGAAAACCATTTTTATGAATATATATATAGGAGGCATACAAACACGCTAACACTGATCTGCTTGTATAAGAAATCACGATGTTATAATGCATAATTTGGTTATATTTTGTAATTAAAAGAATAAACGTATATTTAATTATGAATAAGAAAGATATAATAATTATGAAAAAGAAAGAAATAGGTGTAGACTGAATCGAGCATTCCCGATTCTCCTTGTTCATCAGTATTCCTATTTAAAAGACCCATTGACCCTTGCTATAGTCCAGTTGTGATTTACACTGCTTCACTTCTTATGTACATCCAAAGTTAATCAATCAAAGAGAATTCATCCAGGATGTTCACCTTTGTTTACATATTTTCAACTCACGTTTACTGTCAAAACTGTGATACTAGATGTTTGAATGCCTTATTTCAGAAATAAATAAAAGTATTCTGTTTAAAGTATTTTATTAAGTTTTAAATGTTTATATTTTTAGTTAAATTTAGAGTTTAATTGTTTTTATTTTGAGCCAATTTTACAAGTATTTACTTAAAAATGTTATGTGTTAACATAATGTTACGGGCTTCGGGTTCGATAAAATATAACAATTAACACTAGGACAATAATTTATTAATCAATACTCACAAGGGTAATTACTGCCTTATTATCAGATACAAACCAGGCTGTGTATGCAGACTCTAATTACTTATAACTAACCGCACGGGTTAAAACAAGAGTCTTTTCTACGACATACACTATCACCACAATAACTTATCACAATAAGGCTTACCACTTATCACACTATCTTATCACAATAGACTTATCACTGTTCACTACGAAGTCCACACCACGGGTGTTGCCAAACAACTCCGCTGAGGCCTGTTAAAGCCGATATTTATTAGTCTTGGATAGATTCTAGAAGGTTCGGGGTTCATCCAGAACAAAGTCTTTGATCTTCCCCGACAGCCAGTGCGGCACCGAACAACGGACGTATTGTTCACCAAAGGCGCTTTGTCTACTACCGCTGACCGCAACACTACCCCCTCCTTAATGCTGATCTGTCCCAGATCAAGTCGTGAATGGGGTGTAATAGGCTCAGGTGTTTTCTCCTCTTCAGCTTCCAGCAGGACTTTTCCTGTTTCCTGACCGAGTGTTAGAAGCACAGCGAGTTTCTTGAAACTACCAGGCGAAGCCACCTTCAACGAAAGGACACTGGCTGGTGCAACAGAGTCGAGCTCCACAATGCCAAACGCATTTGACATTACACAAACACCAGAAGTTGGGTCCGGGACCTGGCTTGGATCAATCCTTACAACACTTGCTTTGGAAACCAGCACCTGTTGGTTGTGAGGGTCTAGACCAATGCTCTGCTCAACTAAGATTCCTTTAACAGCACCATGGGCAGCTGATGGTTTGCTCTCATCACCATTCGATTCGAGTCCTACTACCGCTGTTGGACTTTCTGTAGTCCCATGGGTAATATTGGGCTTAGGAGGAGGCCGTCCAGGTCCTCGAATGATGCCACTCACTGTCACTTCATTGTCAGTTTCTCTCTCCAATTTCAATTTCTCTGCTAAGGGGTCATCATCCTCATCAGAACCAGTAACATGCGTTCTCCTGTTTAACATTTCAAGTTCAGCATCATCAGGCTTCATAGACCCACACCAAGCCTTTCCCTGATTCAAGGTTCTTTGCTTGCTGTACCTGATTAGCCGACCACTGATTGAAAAGGTTCCAGAGTTTGTCACTTGATCGTTTCCAGCCCTCCCCGATATGGCAGTCCTATGTTCATTCAAAGACCGCTTGGCCAAACTCTTCTCAAATGCTCCAAACAGACGCCGACAAGCCTCCAAGCTTCCAGCCGGCTCCCAGTCACTCTGTTCAGAAGGGCATCCCTCCCATCCAAGGGTGTATCCGGCCCTCCTCGATACGGCTGACCTCTGTCCATTCAAAGACCGCTCGGCCAAACTCTCCTCAAATGCTCCAAACAGACGTCGACAAGCCTCCAAGCTTCCAGCCGGCTCCCAGCCACTCTGTTCAGAAGGGCATTCCTCCCATCCAAGCAAATATCCATATTGCTTTTTTCCTGGATGGGACCTTCGGGAAACAACAAACTCTTCTTCCTTATCTTGGAAGATATCACCACCCACGAGCTGATCTCTCATGCTCTCTTTATACTCCGCTCCCTTTTCAACACTAGTGGTTGACTCCACTTCCATGAATTCTCCAGGCGAGACCCCCTGAACAAGCCTTCTTTCTACAACAGGCTCTTCCTCATCGCCTTCATCAAAATCTTCCTTGTCAATTGACTTCCCTACTGGCGATGTCTTAATGTCTGTATCAACAGGTTTAGCATACCCAAAAGAACTAGAGTTCACCACAGTCTGTCCAGCATTTCTTATCCTATCAGGCATGTGTCTCATGAACCCCTCTTCGAAATGAACAGCATTGCGGCAAGGTTCACACACAAAAGGATCCACCTCTCTCAATCCACCAAGCGGCACCTTCACATCTTCAACACTCACTTGAGGATCAAGGTCGAAGGGCTCTTCTTCTTCTTCTTTATCATTATGCGTAGCACTAAGAACCTTCTTAACCGAAATCTTAGGAGTATCACTACCAACTAACTTATTTTCTAAAGTAGTAAAACATTTTGATAACGTAGAAAATAACTCATTTTGATTTTCTAACAACTCATTTTTCAATTTACTAAATTCTGTTTCAAAAAGAACGTGATCTGGATCTTCTCCACTACTAATTAAAGCTTCCCTGAGCCTTTGTTGCAATATAGACTTGTTCCCAGAAGTATCCAAATCGCGTTCTTCTAATTCACTTTTTAAATCTGCTACTTTCAAATCATACAATCTTAAGCCACCGGTTGACATTTTAAATATTATATACAATTATCAAAATTAAAATTAACAAATCAAAACTTAAAGACTAACAACAATAATTTGATTATAAACTAACAACGAAAAAAATAAATCTAATCCTATACACAGTTAATAAAATTTAAATTACAAATGAAATTCTCAACACTATAAACAATAAACTTAATTATTAAAAGAAGCAAAAAAAAAGATTAAATAAAACTCAAACATTAAATAAAATAAACAATATTCAAAATAGACAAACAAATTTTCAGTAAACTAAATTACAATAATTAACTAAAGTAATAAACAGAAAAATTATTTACAACAAACTAAATAAATACGCTAATGCTAAAAATATACCCGCTTCTGACACCAGTTGTTACGGGCTTCGGGTTCGATAAAATATAACAATTAACACTAGGACAATAATTTATTAATCAATACTCACAAGGGTAATTACTGCCTTATTATCAGATACAAACCAGGCTGTGTATGCAGACTCTAATTACTTATAACTAACCGCACGGGTTAAAACAAGAGTCTTTTCTACGACATACACTATCACCACAATAACTTATCACAATAAGGCTTACCACTTATCACACTATCTTATCACAATAGACTTATCACTGTTCACTACGAAGTCCACACCACGGGTGTTGCCAAACAACTCCGCTGAGGCCTGTTAAAGCCGATATTTATTAGTCTTGGATAGATTCTAGAAGGTTCGGGGTTCATCCAGAACAAAGTCTTTGATCTTCCCCGACAGCCAGTGCGGCACCGAACAACGGACGTATTGTTCACCAAAGGCGCTTTGTCTACTACCGCTGACCGCAACAATAACTTGTTTGCCAAATTTTATAGCAAGCATAATTAATCATATTTTTTTTTTTTTTTTTTAAGAATTCAAAACAATCTCTCTTGCCTTCCCCGAGAAGGTCTTAATTTATCTTTTAAATTAGTTTAAAATGCCACTTATGATTTATACAAAGCTGTTGTCATTTTGGCAAGCATTAAATTTAAAACAAGAATATAATCTATTAACTATTAATGATAGTTAATTTACGCTATCAACTCCAAAATTAAGAAAAATCATAACATTATTATTTTAGTTTTATGAATATCAAATTTCTTTGATTGTTATTTTTTTTTTTTTAGTTTGTTATTCTTGTGATAGACTCTACCGACAGGGAAAGATTGTCTGTAACAAGAGAAGAACTGTATCGGATGTTAGGTCATGAAGATCTTTCAAAAGCGGGTGTTCTAGTATATGCTAATAAACAGGATGTTAAGGTAACGTAGTTCTTTGTATTTCTAATTTTTATCATTTAATTTTCTTTGTTTTAAAGACTAATTTCTGTAGTTTGTTTGTTGAGCGTCACTTTATGCCACTAAGGCTAATCAGATGAACAATTTCGGTACTTTTCTTAAAATTCTTTCATCACTATTGAAGTTGAATTATATTGACTTCTTCACAATTTCCTTAAACTGCCAAATGATGTTTACCTATGATTTATATAAAAATATAGTAATTAAAAATGCATCTATTTTATGAATTAAATGTTAGCTTGCTGAGGCTGGGCAGCGGGTACCATTTGATTTGTAAATGTTAAAATTGGCTAAACTTAAATACTATCCTACAGCTCAAAACCCATCAGACCAAGGCCTATCCTCAAGACTGTGGTTTTGTTTTAATATGCATCACTTTAGTCACTGGTCACATTAGGATGCATTTAAACCTGCATTTTATTTCAAAATAGTGGCCAATTAGAGATCTTATAAGTCCTTATCGGGGTCATTTATTAAGATAGCGGAAAAATGATTAAAATCAAATGTTACTCCCTGCCAGGCGATCTCTAAGTGAGTAATAGTTTTTCTAAAACAATCAATATCATTGAAATTATTTTACTTTTAAGATAGTTTACAATACAGGGATCTAGAATGCGGGAAATGCGTGAATTTTCATCAGCAGGAATTATATGGGAATTTTTAATTTTTATTGGAAATGCAGGAATTTCATTCAACCATTTTCTTAGCATATTTTCAAATGAAATTGATAAAAATTACTAGCTACTAGCTGCTTACTGTCAAGTAGGGATGGGTATTTATAGCCAAAACATTGATATATACATAGAAAGAAGACAAAAATTGATGTTTTTTAAACATTGAAAGAATGTATTTTTTTTTTTTTTTTTTTAACAAGGCATAAAATGAATTAAAATTGAAAAACAATTCAGAGATAGGGGATAGGGTTTACAGCAGAAATATAGGTTTTCTTGTTGTTTTATTAAGAACTTCTTTTCAGTCATATCTTCCAGGAATTCCACTAACAAACAAAAAGCGATGCTTTTAATTATATTTTACAAATTAATATATTCTTGTTAAGATATTTTACTAATTATTAAAAAGAACACTTTTTCGCCACTATCATGTACTTTGTATTACCTTTCATTACATTAATTCTTTGGTAAATCTCTTTTTTTCTTTCTGAAAGGGGGGGGGGGGGGGATGGATATGCAGGAATTTTAGAAACCAAGTCTACTAGGCACCCTGAATGTTGAATTAGCTCATGGCTCATTTCATAAAAATGATCCACTAATATAAACTGCAATCTTGAGCTCTGGGATTTAGGTCTGTTTGTTACAGACAATTGTTTTTTATATTTTTCATAAGTATGATATTCCTGCAAGATTTAATTTACTTCCCGGATATTAATAATTTATTTCTTTTAATTTTATGTATATATTTTTTTTTTTTGCAGGGAGCAATGTCAGCCGCTGAAATAAGCAGGCAACTTGACCTAACTAGTATTAAAAAACACCAATGGCATATACAGGCTTGTTGTGCATTGTCTGGAGAAGGGTAAGCTTCATTGTCATTAATTAGGATTTTTTTAAACAGATTTTAACTTTTTTGCCAATGAAAAATGAATAGCTACTAATTTTGTAAAAAATTTGTGTCAAATATACTCTCCTGAAAATTAATAAATTAGTTGGTTGATCTATTATACAATGCAATACATTACATTTAAGCCCAGGCAGGCTACCTTCAATTTAAGAATAAATTTATTTTATTACTTTTTAAACTTGGAATTTTTCTTTCTATTTCTTTTATGCTTAAAAATGCTGTGAGTTATTAAAAAATGATCTTTCTACTACATAAAAATGTTTTTAGTGTAATGCTGTTTTACAGTTTTCCATTTTGTGAAAAAAAAAAAACCTACAAATTAAAATGCTTTTGTATAAAAATAGGACAACCGGAAAGAGAATTTTTAAACTTATTTCCTTAGTGACAGTTGCTTTTGTTTATTCTATTGGACAAAGGGTAATATCATTCATGCAGTGCTGTACCAAGAATGTGGTTAGCTCCAATTACTCATACAGTGGAACTTCCCATAACGAATACTTCTAATAAACGGACAGTTTTTATTCCCCCGGCTTACCTTACATTGAATTCAACTTCTTCTATAAACGGGCACAGGTTTAGTCCTTTTTTGTTTTAAAAAAAAATCACTCATAAGCGAACTGTAGGCAGAAAAACCGATGTGTTTTCTTTGAAAAGCAAATGTTTAGAGCTGAGGAATCCAACCAAAAGTAATGTCTCAGTATATTATTTACAAGAAAGACATTGTGTGGTTCCCTGTGTACTGTAAACCAGCCTTGTACGGGTTTTTGTTAAAACAATTTTTATTCAGTCAAAAAAGGACATTATGAGATACATCGCATGTGTTAGAAGTTTAGCTTCATCTGTATAAAAGGTTTACTAGAACAATTCATTAACATGGATTCAAAAAATGTATTTTAACTTTGAAAGAACAAGTGGAACTTAGCGAACAAGATAAACAAAGCACCCGGGCTCTAGCTTCGCACTTAGATGTAGGAAAAACACGAGTGACTGAAACTTAAAAAACAAGAAATTAATTTTACAGCGAATAGAGATTGGGAATATGGACTCAAACATTGTTTTTTGAAAACAAGTGGTCTTCAAATTGACAAGTTGGTGTATGAGTGGTTTTGTCTAGACAGGACAGTTAACATCTCGATTAGTGGCACTTTGATATGATAAAAGGCATTAGAAGTAGTACAAGCATTAGGTTAATTACTTCATATTTAACTTTATTTTTTATGATTATTAATTATTTACCATTTAAATTTTCTTATAGTTTATACCAAGGACTAGAATGGATTTGCTCTCGACTGAAGAGAAAATGATGTACGGCTCAATGAATATACTCTTGTGTAAATAGACTGTCATTTTCTTTCATCTTGTATATATGTTTCCTTCGACGAGTTTATATAAAGCTATGAAATCACCATGTATTTATATGTATTAAAGTAAATAAAGTATATTTGTTTTTGTTTTTTATTTTTTTATATTATACTGAAATACCCTTGTCATTATTACACACAACCTATTGTTTTATAATTATATTATGTTTTATTATTATATTTATTTTGTTTTTTACCACTTCCACATGAAAAGATCAGTGCCCAGTCATTTTAAAATGGGTCTGAGAATAAACTGTTGTTTAAAGAAACTTGTTTAATTGAAAAAATTTAAACTGTAGAACCCCCTTGTAACAACCTAACAAGAAAGTGATTCGTTCACAATCTCACATACTAATTTTATTCGTTGTGCTGCCATCACCTCTGTTATATTCACTGGGTACAGTTAACTCGGTTTGTATTAGAGATGTGTAACCATCTAAATTATATGATATATCTGTTCCTCCTCAGTCCACCTGTTAAGGACTAGGCAGAATAATATTGTAGATTATAATTTTTAAGTTGCTGGATAGAAGGCGCGAGAAAAGAAATTTCCTGACGGAAAAGTAGCAAGCATTTCCCGCCTTTGATCTAGCCTTGATTTCCTATTCAATTTTGTTTTTCCTCTTTTTCATAGCCCCTACATAAATACCACCTTAATTAACTAATACCCATTTCTGCAACTAACCTTATATTTTGTCTCATTTCCATTTATTTTCAGCCCAAGAAGTTATTTACAGGGCTTTAACAAAAATGTTGTATTTAGTTTTATAGTATCCCTGTCATCCCCAAACTATGCCAAATCTCCGTTAAACCATCAAAGAATATAGACATATTTTCTCCCAGATTCAAACCTTTGTCAGTATGTATCACCTCCCTAATGGCATGTTCTTGTGCTAAATTATATGGATAATAAAACGGGAAAAGGGATCCCCTTAAAACTCAAACTTTTTGGAAAAACAATTACCAATTCTATTTGTTATAACTTTATTGAATTATTGATTGGGATTGTGGATTTATGGATATAAATCGATGGAATATAATTTATCGAATGATTTTGTTATATTCACGGGCGCAATCGACTATAGGTTGCGCTAGCAGTTATGCAAAATGTCTGAAGGAACGGGGATAGACTTAGTTGATGTGATAGAAATAATTGATAATTTTAAAAGACCATTAATTGAAGTGCTGGCTATCCTTGATGCAAACCCCATAATTACATGTGGAATAATATCTATAAGTAAAAAAACAGTTATTTTACAAGCCTTGTGCCTTCAAACAAGCGACCTTAAAGGACTACCCCATCAAATAAAAGTGGAATAAAAATTTATTAATAATAATAAGCAATTTTCGTGTAAAGCTGGTAGTTCTGGTAAATGCAATCACATCATTGTAACTTTACTCTACGTTTTTCGGTTAGTAATGACATTAATTACCTATTCATACAATCATTGTTAAGGGCAGCTGTGTTGACAGCTTAGTTCCTTTGTCATATTATTTATTTCTTAGTCACAACTTTCAGGCTTCGCATTGAAAACTTGGAACAATTAAGCACAACAAATGTAATACAAAAATGGGGAAAATTAAAAAAGAAAAACAAATCTATGACACTATGGTCCCAATGTTTTTTGCTTAAAACTAGCATTTTGGAATAATAAAATGTCAAATACTAATATTTACCTGGATAAATATAGTCATTCTTTAAAATGAAGACTACATATCGTCATATGTTTCGAAACAGGCTTATCTATTCTTAATTTTAGTATCTACTCTTTAAGAAGCTTTTATTTTTTGGAAATAAATGGAATGACACGTCTTTTGATTTTCTAATTGACCACTGAGGGACGGAGCAATACCTATTAGGCATTTTTCAAATAATATTTTGCTCAATCGGGTTTTAATTATGGAAAAATAAATTTAAAACGCCAAATAACCCTATGAATCCCAGGTAATGGCCTGGTTTCTATCCCCGTTTCTATAGTTCCTGCAAAGAAGCAGCACCGTCGCTTGCGCCCGCCTATTGTTCTATTAACTTCACCAACTTTTATGGTATCCCCTGCTTGATAAGAATATTATACAACTTCTGACAGTTAATAGAATCATATTCCTTTTTGAAATCTATAAAAAGCTTATTCAAGGCACAGCCATATTCTAATTTTTTCTTTAATATTAGAATGAGAGAAAATATTTGGTTGGCGGTTGAAAGGTTCCATTTAATCTGGAGAAATTAAGATTTTTGGCAAATAGAAAATAATTTTTGCTAGTATTTGGTCATTAGGTTATTCATAGCCTACTAATGAGGTTGCTGAAAATAGACAAGTTATTGGAAGGTATCAGGGGAAAAGCATTAAGTAATCCAAACGAAACCAACCAGGCTTACTCGCAAATAAATGAAACAGGGTGGCTGGATGGGCAAATGCAAAGATAGAAGTTCAAAATCCGGGGCCAGGGAACATTTAATAATTCTCTGCATTAATCCCCTGGCCTGGGAAACCCCGTATAGCCTCGAAACAACTAAGAGTGTATAAAAAACATAATAATAGGAATAAAAAAAAAAAAAAAAAATCGAAAATAACTAGGGTTACATGTACGAAGGCATGAACAGGGTAACAGTAACAGGATCTGTTAATGGTTGGGATTTGTCACAACTGGAATTAACCCTTTAGCATCTGAGCAGTGAGTGTATTGCGGGTCATGAGACCTGAGACCTTATACCGGCTGCTGAGCCACTTTTTGCCTCATTCACTCTTCTTTTTCTCCTTATTCATATTTTTCTTCTAAATTCACCATATTAGACTTAGGAATAAAGTGCAGGTAAAATTAATTTGGAAAAACCCGAAAAGAACCCCATGTCAATTAGTTTACAACCCTCGGAAATTTTTGAGGAAACCATAAACCTCGTCACTGGGAAATACTGGACGGGCTGGAAACAGGGTTGGAGAAACGCGATTGTCAATTATGTAAAGATAATTTTCATATGTCCTGCACTCGTTCTAAATATAAATAAGAAAATGATGACTTCTTTATCTGCTCGCCATGCTCCTCTATTATTCATGAAATTAAAAAAATACGTGTAGGAACAAACTTAATTAGACATACTTACATATAATTTTTAGAACTGTTATATTAAATGTTTTATATATCTGTTTATTTTATAACATTTTAAAATTATATACTATATTTTTTTTTTACGAGTTATTACCTACGATTTATGAATGTTTCATTCCTAAATAATGATACTATAAATCCGAAAGCGATGAAAGAATTGAATTAATTTTTGTTTTAAAAGAAGCCACAAATACATCTGCAACAAAAAAAAGAAGGTGCCGACTACTGGGGGTTTTATCCTAGTACAAAAGTAAATTGGAAAGAGATAAGAAATCAATTAAACACAGTCTTTTAACGCTAAAGCGGGCGGAACTGATATATCAGTCTACAGGCCCCAGGGACTGCAGCGCTCAAACTGATATATCAGTCTACAGGCGTTAAAGGGTTAAGGGTGAAAATAACAATATTTTGAAAGAAAAAACAGTATAATAAATAAAAAAAATAACAGTATAACTTCACCTTTGGAATATCAGAGTGCTGATTGGTTGATAGCGGAACCGAGTAAAGAGGAAGTTGAAATAGCCTCTGGAAAACTGAAATCACATAAAGACGAGGGAAACAATCGAGGTATCTGGTGAATGTTGGATTTCTAAAATACATCTTTTGGTTAAAAAGATCTGGGAGCAGGAAAAATTCCTGTGAAATTAGATTCACAAAAAGGGGTAAAATATAGATTCCAATAACTATCACGGAATATTACTCCTGTTTAGTTATAAAATATTTACCTTAATCCTGACTAGTACAATACACTGAAATCAGTCAAATTAAATCAATTAAATAGATCAGTCAAATTGATAAAATAAAATGTATTTATCAGATATTTATTAGCATCAATCTTCACAAACCATTATTTACATGTTATATACATATCAATTTCTGTTGTAATATAAATCTATAATAAAACTACAAGATTAGTTTATCAAAAGATTCAGGCCACAGCTTGTGATTTAGGTTTAGAGATGTAATCTTCGTAAGACTTAAGTGTCAACATCAAATCAGACTTCTGTGGATAAAGCTCAGTAATAAAAGCCTAAAACAAGTTCATCATGAATTAGTCATAAGTTGATAATATATAAAACAATAACTAAAACTTCAAAAATAAGTAAAATTAGTGTTAAAATATACTATTTCTGAAATTTAAATTCTTGCCAATCATTAGTGGATCACTACATGTAGAGAACACAAACAATATTTAATCTACTATTGAATTGAGACAGATAGTTCTTTTGAATGCCAAGAGAGAATAAAAAAAACTTTAAGGAATAATTAAATAAATTTGAGGTGCTATGTATTATATTACTGTTCAAAAAACCAAAATATATTTATACATATTTTAATAATGTTTAATGAAATAACAACTTCCGCTATTAGTTTTTATTTTTCTATTTATTTTTCATTTTCAACGTTTCGGGGCACCCGCCCCATCTTCAGGAAAAACAACTAGAAACATTTATCTACATAAATCACAGTAATTTAAATAATTTTTTTCACAATAATATATCATATCGTTAAAATTCTTTTTTTAATAGTTTTTATAATTGAATTATAAATTACCTTAAAATTTCTTTTCATGCTTTATTGCATGCTGTCAATTTCATCCTATATGTACATATATTATCCAACACACATATATTTACACATATTCATAATTTTTCAATTAATTTCTAATAATTTAAAATTAACATTGCTTATTGGTCATCTCATTGTCACAGACTGATTATTTTTCTCTATGGGGATCAATTTATTTACCTTTGATTTGATTCTAATCGTCTTCTCCTCATATCTAATATTTTTAACAGTTCAAATTTAATTTACTTATAATGTCTATATAATGTGTACCTAGATTCTTGGTGTCTGTTTTGAAATTTACTGTTTTATCTATATTTTTTGTTATCTGTATTGCTTCTAATATTTTTCTATTTTTAGCTATTTTTTCTTTTTCTATTATTTTTGCTTTATCAAAATTGAATGTGTGGTTATTTTTTATACTGTGTAGGGCCAATGCTGTCTTGTTTATATTTTTGCTATTTTTACAATCATTTTTGTGTTGTAATACTCTTGTTTTTAATTTTTTTGAAGTCTCACCAATGTATATTTTACTGCAATCATTACATTCAATTCTGTATATGACATTTTTTATATCTATTTCTTTTATTTTATCTTTCATATTTGTTAAATATTGATTCATTTTGTTATTATTATACATACCGAAATTGAGAATTTAGAAAAATATAAAAAATTATTTAAAATAAATAACAGGATAATAAATAAAACAAAAGTAGAGATACCAAATAACATTTTAAACTTGTTATCACTGGGGGATAATTTCAATTTTGATTTTGAAAAGAAAGACAAAGAAATTGTTAAAATAATTACCGACTTAGAAAATATTTTTGATAACATAGAAACAACCGAGAGTCATATTAATGCTACAAGAAATAAAATATGTACAATCATAAATAATTACTTAACTAATAAAACCAAAAAATATAAAATAAATAAAAACATAACCCCTCTTAATACAAAAATTAATAAGGATCTCAAAGAATTTAAAAGATTTATGAATGAACATAAAGATATAATCATTATAAGGTCAGACAAAACAAAAAAACTAGCCATATTATACAAACATGAATATAATAAAAAAATGGAAGATATATTGAATGACAAAACAACATATAGAAGTATGAGAAACGAACCTTTTAGTGACTTGGTGGATAAAATAAATAAATATGTAGTGAAACTATTTAAAAATGGCTATATTGATAAACATACAAAAAATAAGTTACAAGTGACCGATTTTACCATCCCGAGGATTCATGGATTAATTAAATTACATAAAGAAAATCATGATTTAAGACCAATTATAAATAACATTGATGGACCAACTGAGGCCTTGTCCAGATTCTTAAATCCCGCATTAAACGAACTTAATAACAATAATAATTTTGACATCAAAAACTCTTATGAATTAAAACAAATAATAAAAAACATAGAAATAGAAAATGATAAAACGGAAATAGTAAGTTTAGATGTGAAATCGCTATTCACCAATATACCAATAGATGAATGTATAAAAATCATAGAAGAAAATTTGGAACAAGTAAAAAATCATACTAAAATTAAAGATAAAAAATTATTTACAGACGGTATAACATTGTGTACTAAATATAATTTTTTTAATTATAATAATAATTTTTACAAACAGTTGTATGGACTACCAATGGGAGGTATACTTTCAGTTAATTTAAGCGGAATATACGTCAATAAATTAATGGAAGAAAAAATGAAAAAATTAAAAACTCAACCGGTATTAATTAAAAAATATATAGATGACCTAATAGTAATTACAGATAGAGAGAATTATGAAGAAATAATGAACCATTTTAATAACCATAATAAAAGAATAAAATTTACAATTGAAATACCAAAAAACAATAGACTAACAAGGGGAGGCTACGGACGTGGGGTCACCGATTACAATGAAACTTTTTTTCGAGTTTCTATATCCAAAAATATTAGATACGTGTCCGAGGGTTCTTGCCAATGGGCCTTCTGAGCCGAGAAAAAAAATTTCTTAGGTACGAAAATAGCCAAAAATTGCATCAACAAAGTTGCCGCTGCTCAAAGCTCCTTCAACCAATTTCAATGAAATTTTCAGGCATGTCAAAGTATTGAAAAATATTAGACACATGTATAGGGGATTGGCGAAATTAGCCTCTGGAAGCCCAGAATAAATCATTCAATATTGTGGTATATTCGTGCTCTGGTTAACGTTAAAAATCAATCAATCAAAAATTTCAATTGCCTTAGAAGTTCGCCTCTGAAAACACTTTGCCTAATAAAGTAACACATTCATACACAGCCACATTTTTTTTTTTTTGGTTGAAAATTTTTCAGCTTTTTACGTCAAAAACTAAATATTTGTATTTAGATATTATTAAATATTTAACAGGAAATTTTTTTCATGAAAAAGCATTTTTTGCTTATTCTGAAGAAAAATTTTCAACCAAAAAAAAAAAATGTGGCTGTGTATGAATGTGTTACTTTATTAAAATCTACAAAACCCTCAGTGGTCTTTTCTCCTTGAAATGATAGGGTCTGGTTAAAGAAACTCCGATATTCACATCTTGTTTGATCCGTATTAATTACAAACTTTGCATCGTATATTTCAATTGCCTTAGAAGTTTGCCTCATTTAAAATAATATCCATTTTTAAAGCATGTCTCGACTTAATAAATCGAATTATTCGTATTTCAAATAGTAATTTTTTTTTTTTTTTTTTTGGTTGACAATTTTTCTTCAGTCTAAGCAAAAAATGCTTTTTCGTGAAAAAAATTTCCTGTTAAATATTTAATAATATCTAAATACAAATATTTAGTTTTTGACGTAAAAAGCTGAAAAATTTTCAACCAAAAAAAAAAAAAATAAAATAATTACTATTTGAAATACGAATAATTCGATTTATTAAGTCGAGACATGCTTTAAAAATGGAAATTATTTTAAATGAGGCAAAGTGTTTTCAGAGGCGAACTTCTAAGGCAATTGAAATTTTTGATTGATTGATTTTTAACGTTAACCAGAGCACGAATATACCACAATATTGAATGATTTATTCTGGGCTTCCAGAGGCTAATTTCGCCAATCCCCTATACATGTGTCTAATATTTTTCAATACTTTGACATGCCTGAAAATTTCATTGAAATTGGTTGAAGGAGCTTTGAGCAGCGGCAACTTTGTTGATGCAATTTTTGGCTATTTTCGTACCTAAGAAATTTTTTTTCTCGGCTCAGAAGGCCCATTGGCAAGAACCCTCGGACACGTATCTAATATTTTTGGATATAGAAACTCGAAAAAAAGTTTCATTGTAATCGGTGACCCCACGTCCGTAGCCTCCCCTTGTTAGTTTGGGAAACAAAAGACTAATATATAAATAATACAAATACAGCAGATTTTCACATAACTTATGATTATCAAAATAGTGTAACCTGAAGAAAAAAAACACATAGTGTAACGTTAAATCGTTAAATAAAAAGATATGGTTAAAATCCCTTTTGTTGGACCGAACTAGAACAGAACGTCGGAGCACGTTTTTGGGACTAGATTTTTCGAGCCCAGTCCCGCAAGCGTGGACCCTTCAACACAGGTCTGGAACCTTCCACGCCGGTCCTTTTACGACTATATATAACGAGCGAGCGACTGGACGAGTCAGTCTATATCTGTGTCATGACTGTGAAGCTCAAGCCATTGTGTAACAAAGTAGCCAAGCCAAGATTTGTGTAACAAAGTGATAATTTTTGTAACCTGCTTTAATATTTGTGTTTTTATAATTCGTGTGGCACTGACTATTGATATATTTTTGTTTAATAAATATTTTTAACCAACAGAAGTCTTACAATATCATTGTGAGTTCTAGACTCTATGCTTGTCGGGAACATTCTAGATTTTTCAAATTCAGAGTAAATATAAACAGCGATGGACTGGAGAGTTAGTCTTGCTCTGAAGTCCGAATCATGTGGTTATTTTTGCGCTACTTTATCATTACAAGTTGATACTTTTTGAAACTTTGTTAGATATTTGGGTTATTATTTTGTTTCAGATATTGTGACTTATTATTTTCATTTTATAAAAATTATTTAAACACACATACGTGTTACAATACCATGGAACATAAAATAAAAAATGAAACGAAAAGTCGAATAATGAAATCATATATGCATCACAAATGTACGACAATTCACTCTATAACTCAAAACTATCCAAATCCATTTGTCCCTTCCCTTGACTGATTCCCTGTAAATTAGTCGAGGAAGACTGCAAACAATTAGCCGAGAGATTTGATGTATGCGGTGTAAAGAAGTTGGAAATATAATTTTTTTTTTTTTGAACAAGCAATTAAAATGATGTTAGCCAAATAATCGGGAATTCCTAAGATCTAGGATCCTAAGATCCTAAAATTCAGGACTAAAATTAGTAATTTCAATAATTTTTTTAAAATTTAATAACAACCATTTAACTAATTATAACAATTAGTAATTAATTTAAAAAAATCGTATTCAAAGATAAAATACGGGGACAAAAAAGAAGTTTATTTAACCCTTAATTTCTATATTAAAAAAAATAAAATGCTTAATGAAAATCATTTAGTATATTTAATACTTTTATCCTTTAGTCAAATGTTTATAGTTTAGTAGCTACTCCCAATAATAATTGTTTTAAATTAATTTAATCATTATTGTGGGTAACCACCTTGTTTTTAAATTATTAAAATCTTTTCTCTTCAAAAATAAATTATTTAAATAATTTAATAATTGTTTTAAAATATCTTTTTGGAATATTACTAGATTTAAAACATAACATCTATAAAAATACTTAATAGTTAAATTACTTATTAGTTTAGACGTTATGTGTGTAAAAGTTATTTACTCTCTACTTATGTTAATATTACATATTTTTTAAATAATTACACCTCTTACATAGTGTATGCTATTAAAGATAAGAGTCAGTGGAGCTCAAGTGGAGGAATTATAATTTACTTAAAAAAATCTTTAAACCTAAAAATAGAACTAATTACAACCTGCAATGTTTGAGTCTTCCTTTTTTTTAAACTTTAATTCAAATTTTACTTTGATAAAAGGAATTGTTCACTGGAAACCAGAGCTAGATACTGAAGTAATAATTGTTTTCACTAAATTTTAAGATATATTTTTGTCAGTTTTCATTTAATACCTTATAAAAAAAAAATTTTAAGGGAAACTATAGACCAATTATTTTAAGAAAATAGCAAAATAATGAGGATATTATATTGTAGCCATGTATGAAATTGATATTTATTGTATTTAAAAATGTTTAAGTATGTATATTTGTTTAAAGACAAACTCCTTGTTACTATTACTAATTTATTATTACTATTATTAATTACTAATTTATTCAATTTACAAAGTATTGGAATTGATTTTTAACGTTACCCAGAGCACGAATATACCACAATATTGAATGATTTATTCTGGGCTTCCAGAGGCTAATTTCGCCAATCCCCTATACATGTGTCTAATATTTTTCAATACTCTGACATGCCTGAAAATTTCATTGAAATTGGTTGAAGGAGGTTTGAGCAGCGGCAACTTTGTTGATGCAATTTTTGGCTATTTTCGTACCTAAGATATTTTTTTTCTCGGCTCAGAAGGCCCATTGGCAAGAACCCTCGGACACGTATCTAATATTTTTGGATATAGAAACTCGAAAAAAAGTTTCATTGTAATCGGTGACCCCACGTCCGTAGCCTCCCCTTGTAAGATTTTTAGATATGGAATTAATATTGAAAAATAAAAAAATAACCACAAAATGGGCAAAAAAGGAAACAACAAGCAACGAATTGTTAAACTTTATTAGCAACCATCCAAAATATCAAAAAATAAATGTTGAAAAAACTTAAAAAACAGAGCCGTTAGTATAACAGACGATGTACACAAATGAAATTAAAACGAAAATTTTCGAAATTTTGAAAGAAAATTTTTATCCTCAAAAAAATTATAAATGACTTGTGGTACAAAAGAATAAAAACTCATCCAAAATACCAAAATCATAAAAGTGAAGATAATCTAATTGAGAAAATCACCAAAAAAAATATGACAGATAAAAGAATAAAAGAAAAAGGAATAAATAATAAAGAGATTATAAAGAAAAAACAAAAAACAATAACAGAATTTTTTAATAATAATAATAAAACATCCGAAAAATCAAATAATCAAGAAAAAAGAGAAATAAGGGGAAATGATCTAAATAAAAATAAAAAGTTCTTCAAAATGCAGTACATAAAAGGTCTGACAGAAGAAATAAAAAGAACTTTCAAAAACTATGATCATTATGATATAAGAATGGGAATGTATAATAATAACAAAATGAATCAATATTTAACAAATATGAAAGATAAAATAAAAGAAATAGATATAAAAAATGTCATATACAGAATTGAATGTAATGATTGCAGTAAAATATACATTGGTGAGACTTCAAAAAAATTAAAAACAAGAGTATTACAACACAAAAATGATTGTAAAAATAGCAAAAATATAAACAAGACAGCATTGGCCCTACACAGTATAAAAAATAACCACACATTCAATTTTGATAAAGCAAAAATAATAGAAAAAGAAAAAATAGCTAAAAATAGAAAAATATTAGAAGCAATACAGATAACAAAAAATATAGATAAAACAGTAAATTTCAAAACAGACACCAAGAATCTAGGTAAACATTATATAGACATTATGAGTAAATTAAATTTGAACTGTTAAAAATATTAGATATGAGGAGAAGAAGATTAGAATCAAATCAAAGGTAAATAAATTGATCCCCATAGAGAAAAATAATCAGTCTGTGACAATAAGCAATGTTAATTTTAAATTATTAGAAATTAATTAAAAAATTATGAATATGTGTAAATATATGTGTGTTGGGTAATATATGTACATATAGGATGAAATTGACAGCATGCAATAAAGCATGAAAAGAAATTTTAAGGTAATTTATAATTGCATTATAAAAACTATTAAAAAAAGAATTTTAACGATATGATATATTATTGTGAAAAAAATTATTTAAATTACTGTGATTTATGTAGATAAATGTTTCTAGTTGTTTTTCCTGAAAAAGGGCGGGTGCCCCGAAACGTTGAAAATGAAAAATAAATAGAAAAATAAAAACAAATAGTGGAAGTTGTTACTTCATTAAACATGGATTAAAAATAAAAATTAAAAACTTCCGGAAAAAAAAAAAAAAAAAAAATGATATTTTAATAAATAATCAGGTTAACCACCGAGTATTTTTAATGTTTTACCATTCATTTTTATCATGATTGTCCTAATTAATAATAATGCAGCTAGTGCTCCACATGACAAATGGAAGTCAATTGTAGCCAATTCAATAGGTTATGGTTAAGTCCCGCTAGGAGACTGGGTATGACCTCATAGCTACCCTATAAAGGTCTGGTCACACATAACTGCACCGCAGCACGGGCGTGTATCGGATCTGATTCAAATACAAAGGATAGATAGTAACCGGTCGTTTGATTCGGTGTCGGGCAAGTGTGACCGGTTACTATCTATCTTTCATAAATGAATCAGATTCGATTAACGCCCGTGCTAAGGTGAGGTTATATGTGACCAGACCTTAAAGAGGCGGCACTGTTAGGAACCTAGACTGATCCTTTTAAACCCCTTATATACCAGGAATAAGCTTCTAAGATAAAAGACAATTTTATAGATTTTTTTAATACATGTCAGAAAAAATATTTATTTCACCTAAGAATAAAATTAAAGAAAATTGATTTCTAAGCATCAATGTGTAAAAAAAAAAAAGCTGATAGATCGATAAAAATTTATAACATGTTATTCAATTAGTCACAATCAAAATTAGATGGTGTGTTGGGATCTATACTAAGATCCTAATCCTTTTCTTTTCTTTTTTTTTTTTTTTTAAATAAATGACTTAAATCCATTAGAAAGGGAAAACAAAACTTTTTTCCTCATGACAAATTTTTTGTTTAATCTATTAGAAAGTAGGCACATTAATAAAAACAACAGACACACATTTCTAAATCGTCAACATTAAAAATTACCAAAAGAAGATTTTACATTTTCATTCTTAAAATATGTATTTATTGTAAACAGATAGGGAACAGTATAGCTAATATAAATATGAAATTTCCTTGCTTAAAATTTATGATATTTCATTTAATAAGAGAAACTTAGGGATCACCTGTGGTGTAGTGGTTAGCATAGCAACCTAAAATACTAAAGGTCGCAGGTTCGAGTCCCATGGGGGTCCTGGGGTATTTTAAGGGGAGTACTTATTTGTTTGTTTGTCACTTTATGCCACTAAGGCTAATCAGACAATGATAAGGCAGTAGTCCCAAATTTTGCCTATCCAGGTATAATTAGGATAGGGATCTTTAATGAGTACCTGATATCGTACAAGCTCGGGACCTCCATTTTACGTCCCGTCCGAGGGACAGCATAGCCAAGGATTTTTTACTACCTTTAAAACATCCTAGGGCCAACACGGGACGCGAACATGCGACTTTTAGTATTGTAGGTTGCCATGCTAACCACTATACCACAGGTGACCCTATTTTAAGGGGAGTAAAAAATCTGTTTTTAAGTTAATTTATTTAACTTCAATTTAAGCTACTGTGGCAAATTGGACAATGTTACAGTGGGAGTCATAAATATCGCCTGTACAGGTATAATTAGGATAAATATCTTTAATGAGAATTCGAGTGATTTTTTTTTACATGAATATTACAAATATTGTTCGATGGGGCTGGGATAGCCGAGCGTGTTTGAGCGCGACCCGCTTTAGCACACTCGAGCCGAACGGCGGCGATCGAATACGCCCTGGGAGGGTTGACTTTTATTTCGTGGAGGCCCCACTCAATAAACCTCGACCGTCCCACCATGGTTAGAATAGGTTGGTTACACCTATAGAGTAACCACCCATATGCCATACATGGCTAGGTAGGGGTACCGAACAAAAAAAAAAAAATATATTGTTCGATGTTTTGTAATTCTTTGTTTCAATATCGTTTTAAGACAGGCAAAAGTGCTACTAATAGCCCAGGAAATCAATAGTTTATGTTAAATAAATCTGGGAGTAGAAATTTTTATTGTTTTATAGAAATCGTAAAGAGGAGAAAAGTCATTAGGATAAAGTCCCCCTAAATTAAGTCAACTTAGACGAAATCTTAGCTTCCACATCAGGGGCATAAACACCTAACTCCTCAAATTTGTTTCGTACGACAAATCGTTTCTGAGTTAGTCAGTTCACACAAACAGTGTTCCAGGATTTGGTTATTTGTACTCAGAGGACCCTAAAACAAACTGGAGTTCAACCTGTTCATGTATACAGAATAAAAAAAAAAGTGCATATGGTTCATTCAGCATCTATAACTTCAGGTATTATTGATACATTTTTTAACAAACAAAATTATTTAAAATGGAATTATGAAAGATATGGAAGAAGATACCTTGACAAGAATGAACTCTTCCCCAGGTTTATACTCAACAGAGCAAATTTTATTGGGATGAATTATTCCATGAAGTTTAATAACATTTATAACATCATCCAACCTGAAACATAAGTGCTAAGTAGATAAAGGCACCGAGGAAAGCAGTGCATTTACTACATGTAAGTAATAAGTAAATAATCTTACAAACCTGTCTGAATTTAGGTAATATATGAACAGGGATGGCAGATTCTCTTTTTCAGTCAAGTGGTAAATTAAGGGTCCGTAATGCCTAGTAGATTCAAGCTCTCTGAAATTCCCAGTTTCAGCTATTTTATCGTATGTAGCTTGCGTTATCTGTATGTATATAGGATCATCTGGCTCAAATTGAACACAAGCTCGATCAAGAATAAACTCATACCATCCTTTTGAAAGAACTTCCTGGAGATAAACCATTGATTAGAGAATTTATTTTATTTGAATAAAAAAAATACTTGGGTTTTCTAAAAAAAGACTGAAAAAGAATTCTGAGGTCATCAATACCAGAAGAATCTCACCATTCCAACTTACTTGCACCATCCAAAGAAGATAATGCTTTCCGTATGGTGGGATTTAACACGTTAGGTGTGGCCTCGGTCCCTGGGGTCCGATACTTGAACTGAACAGGATACCCCTAAAATATGCCGCCACACCTGATATGTTAAAGGGTGTTATTTTCAATGAGCTTTCGTCAACAGGACAAAGGATTCATTCAACTCTAGATTACACACAATTAACAAAATGGGACCAATAAATAAAAAATAAAAGCCCCGTACTGACAAATTGGAAGGGTGTTGTGTAACACCAAGACAAGCCCACACCTCATTGGTCACTCACAATAAATTATTGGACCACCCTCTCTGGTGGTGGCGCCTACTACTTATTCTTAGTTCGGTCTCCATAGAACTCCATGAATGGAAAGAAATGTCTATTGAATGGAATGAAATTCCTAAAGGAAGGGGAAATAAAAAGCCACTTGTATCAGTTTTTTAACAATAAACCTCAGACATTCTATGAACATGACATTATGCAGTTAGTGGAAAGGTGGGAAAAAGTCATATTAAATTATGGTCAATAAAATGAAGATTAGAATAAATACACGGAATTTTATACCACCCAGAAAAACTGAAAGGACTTATTTGCCGACCAAATAAATTCAAAACTAATAATCACTAGAAATCAACAAAATAAAAAAAAATGTGAGGTGGTGAAGGTTAAGGCCTGGTGCACATGAACTGCAAAGCCCGCTGGCCGCTAAGCATAATGTCACGTGGACAGGCAGAAATAGTATAGGGGGAGTATAGAGGCAATGCACATGGGCTCCAAGTGTCGACCGGATGTTCCAGATTAGGCAGATAGGCTCAGGAAGAGAAGCATGTTTCTGCTCGTATCGGGCGGCATTGCAACGCTTCAGCGGTCCACAGATACATTGTTTTCAATGGGGCAGTGGACATGAGTCGCTGCGTCCTTTCCTATCTGCCTCTTTCATACAGATTAGTTTTAAGTAATATAATTATTAATTCCATTTGTATTACTTATTTAGCTTTAAACATTATTAGATAACCAATTGAAATTAATCTTTGAAATCATTATTAATTAGATTGATGATTTTGTATTAATATCAATGAGGCATTAATTAGATTTATACTTTGAGATATTAATCTTTAATATGTTATTACTCATATTATTTAATTGATTTTCTGTAGGATGATTGAAAGCAGGATTTTCAGTTAAATATTCTTTATTTGAACAGCCTACGTTTCGATCCAAACATGAGGATCTTCGACAAGGCTAAAATAAAGAAAAATTTATGAGCAACATGTAAAGTGTCTATACAAGAAGATGAGGTCAATTACAATTACAGAGAAGAATTTAACATGACGTGGGTAACTCATGAAATCGATTAATGATATAAAAGATAGTAAAAATATATATGAATACTTGAATAATTAGCTGATTAACATATTAAAATAAAATCTCGATCTTCTTGAGTCGAGAGTAAAACACAGGCTAAGGGAAAAATTATCAGGGAAGAGGTGGTAGGGTTTGTTTGCCGACTTCAAAAGCTTTGGGTTTCCCCAAAATAAACCTTTTGGCAAAATAACCCCTACCACCTCACCAATTTTTGCACTCAGTCTCTGTATCACTCTTGACTAAAAAGGCAAATTTCAGATTTTATTTTATAATAATGACCAGCTAGCTACTTATTCAAGTATTCATATATATTTTTACTATATTTTATATAATTATTTGATTTCATAAGTAAATATGTCATAAAAACATACTATCAGTGGGATTTCGTTCGTTTAGTACTTCTTATTTTTACTATCAATAATTAATCTCATCTTCCCTCAAATTTATTATCATAGTGTTAAAAGCACATTTTAAATATCTCTCATTGTTAAATGGGTGGACCCAATGCCTTCTTTTACATTCACAATTATCAATGTACTAGTACATCAATTATGAAAAACAGGTTATCAAAGAGGTAAAAAAACGAACAAAAAACTGGGCATCGGAGTGGTAATTTTGAACTGACATGTCTACCTATCTACTTACATGCATTGAACCTTTTCTAGGAAGGATTAAGCCTTCATGGAAAACCTTCTTAGCGTCATGCGGCCTTTGCAGCTCATGTGCACCTAGCCTAAAAATTCATTGTGGAACTTAAATTATGGCAGAAATCAAACTTTATCCTCTCTCAATTTTCCCTCCAGCCCTTTAAGCTCACGGTTCGGCAGTTAATCTATAATAATGTTAATGTTCTACAAATTTATTTGTAAACATTTTCCCTTTAATTAGCATGTCAGAAATGTTTCAATTAAAAAAATGTATATATTATTTAGGAACAAATTATTCGTACATAACGTTCTATTACTAATACGACTAGTAAATAATTCTGTAAAAGGGTTCCAGTAGACAACCTATTATATTAACTAAAAATTTTTACTAAGCTATTTCAGTTTAAATAATAAGTGGAACATCTACAGTAATTACTGTAAAAATCATTTAATTTCAGTAAAAAACTTGAGAAATATATTCTTTTCGTAAGAGTTATAGTATAGAATATAATCTATTTACTTCAAAGTACTCTGACTGAAACATCTTTGGTATCCTCAGCTTTCTTCCATTTCTAGGAAAATAAATTTGATTAGCCTTCTCTCTTTCTTCCCAATTTGCTTTCCTTAGTGTTCCATCAACATCCCTCAGAACTATATGTCTATTCTGTAAATAACAGAGAAATATTTCAATCTTAAAACCTTGTAATTGACCTGGAGGTCAAATATAACTTTTATTTTTTACGATACACTTACACGATCATTTCTTCCGAAAGAAATATCAGTGAAAAGATATTTTGAGTCAGAATATCCTTCCAGTTTTTTGTCCACCAAGTAGACATGATTTATTTGTTTACGAGGAGGGAGAACAGGTGGCATTTGTAATTTCTCAATTGCTCTCAATTCTGCCTCTTTTCGGGCCTAAAAATATGCCAAAATTAGTTAGTTAATAATGCATGTGATTTTTAATAGCAGGGATTAAATTTAATACAAAATGTAGAAACATGAAAATATTATCATTTCATTTTTTATTTATTGTTTTATTGTTTATGAAGACTAAATCAATGATCCTATGGCTACTCATGAAACATCCTTAAAATAAACTTTTAAAAAATAGATCTAAAAATTACTTTATTTAAAAGTTTGAAAACAATTTTTTTTTTTGTTTTTTTTTTATCATTACAGCTTTTAATGATCATGAAATGATACTGGACTATGTTCATTAGTTTCATAGAGATCGGGAGCACTTTTCCTCCTAGCATCTGAAAGTATGATACTTGGAGGAAAAAAGCTTCTCTTGAGAAATAATGATCTATTAAAAAAAAAAAAAATGGTATAATGCAGCTCTCTAATTATTATTACAAGATTAATCCTTAATGTTTATTAATACAGTCACCATTTAGGAGATGTACTCTAAGATAACCTCTAGAAGTTGAAGTTTAGACAATTTTAAACGAAACTATTCAAATAAAATAATCATAAATGTTGAGAACTGATCTCTTCCAAGGTTCATAGCAACATTATAACCATATCTTTATAATCAAGACTAATGAGACCAACTTAGGAGATGAGATAGTTATGAACTAATAAGGTAGTTAACATTAGGAGCCAGATAAAAAAAAAGAGGCTTAAATAGGAGTAGATTAATATAAGAATAATCAAAACAATCTATCTAGATGTGATAGATGCATTAAGTTGCATTGCAATAAGTTGCAAATAAATATGAATCAGATCTGCAAAATTAAAAACAGAGCTAGGTCTGAATTGCTATTCCAAGGTGGTGGCTTGGTTCAAAATCACTTTGAGCGCACTATGAGAGAAATTCTAATTTATCTTGATGAAAGTAGGAGAATATTAAAAATCAGGTGCAAATACAAACAACATATTTTTGACTACTACAATTTTCTAAAAAATTTGTTTTGCCATGATGAGTAAAATCCCAAAAGATAATAAATCAATTCAGCAGGGTATTAATATGTAGTACTAAATCATTCCTTAAATCATTGTTAGATCATGCTAAATAGCTATTAATGAAATAACTACGTATTATCAAAACTACCCATGAAAGATCTTGACTTGATAACATAGTAATAGTACCCTCCCACTTACTAGATACCCAGGTTGCGCAGCTATAATCAAAATATGATCACACTGGGACCCTAAGCAATAGGAAGAGCCTCCCATCTCAACTAATAAGTATCCCTTTAAGGATTTATACATTGCTGAAAAGCGGGTAGGAGTCGAAAGCTAGAATTTAAGAGAGGTAATCTAAAGGAGATGGGTCTTTTATTAGGGTATACAAAATAGGCCATGCTCTTAGAAGTAGCTATAGTGAAATTTCTTCCTTCATGATTTGTTAATTTGAAAAAAAAATAAAAATACAAAACCAACACAATTACTTAAAACTTAGCCATATTTAAAAAAAAAAAAGAAGTTTAAGAGCTAATCCACCTTTTCTAGTTCTTCATCTGTCATAAATTTGAATTCAGGGGTACCTAAGCGCCTTTCCAGTTTTTTAGTTCTAAAGACTTTGTCATAATTAATTTTTGTTAATTTCTTTAATAATTCTTGAACATTCTCATTAAAAAAAAGAGGAGTGGTTTCATGATTCAAGGAACCTAAAATAGCAAATAGGTATTAGTATGAAACAAAATTTATACAAACAAACTCATTTTTGGATTTTAGAATATTTTTACCTGCTTCTTTACAGTAGTTACATACTGCAAGCTCCTCTTGAATGATTTTTCTGTTGTAACAGCGTAAACCAAACACACTATCACTTAAAACTCTCAACTTATTCAAAACCCTCATAGTTCCAGTTTTATCTTATAAAAGATTACTCATATAAATGTCCCTACAAACACTTTAAAGTTATGCAAAACAAAAATAACAAAACTAAAGCCTCTACTAGTGATGAAAAAAATGTAAATAGTATGTATCTGGGGATAAGTTAGAATAAATACGATATTTCAGTTTCCTAAAAGTACCTTCCAAGAAGGTAATGGAAATTGTAACCTCCCGAAAATCACGTGTAAGAGTTAATCCCGCATTAGCTGAATTCAAAACCTGATTTTTTAACAAAACTTAATTATAACTTTTAAAAAATCGTTAATTAGACTGTTTTTATATACCATAACAACCTATGAATTTGTAACCTCCTTTGAGTAACTGTGGCAAACTATTTGACGTGACAGGAATTGCATTTTCACTTGGCAAGTTACACGATTCATGTCTTTGTTGGTAAACTGCTTATGGAAGGTCACTGCAATAAGAGAAAGTAAAGATTCATTTCTGAGGTTGATACCTTCATTACTCAGTGTAAGGAAACATAGTTGGGGTACTAAAAAGCAGCACAGAAAAGTCAAACTTCCTCTCTATAACAACAAAATGGGAGATCCTAAAACTGAAGAAATTCTTGCACCCCTGAGGGCTGCTGTCAAGGAACAAGTAATTATCTACTTTCCTAGTTAGTTATTTATTTTTTTAGAAATTTAATTGACTTTTATATTTTTTGGTTTAGGGTGACTTGGTTAGATCTTTGAAAGCAAATGGAGCTCCAGAACTAGATATTAAAAAAGCAGTAGCAGAATTAAAAACTAGAAAAAAAATTTTGGAAGACAAGGAGTTAGCTTTGGCTCCAGCTACATTTGATAGGGCCTTGATGGAAGACCTTTTGAAAAGAAGATTTTTTTATGACCAATCATTCGCCATTTATGGAGGTATAATCTTAAATAATAGTTTTGATTAAATAATTGCTGCAATGTTGAAGTAATATATGTGAACTTAAAGAATTCAAGATGCACTTGGATATCATTTTTATATAATAGTAAAAGAAATACATGAAAGGTATTAATTCATGATCTCATGTCTGGTAACATATGGACAAGAATCTCAATAGACACGGAATGCTGAAAATAGCTGAAAATCCATTTTGTTGGGAAGAGTTCAAAGGTACTGATCAAACGACTGGAGAAGGCCTATTTTGTGCTTACACCTTTTCTCTCATCAGTTAATTCGTATAATAATGTGAAATGACTTTTAATTCGTGTTTATGTTATACTTTGTACCTACTATTGATTTTTAAAAAATTATAATTTTTATGTATACATTCAAAATTAATTATAAGACTTGAATTCAAGTAAAAATAATACTTAAGTAACTTTGTGAAGATTAGCTTATTAATTTAACAGTTGAAATTCGCATATAAGTAGACAAAGTAAACTACAACCTCATTTATATGGACTAAGTGGGACCAAAGGCCATCCGGATAGTCGAAAAAAGTGTAATGAAAACAAAACAAATTGTCAAATGAGCAAATTTTAATCAATTTTACTTTACTGATTTGCATTAAGGTCCATTAAGAACCAGAGCTTCCTTCATTTAAATTTTAATTTACTACAAAAAAACTACGTTTGTTTTAAAAATGTGTAGAATTGTTTTTAAAGATATGCCCATTTATACGTTAAAAAAATCACAATTTCATTTCTAATAAATGATCAGTTTTTTTATTTTTATTATTAATTACTAGCTGACCCAAAAAACTTCATTCTGCCTTACCTACATATTGGAAAAAAAAAGAATTGACAGCTTAAATGAGTTTACTTATTATTTAAAAAATAATCAGAAGGCTGTAGTTTAGTTGAATTTTTTTGCCACTTTTATACTTAATCTGTTATTCAGGGCAGAGATGAATCCAACTAATCAAAAATCATAAAAAACGGTCCATTCGTACTTAAGTTATTAATAGTGTAACTTGCAAGACTTTGTTTTATATGTAGATCTAGAAAGCATGCCAAAAAAAAAAAATATATATATATATATAATAGGTTTTAGTTTGGGTAATACTGGTCAGACTTCTATGATTTATTCTTCATTATGTCAGGAATCGGATTCTTTAAGCACATATTTAACAAAAAAAAATTGATTGATTTTGAGTAATGCACGAAAAACAGTCAGATGGGAAATATTCTGTCCAATAGCTATTTAAGCACCTTCCAGGCAAAATATTTTTAAAAGTTATTCAGACTTCCTAGGTATGAGGGCCTATTGTTATTTAATCAAGAGCAGCATTACCAACAAAAAAAATAAATATATATATATATATATATATATATATATATATATATATATATATTTGGAATTTTTATGATGGGGTAACGTGCTTTATTGAAAAAGTTGAGATTTTGGGATTTATTTGCTATGAGGGTCTATTATTATACAATGGTTTTTGAAAAAAAAAATTTTTTTTGATGGGGCCAGCCAAATTAAATTTTTTTAACTTTTTGGATTTCATTGATATGAGAATCTATTATTATTTTTTCTGGGATGGTGTTTTTAATAAGTATTCACTTAGACTTTTAGTGGAGAGAGGGCTCTAAAATATTGAAAAATTTAACATATCGAAGATATGAGGATCCATTTCTATGTTATCAAGGGTGGTGTTTTGATAAAATATAATCATTTTGAATTTTAGTGACAGAGGATAGGGTCCTCCAAAATATTTAAAAAAATTACACATGAGGATTTATAATCATGTCATCAGTAGTTTTAAAAAAAAAAATACTCATTTTTTAATTTTAATGTTTTATTAGAAAAAATTTAACTTTTTGGATTTCTCTAAAATGACATATTTTTTTTTTACCTACTGCGGTATTTTTGAAAAATATATCTATTTTTATTTTAGGGGGCTCACTAATATTGAAACAAATTAACTTTACAAATTCATATGAAATAAGAGTATTAATTATGTAGTTATTAGTTATCGTTAGATAATTAATTTATAATTTTTAATTTATTTAACTAGAAGAAAAAGATTCGACCGCGGCCGGGAATCGAACCCAGGTCCTCTGCATCTACGTCGCAGCGCTCTTACTTAAGAGTATTTAGTTTGGCAGGTTCTAGAATTTTTTAATGGAAGTAAAAAATCCTTGACTATGCCGCCCTTGGGAGGGAACTTAAAATGGCAGTCCCAAGTCTGTACAATGTCAGGTACTCTTTGAAGATCTGTATCCTAATTATACCTACATAGACAAAATTTAGGTCTCTCACTTTAGCATCCTCCGATTAGCCAGTAGCTAAAGTGACATTAAACAAATAAGTTGACATACAAGAGGCTATAATTAGGTGTTTGCTTATCATTTTTTTAATAAATAATATTATGTTTCACTGAAATTGAAAGTTGAAAGAGGGAGTTGAAAGTGGGGTTAAATAAAGCTAATCAAGGCAGTTTTTAACTGAAAAGGACTTACTAGGTGTTCGCTAATAGTTACATCGTCATGATTTAGTATGCTTAGGCAGGAGATTAAATCGGGTGCGATGCAGTGTTAATTAGACTTGGAAAAGGGTTGGAATGGAAATGACTTTAGACTTGAAAGTTATATATTTATATATATATAACTTTCAAAAAAATAAACAGTTGCCATATTGGAAGGTTTGGAGAAGACGCTCAAAACGATAACGGCACTAGATTGATTGATCTGTGTGAGGAATTAGACATGATCATTTTGAATGGTTTCTTCCAACATAAGGAGCTACATAAATATACCTGGGAACAACCAAATAAGAAGCTTAAATCTATTATAGACTACGTCATTATGAGGAGGAATTCTCGGGTCCTACCAAACGATGTTAGAGTGATGAGAGGTGCAGAAAGCGGTTCAGATCATTACTTACTGAGAGGGAAGATCTTCTTTAAGTATGGTTACCAAAAGAAAAAATATGTAAGAGCACATCATGACTCTACAGAAATAACTACGTATCATATGGAAAGCCTACAACAAGATTCAACTCAATTCCTTTTCAGGAACAGAGTAAAAGTATTATTAAATGAAAATAAGGAAGAATCATTGAATGATTATGAGAAAATAAAAACAGCATGCCAAAAAGCCGCATATGAAGCACTTGGTATAAAGGAAAAGGAAAAGATTCATCACAAATATTGGTGGAACAACGAAATTGCAGAAGTAGTGAAAAAAAAGAAATCCTTATACGAAAATTGGCTCAGTACACAAAGTGCAAACATTTTGCAACAGTACAAAGAGGTGAATAGAATGGTTGAAAGCTTGAAACGAAAAAGCATAAATAAATTTTGGGACCAACATTGCCAATATATTGATAGGATGTTACATGGACAGAAAATGAAGGAAGCGTGGAAGTGCCTAAGAAATATTAAGAAGCCAGTAACAGGAAAAAACTCTACAAGGTTAATTCCTTTGGAAAAATGGGCAGAATATTTCTCCAACCTATTGGAGGAGGATAGACCAGAGTATAAAGTTCAACAAGAAATAAAATTTCAAAGCAATGCTGAAGTTGATCCTGTGTCTGTTGAAGAAATAGAAAGGGCGTTAAAAGAAATGAAAAATAACAAATCACCAGGACCAGGAAACGTACCGATAGAATTGATTAAAACAGGACCTAATGAGTTAAAGAAGATGTTAGCAAACCTTTTTACCTTAAGTATGAACCAAGAAGTGCCAGAAGAATGGCTGGTAGGGCACATTACCCCTATACATAAGAAAGGAAGTAAAAAAGACCCATCAAATTATCGTGGCATAACAGTGACAAATAGCCTAAGCCGCCTATACGGCCGTGTTCTAAAAAATAGACTAGAGGAGGAACTAAAGGAGAACATTCCCGAGGAACAGGCAGGTTTTAGGTCGGGTCGTTCATGTATAGATCATGTATTCACGGTGGCCCAATTGTTGGAAAAGCAGACAGCTTATAACCAAGAGGTACATTTAGCCTTTATCGACCTGCAGAAAGCCTATGACACAGTACCATTAAGTAAGCTCTGGGAAGCATTGGCACTGGCAGGAATTAGTGAGGGTCTGATAAGAGCGATCCAGGGCCTCTATAAAGGAGCAAATGCGAGAGTGAAGGTTGGGAATCGTGTGTCTTCGGCATTTCCTATCAACAAAGGCTTAAAGCAAGGTTGCTGCTTATCGCCTACTCTCTTCAACTTGTATATTGAACAAGCCCTAAAGAAATGGAAACAGAAATGCAGATACATGGGTGTCAAAATTGGTGATGACTATCTGTTCACTTTGCAATTTGCGGATGACCAGTTAGTCATAGCATCAGAGGAATATGACTTGCAATACATGTTGAGGAAACTTTTGGAAGAGTACTCTAAATGGGGCATGGTGATAAACCTTAATAAGACAGAGTATATGACATTCAACTCATCGAGCATAGGTTTGACAATTGGAAATTGGTACCTTCCGCGCAGCACAGAATTTAAATATTTAGGAGTACTGATTAATGAAAAAGGAACCCTCGAGAAAGACATTTCTATGAAAATATCCCGAGGAAGAAAGATTATTAGCATCCTAAACTCAGTCCTATGGAACAGAAATGTTTCCCTCCAAACAAAAAAAAGGATTTATCAATCCTTTCTATTAGGAACAGTCCTATATGGGTCCGAAACATGGACTATTAAACAACGAGATGCCAAGAAACTATTGGCTCTGGAAATGGACTTCCTAAGAAGAAGTTGCGGCATTTCAAGACTTCAGCACATCCCAAATAATGCCATTAGAAATAATGTAAGACAAGAAACTAATATCTTATATGATATTGAAACAAGGAGGCTTCAATGGTTCGGCCACTTAATGAGAATGGAAGAAAACAGATGGCCAAAAAAAGTCTTCCAGTATAACCCGGAATATAGAAGGAAGAGAGGTCGACCAAGGAAGATGTGGATCGAGGATGTGCACGAAACAATGGCTGCGAGAGGCCTGCGGGATGGCGATTGGAATAATAGGAAAGAATGGCGAGAGAAGGTTCTGGGGATCGGAATACAATAATTAATTGTAAAAATCCGAATAAATAAAATATATATATATATAATTAACTAATTAATTAATTATAATAATCAGTTATAAAACTTGAACTTCTATAAAAATATAAACATGTCCAGGGTATTAATATAAAGGGTAAATATAAATATGATTTAAATTGTATTTTACATGCTGATAACATGGCTGTTTTTTTTTTTTTTTAATGTGGCCATTGGACCTTGACCACCTTGGGTCTATTGTGCACCCAATGCCTGAACCTTAAAAGTTATTCTAACGATATCATTAAATTTTATAGAGCTTGTTGGGTCAAACAGATCCTTTGAAAACGATCACATCAACAGCAATATGATCAGCTATCTCTCTCTCATTTCAACAGAATCTACAAAAAGGTGATTCTGCTATCTTGAGTGTGAACATATGATTGCTGATTTTACACCCGTAGGTTCCGTTTTTTTTTTTTTTATTATAGTGCACTCCGGTCAAGATTTAGTAACTTGCTATTTCTTTTGACTGAGTAGGCATCTAAGGATTGGTTGCCACCAAGTGGCAGCAGTGGCAAAGTTCCATCAGCTGACCCAGCTTTCAGTATGACTTCTGGTTTTCCTCCGCCTCCCTGTGGATAGTACTCGTGGTTTTTGTGTCTTGGCTAACAAGCCAGGACTTAATAGTGTGGAGCGAATCTCGTTCCACATATATATTTAAAACTTCCTTGGAGGATCGCCAAGGTTGCTCAGAAACTGGACAACTTTAGCAACCCCTGCCACTTTCGTTCGCGAGTTAGAAACTCCCTGGGGGTACCTCGAGAAGGTGACAGTAGGTCGTTGATAGGGATAGGGAAAGCGGAGAGCACCAAACAGTGAGTACGGCACTTTTGTTCAGTGCTCTGCCATAAGGCGAGAAAGACTCCTGCACTCGTCTTATCGCTTCATCTCTTCCTTTACCTCACCCATTTACCCCCCCCTCCCCCCCCCTGGCTTTGTTAGCTTTGGAGTGAAAATCTTCTCAGCCTTGATGTATTGTTGATCAATCAAGTAATAAATTCAAACTTTAGTTTATACCATAGGAGTATCTGTTACTTTGGATCCCCAGCATCATACCTCTGTTTCTACACAGACTTAATAAATTAAGAGTTCTTGCTCAACTCCGTATGGCAAGTAAAACAGTTATACACATTAGCCTTAATGGAAAACTATTAAATTTGATTCTGAAGCCCAGTGTTTTGATCTAGGACACAAGGATAGTATTACTCATTTTCTATTGATCTGTAAAATATTTAATGAACAAAGGAAACCGTTTTTACATGAATAAATTCAAACAGACACAGAATGTTAATGACACAGAACTCTTGAATACATCTTATTTCACTTTTAAACTTTAGATTCACTCCTCAGACTCTGAAAAATCATGATTTTTTAGTTACGTCTAGTTGAAATGAGTTAGTGAAATGTAGTGGCAGCAATATCCTCAAGCAATAAAAGATGCTCACAATTTTCGATATATTATTTCTAAAAAATGTTTTTTGTTGGTACACCATAACTTTTTTTACTGATACTTAAACATATCCGATGCTTGAGGTATCATTATAAAGATTTCTTTACCCTCCAGGTGGTAAAAATAGTCCGATCCCACAGAAAATGCCAGACGAAAAGCTATGAATAAAAGTATAGTTTATCTGCACCTAATTCAGAAACTCGATTTTTTGTTATTATGTAAGTGAAAGAAGATTCTAGTAAATTAATATTTATGTTGATTGGAAGAATGATGTACAAAATTATTTATCAATTATTCAATATGTAAATAAGTAGAAACTTTTCTTCTTTTAAGTACACATAATTCTCCATTCCTGCTATCTTAAATAATTTTTTTTTTGTTAGGCATTACAGGGCAGTTTGACTATGGTCCAATGGGATGTGCCTTAAAAGCTAACATGCTTCATTTGTGGAGGAACTTTTTTGTTTTGGAGGATAACATGTTAGAAGTAGATTGTTCTATTCTCACACCTGAGCCAGTTTTGAAGTGAGTAATAGTTATTTAAATTTTGTTATCTATGTACTCGTAATATATAAGCATTTGTCTAATTAAAAAAGATAACTCTCATGGATCTGATACTGCAAAATATTGCCTATTTATCTCTACTGAGCAATTTAAAAAAATATGTTCCTGCAACAGTCCAAATTTTCAAAACTTGAACTTCTATAAAAATCTATGAATAATTGCTAAAATAATTTATTGTGTTATTTACCCACTCAAGGAATTTGTGTTGTTTCTCGTTCACTTAGTGGAAAATGAAGAAAACTTGTTAATAAAAAGATGCTCATTAAAATTATTTTATTTAAAGTTTATTTGGAATAATACATAGATATATAATTAATTTGAGGTTGGTATAATCAGAAGTTTTATTAAAAGTATATATTAAGTGAGCCAAACCAAGTTCAAGAACCACGAGTCTCATCTCTTATATTTTTTAAGAAGTCATCTGCTAGTTTCTGGATAGATCTTTCTTGGAGCACATGCTCCACTGCAACTTGTGCCATCTAAATGATTCATAAAAAAAAAAAAAAAAATTAAAGGAAGCTAATGATTTATTAGGTTTTTTAAATTCATTACATTTTACTAATTATCATTTTTAATTTTAATATTAATAACATATTAATTGCTTTCGAATTTGCTATTTAAAAATCAAAGAATACTTTTTAAATTCTGATCATATCCTGTACCTACCAAGGACTGTCAGCCCTCAAATACCTTTCTTCCTCTGATCCTTTATTGCCTTGCCTCCTTAACCCTCCAGTGGGCAGGTAGGTGTTTTGGCTATTATTAGAAAATGTGAATTTCCAATGACTTTATGGGTTCAAGTTATTCTACCTGCTATTCATCCCCTACAATAAAAGGGTAAAAGTGGATCTCAGTCGTTCAAGGTTTGGTGAATAGCAAGCATTGAAGTGCAAATTGTCTGCTGCCCTCCGTAGTACGTCTAGCGCCCACTGGTGTAATAGAAATTTTTAATGAAATGCTAGTATGAATTGAAGTTCTTTCTCTCAAATTTGTATTTATTATTATTTATCAGTATAGCTACCAAAGGCGGAGTTGATACTGTCAACAAATTATGCTCCAGTTATTCCGTGAAAAGAGTAACAAGAAGATGGCCGATGGCAATTTTTTATCACATCATGAATATAGCTGGGATCAACACGCAGGTATTGTTTACTTCAGCATTACCACCAGAAGCATCTGATCGAAGAAGTACCTTTCTAAAACATCTGGCTCAAGATTTGATGAAGGAACAATTGTATACCAGGTCAGATATTAAAAACCTTCCCGTTGACGTGAAAGCTTTTCTAAACGCTACATCTTCAGATTCAATGCCCAAGGAAAAGCGGCTAAGAGGTTCGTGTAAAAAATTTAAATCATGAAAATCACACACTACAAAAACATGTGAAAATTGTTCAGCGTTTGTGTGCAGCAAAAATTCCAGAATAATATGTGAAGATTGCTTGAATGCCATTGAAGGTGTTAGAGAAGGCAGTTCGTAATACATTTTGTGATGTAATATATTGCGTAATATACTTAGGGCCGCTTTCTCCAACTAAGTTTAAACCGACTTTAAATTTAATCCAGATTATCTCTTGGTTTAAACCAGATGTGAGTTTCTTCAAGTCGGTTTAACCTCTAAACTTGGTTTAAACTTAGATTAAGTTAATCCTTCATTATTCCTGGTTTAAACTCTGAATTAGGTTTAAACTGGAAAATATGAACAAACATTTTGTGTGATGACATACTCGCTCTTGTTGCTCAAGAATTATTGTTTTCTTAACGTGCATTATTAGTTATTGTAATTAGATCATAATTAATATCTAGGTTATGTTGTAAATTATGTTTCACTTGTAATTTCATTATTATTAAGCTATAATAATTATATATCGCTTAACTTAGATCAGTTATTATTTAAACAAAATGATAATAATAATAAAAAGGTTCAACATTATTTGAAAAAAATTTATGAAATGTAATAGAGGTTGTTATTATTCTTGGCATAATAATACCATATTATAAAGAACATTTTATTAACATACAAATTAAACATCAAAAGGAAATAAAAAACATCAAATCTTGGATTTCTTAATGAGGACATCTAATTCCTTGCTTTCCAGCTAAGCTCTCAATATTTTCATCTTAAGATCATGCCTAGTTTTATTTCGTGTTCCACACATTGTATATTTATTATTTTGTTCTTCATATACTTTTTTTTGTAATTGTATAAGCTCTTTCTTTTCTATGGAAATTTCCTGAATCTTTTTCCCTGCAGCAGTGTCATCAAGCGAGACTTTTCTTTTTTTCCTTACTTGAAGAGGGATTGATGGAGCTTCTCTTATTTTTGTCACTGATAAGGTGTGGTCTTGTTGAGCTGACTTAACAGGAACATTTATTCGTTTATCTTCAGCAGTTATGGTAGGCGAAGTATTGTCCTCCTCTACCGTTTCTTTTTGAATGTTTTCAAAGCCCACAAAGTCTACAACGATAGGCAAGGGGGCGGCTTCATTATTGACTCGTATCACTGAGTCAGAGACAAACTCAGAACTCATGCCTTCTACTTGTACCTCGCCTAGTAACTGCCTCACTCGCAGGTCTGTCTCCGTTAGGGAACCTTGATGGCAAGGACCTCCTCCCGTTCCAAGAATATACTTTTTTCTTCTGAAAACTGTTTCTTAGACGTTCTTTTAATATTTTCATATTTACCTTTTAGAGTTTTCCAATCTCTGAAAACAGCACCGCTCGTTTCATTGAATTTATTCGCCAATTTCTTCCACCCACCCTCCTTCTCTTTGAAAGGTACGAAATTTGTTTTTTTGGTTTCAAAAATGTTTCTCTTTTCTTCCACAAGAGCCAGAAGAACATTAATTTCACACTGAGAAAAGTTTTTACTTCTTTTTGCTCTTTTTTTATAGACAACTTTCACCTTATATACTTTTTTGTTAAACAAAATAATATGTATAAATAACCTTTCCATAACCCTTACATTACCTTCTATTTCCATAGAAGTTTCAACTAGGAAATGTAAACAAATAAGTACCAACCTTTTAAAAACATAATAACCTTCACATGATTAGGTTTAAACCAAGCTTAAACTAAACTAAGGCTGTAGAAAGTGAACCAGAGTTTAAACCTCGGATTAAAGATAATCCGGTTTAAGTTAATCTAAGTTTAAACTCTATTGGAGAAAGCGGGCCTAAGTGTAATAAAAATATGTTATATTTGCTCACAGTAATAATATAGTATTTTGATACTTGAAAATTTTAATGGTAATAGGAATAATACATATCATATTATGTTGTTTCCAATTGATGTCATATCTCATTTGAATTCAATCATAACTTTTTTTATAATTTTTTTTTTTGTTAAAGACTGTGTTTGAATATGAAATATTGATTTAGTTAATTGTCAATCATAATCAAATATTGTTTGTGAATTTTTAATGTTATTATAAAAAAAATTCATTTAATTTTTTTATTAATTTATACTTTTTTACCTATAAATGAACAATCTTATAATTATAGTAAATAAAATCATCATTAAGAGTCAATTGGAAAGTGAAATAGAACAAAAGTTGTATGCCGTCCAAAATATGGCTAGCGCCCAGTGGTGTTACAAAAGTCGTAGGGAAGGTTTAACCTTAATCCCAATTATACAATAATAAATTTTTCCAGGACTAATTAAATCCTTTATCTAATACTCACAATTGAGGGAAACATTCATCTTCCAGCTCAAAACCTTGTTAATATTAAAGAAATCTGGGAATTATTTCTTTGTGCCTAAAATTTCTAACAAGTTTTTGTATCTACGTCTATCAAAGAAGTGCTTTGTCAATCTTTAGATCATCGTGATATATTTCTTTTGATGCTAGTCTCTACCATCACCAACATGCTTCAGATTTACTTTAATTTTCTAAGACAAAGTGCAGCACTGCTCACTGGCTAAAGGTTGCCAGAAAAGAAAGAAAATCACCAGTTCCTTCAGGTTTCAGAAGGCCTAAGATGAAACTTTTTTTAAAGATGAACTAACCTTCTGTTTTATACTATGACATGGATTGTATCATTTCAGAAAATTTTGACTATTACAGAACTCAATTCCTCACTCGTTCGACACAACCATTTTAGTTCAGGCGAGTTTTTGTGGTCATACAAATCAAAATTATTATTTTACCGTAAAAGAGAAAAGGGTCTTTTCTTTAGGTTCTCTTCCATTCTTCTCTTAAGAAATAATTTTTTTCATGATATTAGAGGAATTCTGGTAAAAAAGAGTCTACCTGAATATTTTCCAAAGGATTGTTACTTATTGGTAGCTCAAATCCAAGCTTGGAATGTGTTCTTCCACACAATGCAAACAAATATGGTTCAATTCCAATTACTCACTCAACGACTATGAAAGAAACTTAAAGCTCTTGGTCTTGCAGAAGAATAGAAGATATAATGAAAATAAATAGGTGTTTGTGTTAATGGTAAACTTTCTCCTCGGATAGCAAAGTGGCCACACAACTTGTTAGACAAGAGTGGCCTAAGAAAGAAGACGGAGTTGTTGGACAAAATAGTATTAATATCAAGTATGTAATTAGTAAAAAAGAAATAATCTCTTCTTATTGATAAGCGATTTGCAGCTGCGAAGTAAAAAAGACCCAGAGTATGATTTTTTAAGAACTAAAGAAGGGACCCTAAAGCCCTGTAGCAACGAAAAAGTTACTAAAATGTTTTAGAAAAATGTTCTAAGTTGAAAGCTTCTTAATTTAATTTAATAATTTATTTTAAACTTTGCAACTCCACGAATTTACTGGTTGTTACTTATTTACTGAGAAAACAGTCATTGGCCCTTACTAAAACCTCATAAATCATATATTTTCTTTCTTTTTTTTTCTGAACAGATGTATCATTTTAGTGAAAAAAATATTTAACCTTGGTGTACCAGATAAAGGAGAATTACTAAAAATCAACATGTTGTATAATAGCCAAATGTTTAGTTGTTTTTTTTTTTCATACCTTTTTAATTCTAAAATCGATGTTATCTTCATTATTTACCAAATCTATGCGCACCAAATCACTGGGATCTCTTGCAGTTTGTATGTAATTAATGGTCTGTGAAATATGAATATTAAAATAATTAATGAGATGAATCATGTCATTGCAGTTAATTTGAATAATTCCTTCTATCTCACCTTACTAATGAGGTCTTTTAGTTCTGCATTTAGTTGGTCCCGTGCCCTCTGCCTTTTCAGTCTCCTATCTTTAATTAATTTAGAGGAAGAGCCACGCTTCTTGATTATATTTGACATTTCTTGATTTTAATTGTACTTATTTAATATCTTATATTAAAACAAAACTAATTGCTTAAATTTTAGAATATCAGGTGTTAATTGTCCATTAAGTATGTATATGCATCATAACCTACAGATATCATCTGTAAAGTTTAAATTTTGATCCAGTTAATTAGTAGTGGTCTAACAAATGTAGATGTTTTCATAGATGTTCATTACTTTTTACTTAAACAAGTTTTCATATTCAATAATATTTATTTATTTAATTATAAGTTTTACTTTTGTCTATATTCATATTTTTCTTTTTTTTTTTTTTCTTAAAGGCAGCCAGACATAACTGTATCATATGATTAACTGAAATAATTCTGATTTTTTTTTTTTTAATCTTTTATTTATTGATTTAAGGTATGTTTCGACAATAAGGTATTTTAGAAATGATGCTCAATACTGTTTTAATGTTGGATGAATCGAATGGGGAAACCAACCAATAAAATTTAGAATCAAAAGAGTGTGGAAAGAAAATGCAGCCTTCTACTTATCAACGTGTTTCAAACACTTTTAGGAACATACCTCTAATTCAATTCCATTACTTTTTTGGTTTTATTATTAAGAATAATAAAACATGTGTTTTTTATTAACTTAATGTTGGCTGGTTTTTTGCTAATCTAATATGAACACATTTGCTGGTACATAATGCCTATTATTACATTAATGTCTCGAACTCATAAATAAAACTTATGAGTAGTGATTATTGGTAATTTTTGTCATAAGACTTGTTCCAACTGTATTGTGTGTATCTGGTTTCGAGGGCTACTGCTCTTCCTTCATATTTTTAACTTTTTTGTTATGGGGGTACTTGTTTGATGAAATCCACTTGAACAGGTGGGGTGGGGTAAAGAGAGCGATGCCTCATCTCTCATACGCAACCTCAAAAAATGGTTTGTCACTTGCTAGAGCACTGGGCTGTAAATCTAATCATAAAGTTAGTGTACTACACATACCAAATATTTGTGAATGCGGTGGAATTGCTTGTTGGACTAATCCTATGAATCTATTGTTTTCAAAAAAGAAAAACTAAACATAAATTATTATACCAAGGTTTATTGTTGCAGAAATGTGATTTCTGATTTCCTTTATCTCGAATGGAAAGCATGTGAAACCTCTAGTTGACCACCGTTTTGAAATGAAACAGTAGTTAGTAATGCTAATGTCAGGTATTGAGGATCACTCTGGAATTTCCATTGTGAAAGAAAGTTTAGTGTTCACTCTCTGGTAGCACTTAAGTATTTTACCGTAAAAGAGAAAAGGGTCTTTTCTTTAAGTTCTCTTCCATTCTTCTCTTAAGAAATAATTTTTTTCATGATATTAGAGGACTTCTGGTTAAAAAGAGTCTACCTGGATATTTTCCAAAGGATTGTTACTTATTGGTAGCTCAAATCCAAGCTTGGAATGTGTTCTTCCACCCAATGCAAACAAATATGGTTCAATTCCAATTACTCACTCAACTTTATGATTTATGAAAGTCATAAATCATAAAGTTAGTGTACTACACCTACCAAATATTTGTGAATGCGGTGGAATTGCTTGTTGGACCAATCCTATGAATCTATTGTTTTCAAAAAAGAAAAAAACATAAATTATTACACCAAGGTTTATTGTTGCAGAAATGTGATTTTATTTTGTTTCCTTTTTTTATTATAATATTAAAAAAAAAAAATTTTCCTTTATCTCGAATGGAAAGCATGTGAAACCTCTAGTTGACCACTGTTTTGAAATGAAACAGTAGTTAGTAATGCTAATGTCAGGTATTGAGGATCACTCTGGAATTTCCATTGTGAAAGAAAGTTTAGTGTTCACTCTCTGGTAGCACTTAAGTATTTTACCGTAAAAGAGAAAAGGGTCTTTTCTTTAAGTTCTCTTCCATTCTTCTCTTAAGAAATAATTTTTTTCATGATATTAGAGGACTTCTGGTTAAAAAGAGTCTACCTGGATATTTTCCAAAGGATTGTTACTTATTGGTAGCTCAAATCCAAGCTTGGAATGTGTTCTTCCACCCAATGCAAACAAATATGGTTCAATTCCAATTACTCACTCAACTTTATGATTTATGAAAGTCATAAATCATAAAGTTAGTGTACTACACATACCAAATATTTGTGAATGCGGTGGAATTGCTTGTTGGACCAATCCTATGAATCTATTGTTTTCAAAAAAGAAAAAAACATAAATTATTACACCAAGGTTTATTGTTGCAGAAATGTGATTTTATTTTGTTTCCTTTTTTTATTATAATATTAAAAAAAAAAAATTTTCCTTTATCTCGAATGGAAAGCATGTGAAACCTATAGTTGACCACTGTTTTGAAATGAAACAGTAGTTAGTAATGCTAATGTCAGGTATTGAGGATCAATCTGGAATTTCCATTGTGAAAGAAAGTTTAGTGTTCACTCTCTGGTAGCACTTAAGTATGCCATTTTTAAAATAATTTTAATTTTGTCTATTTTAGTTGACAGGGATAAGTGAAACTTGTGTGATGCCTGCACCGCACCAGATTTTTTTATTTCAGTAGTTTTCTTTGATAAAAATTTAAGATAGTTTTTTTTTTGGTCTTTAAAACTTCTATAGGGTATATTTACATTTATATTTAGGTAAAGAGAGATTTTTATAATCTTAAGATTTATGTATTGGCACGAGTAGTAGAAAAAAAATTATTATCTCAAGTCAGTCTTAATAATATTAATTTATAAAATAGCTCAGGAGATTTAAAATGGTTCATTATTCTACATATTAAATATCATATCTTAAAATTATTCATGATTTTAGTAAAAAAAAAAAAATAATAATAATAATATGATTTAACTATTTTAGAGCTTCTGGCCACGTTGAAAGATTTGCAGATTTGATGGTGAAGGACATGAAATCTGGCGAATGTTTTAGGCTTGATCATTTGATTAAGTCAGCTTTAGAAAAACAGTCTGCTGATCCAAAAATCCCTGTTGCTCTGAAAAATGAAATTGCAGATATCATTGTTAAGGTAAGTTTCTTTTGTCTTGTTTATTTATGTTAGCATCTAATTTTTTTTTTTTTTTTATATGTAATTAATAATAATCTTTTTGAAAATAATTAGCTCCTCTAATAACTAAGATAAATTTTTACTGGTTCAGAAAACAATTTTTATTATCCAACTTGTCCATTTTATATTTGTTGTTTGTTTCTATGAAATATCCTTATTATCCTTTTATCATAATTATTTGGTCTGTTACCACATTTTTGTGGTCATAAAAATATGATTTAAGCTTTAAGTAACCAAAAATATTTATTTATAGCATATCCCATATCATATATATCCTAATTATCCTTTAGAATTTATTATTACTAAATTTCTGTCATTTCACATGTGTATCAATTCTATCTTACTGTAACAATTTGTAGCTTGAAATAATGTTTATTGAACGGAAATAACATTTTAAAATGGTAAAATCGTTTAAGCTTGGATGTTTACTTTTTCCTCCAGAAGCATCAAACACAGGTCTTACCTTGGTGGTACTACTTGACTTAATAACTGAACAGTGCGGCAAATAATGGCATGCCTTGTTCATCTCATTTTCAGGGACTTTCTCGATGATTCCTTCTTCCAACCATTCGTCAAATACAGCTTGGTATTGTGCAAAATGATTTTCAAGGCCCTAGCCCTTTATTTAATGGCACCAATGTTCACTCGGCTAGCTCATAGTAATTAGGTAAAGGAGGATGATCTTCTATCCAAGGTAAACTTACCACATAACTATCCGAAGATATCGAAAAATTATTGAGCAAATGCTGATATGCCTCTTCATTCAATTCCTCCGACCTTTTTTTCTCACTTGGTTCTGTAATGCCTAAGGAATCCAATGACCACAAGTCCTGGATTGAAGCGTCTTTCACAAACATAGACTTTTGCTTGCCTAAGCATTCTTCCCCAGGAAACGACCCATCAACGTCCAACCCAACTTTGTCTCCATTGCGACTAATCCATTTTTTAACACAAGTTTTTTTCCTGTGAAAAGCTTCCCTGCAACATCTGTCCAATTAAAATCTCTATTGGCCCACTTTCGAAATCGGTTGAGGTTGTTTTCCCTCACCAACTCCTCCACCCAAGAACTGAGTTTTAAAAGGGCAATATCACCACATATGGCATTTTGCTCGGATGCAGGAAAGTTACAGGAGTAACTCTGGTTTACATCATATAAATCGATCCTATACTGATCATGAGTTTGTACCTCTGTGCTTTCCCCATCCAATAACGAGTACTGGATTCTTTCCCTTTTAATGGCTTTATATCCCATCGCTAGAGCTAATTCAGTCAATATGTGACTTCTCTGAGAACCCGTGTCAATTATGGCTCTAATATTCCTTGATACACCTGAACCATGAACTGTTAACATGAACACAACTCCTCCTAGCAATGCCTAATGTTTCTAGTGCTCTAATTTGGCATTCCAATTTGTCATATAAAGATGCTAAATCACCTGTCTTGTGTTCATTATCTGTATTGTGCAAAATTATTTTTAAGAGCTCCCTAATATAAATAAGTCATTATTACCATACCTTGCCCTAAGAGTCTCAATCACCTTGCTATAATTTTCTCCTGTAGCTGGAAAACTCTCCACAAATTCTCTAGGTTAGTTTAGACTTCTCTACCATACACTGTATCAGACATTGAAATTTGTCTGCATTTTCCAGTGATTCGTCCCTACCAATTTTTTCAAACTGTGCCCAAAAAGGTAACCATTCTAAAATATCCACATTAAATGTTTTCAATTCTTGTTTAGGAAGCTTAACATTTGTAAATCTTTTCCCTTCCCTTACATATCGACTACTACTGGATTTCCTTTCATCTATCTCTAAGGACCTTACCTTAGGTAATACACTATTATACTGTACCATATACTCCTCAGTTACCGTAAACTCGGAATCTAACATCTTGTCTATTTCCTCTTGAGTTTTATTCTCCACCGATATCAAGCCTTCCAATAGTGCCTTATCCACTTCTTGCAGCTCATCAAATCTCTTATTTAGAATCTCGAGTTTATTAGAAACACCCAGTTTGTCAACCTCAACTGGAACATTCAATAAGCTATTAATTTGATTACAAAACTTTGTTACCAGCCTCCTTAAAGTTGGTCTGACAATTCTCGCTCTTTCCATATCCATTCCCAATCACTGTCCCGTCCCGGTTGCCAGATGTCAAAAAATAGAACTAATAAATTTCAAACCGACAAAATCAAAGGTTAACAGAATATATTTTTACAGTTTAACAACTCCAACAATACTAACTATGCAATTAATGACCCTACCTAATGCCCTTTAACAAGCCTTCCTTTGGGGCCCATGGGCTTTTAATTTTACTTTTTAACCCTCATAAGTTTGCTAAAATTTACTGATGCACTAAAAATAGACTTTTAGAAATCAGGTAAAATCAGGCGCACAATAGACCCAAGAGGTCGCGGTGCATAGTGCCAGTGGAAAAAAAAAAAAAAAAAAAAAAAAAACCCTCATAAGTTAAAATGTAACCATTTAATTATTTTACATTTGAAAATTTCTGTGTAGCTAGATGGTATGACCAAAGATGAAATGGCAGCCTTATTGAAAAGATTTAATATAAAATCTCCTCTAACTGGAAATGATCTCTCAGAACCTATTGAGTTTAACCTAATGTTTTCTACCCAGATTGGACCTTCAGGCCTTGTTAAAGGGTTAGTATTTATAAATGTTATTTGCTTTTTAAATGAACAGAATTAAAATTATATTTTAATTGTATATTTTTTATCTTATTCTTGACCTAACTCTTTTGGATAAATCCTTTGGGGCCATTTAAATAAATAATGTGACTTAAAGGGAATGCTAATTAACATTTTCCGAGTGGAGGAGGTAAATCTACGTTCTGCTCTTTGCCATCACTGTCAGAGGAGGTACATTTACCAGTAAAAGCCATTTAGAAATCAAGCCTCTCTGATCTGATCTGATCTACTTTGAAAAACTAAACTTTTTACATTTCAAACAGTTTTTATGTTACTACCTAATTATCGATGAGTAATCCTATCAATCATATAATAACTCATGTTTTGATTAATTCCTTCATGTTATCAATAACGTTCTTTATACTTTTTGAAGTTTTAATTTTTTTTTTTTTCAAGGGTTGCTATATTTTTAGGAACTTCAATGACATTTTGAATTATGAATGATATTTTCTATACCATTCCTTAAAGTTACCGGAAATATCTCCTATGATACCAACTTGCCATGTTTTTCCATTTATTATTTTATTTCGTAATTTTTAAGAAAAATAGATAATTAACAATTCTGTAATCATTAAAATAATTACATATTCGTTTTTAAAAATAAATATCATACATAAAAAGTAAATACTGTAAAAATTAAAAAGAGCTTATTAAAAAAAAAGAACATTGGCCCCTCGGAACACAATTTAATAGAGCCCCGAATAATGGGGTCCTACTTTATCTTAGGACAAGCATCTATTTAGATGATTGTTGATTTCCATGAGTTTGTTTCACAGGAATCAACTACAAACTATATTAAAATGATATCTGATTTCAATTAATTGTTTATATTACAATTATAGTTTGTAGCTTTATGTTGATGAAAGCTTTTGATTTTTATTCACTTAAGATTTAAAGAAAACTTAGTCCAGACATACTCTTTCTTATCTCAATATTACTTACTTACTCCCTGGCGCTACAGGTCTATGTGACCCTTGACCTTCCGAACTATCTCCCTCCATCTGTCACGATCCCTGGCAGCAGTCCTCCAGTTTCTTATTCCCAGTTTCGCAGCGTCCTTCTTTACCTCATCTTTCCATCGGCTCCTCGGTCTGCCTCTTTTCCTTTTTCTTTCGAGGATTTCCATGTCAAGCATCTTTTTTTTATCTCAATATTACTCTAATTAATAAATGTTTGTGTTGTTTATTCATTTATGGCTTGTGTGAATATTGCTGGTCTTTACTATCCTTAAACCATTTTTATTCTTTTATAAGGCCTGTCCTTATTTTTAGTTTCCTATGTCACCTTTATATATATTTATATGCATTTACATAAATTTTTAAGTATTATCTCATTTTGTTTTTAAAGATATTTGAGGCCTGAAACAGCACAAGGTATGTTTGTCAACTTTAAACGATTACTAGAATTCAATCAGGGTAAGCTTCCCTTTTCTGCTGCACAAATCGGCAATGCTTTCCGTAACGAAATATCACCTAGATCTGGCCTCATCAGAGTAAGGTTAGTTTATAGTTACCACCGTAAATGGTTTTTATTTACTTTAATTTTGATTAATTATTATTTTCAGTGGCATGGCTCGATGAGAGAACATGAACTATTATGAACAAATTTAATTATATAGTTGAATGATTTTTCCAAAAATTATTTGCTAAAAAAATTAATATTTCAATTGTTGAGAAATGCAACAGGATTTTAGGAAGTAATGGGAAATTTACCAAGTATAAAAGTCTTCCTATTTCTTCATTTCTTTTTCTCTATTATTTTTCAAATAAATCATTGTTTATTCAATTACTATTTTAATTTAAAAAAATTACAACTATTAATATTTCATATAAAAACACAAAAATCTTGTAGCAAAATCAATTATAATGTTATCATGTTTGAATGCTTCTAAATATATTTATGAAAAATGATTTTTACAATGATTATTTTAATTATTTAAACATATCCAATTGATTTACAATTAATATTTAGTCTGTTAAAAAAATATAAAACATAATTATAAAATTATGTATATAACAAAAATTTATTACATATTATTAGCGATCAACTTGCAGTTTCGTGTTTAGTTCTAGATGAATACCTACTAAAACAGGTTAAAACAAAATATCACCGCAATATATATAACTTCAATTTATTTTATTTTTTTTTTTTTTTTTACTATTCACTGCTCAATTTTCTTTTCACAGAGAATTCACCTTAGCTGAAATTGAACATTTCTGTGATCCATCAAACAAAAGTCATCCTAAGTTCATTAATGTCCGGGATACTAAAATGTTATTATACTCAGCTTGTGATCAAATGGATGGAAAGTCTCCTTCAATTAAAACAATTGGAGAAGCTGTTAATACGGTAATTATTTGAAGTAAATCAAATTGGTATTTAATATTTTCATGTTCCATTATGAAAGAAGTTTACTGTATAACAGTGATGGGGGGGGGGGGCAGATTATATTTAACTGAGCTCCAAGTATAGTTGATAAACAATAAAAAAAAATCCATAGAATGACAACCACTTACAAATTTAAGTATATACTTTATACTTATAAGTATCTATCAATTTACTTGTAGAAAATCACTTGTACTACTTAGTGGATAGTACTTATATTAGTATTAGTAGTAGTTCTAGTAAAACTTGTGTTGGTAAATTTCTTTTATTTATCAGTTTAATGTGCATACATGTTTTATGTTGATTAATATAAAGGTGTTTTTTTTTTCTTTTAGGGTCTTGTTGCAAATGAAACGTTAGGTTACTTTATGGCACGAATTCATTTATACTTGTTAAATGTTGGTATTGACCCCGAGAGATTAAGATTTAGGCAACATATGTCTCAGGAGATGGCTCATTATGCGTGTGATTGTTGGGATGCTGAAGCTCTTACCTCTTATGTAAGTAATATCTAAGAAAACAATTTTTTTTCCTTCACCATTTAAGCCCCCTCAGATAATTTCTTTGATGACAAAACCTACCTGATATTAAAGAAAACTTGATTCTCAATAAACATGACAAGTTTAATCAAAATCTTCAGAGTCGTTTTTGAGAAAATCTAAAAAATGAAACACAGTTTATGAAATAAAGTGCCCCCTCTGCTTGATCAATTTTGATAAAACTTTTGCTGTCTTATGACTGGCATATATCTACCTCAAATACCTAATTTCAGAATTGTACAGTTTATTCTTTTTTTCTGTTCACACAAACCCCCCCCCCCACACCCATTTTGAGCCTTAAAGTTGAAGCTGGTATAATGCCACTGACTATATAGTGGCAATTAATAGAGTTGGTAGCAGATATATTATTATATTAACATAATTTCTTGACCGAACATAAGTACTTATGTCCATCAGAAAAAACCTAGAGAAGACACATATCAAGCTCTCATCACTCGGTACACCTCTTGGAATTTAATCTCAAACCATTTTTAGACTCTTTAAAAAAAAAAAAAAAATGAATCGAAAAGTAGATTTTCAAGTTTTGCTGTAGTTAAAATAATCTATTACTAATGGAGAATAATAAAAAAGAGGAGTTACTAAATGTGGAAAAAGCTATTTTCTGTGAATTTGCTTAATGTCGTTCACATATTGTATCAAAACACATCGATTTCTACTCTAATTATGTTGGTAAGTGAAAGTTGTGTGTTGAGTGCATCACACCAGATTTTTTTTAAATTTTGATATTCAGTAGCTGACCGTTTATATATTTAGGAAAGAGATGGTAGTTAGTATATAACTATTTTGTTGTAGACACGGTTTCAACAAGGCAATGAACTTCTTCATAATGGCTATAAAAAAAGAAATAAAATAAAAATGATATGGAAGCTAGGTAGATCGTTAAAAGTATTGTTCAAAGTATATCCTCCAAGACGTTTTCATAATATATAAATATATTTGGTATAATTACAAGGAGCTTTCGGCGTCCCGCGCCATATTCATCCTTTAATTTTCCTAAAATAGGGTCGTTAGTGCATTAAGAAATTCAAAAATTTGAAAACCATGTCGTCTGGCCCATCATCTGTGAAGGGTACTGTACTACTGGACCTACTCAAAATGATATGGAAGTATTTTAATGAAAAGAAATAAATCTGATTAGGATAATATGAAAAGCTTCATATTAACAATAAAATTAAATTAATATTGGTTATTTTAATTTAATAACAATAGCAACTTACCATCATAAATCAATTATTTGATCATATTATTACTATGAACTAATAATTTTTGTTTTTTAATAGCTTTATTTATATATCCACACCTGTCACAAAAAAACACGACAATAAGCGGATGTGATCAATATATATAGTACATAAAGAAACAGGCATGTCAGGCATGAGGGAGTTCGGCACCCGTCAGCACCTCCTCCTGATGTGATAGAACTAATAATTTAAATTAAGATTATAAATTTTTCAATTTTTTTTAGGGATGGATAGAGATAGTCGGATGTGCGGATAGATCAGCTTATGATCTAACACAGCATGCTCGTGCTACTGGAATCAGACTTGTAGCAGAAAAAAGGCTCTCTCAACCTAAAGAGGTTTTTGTTACAAGTAATACCACTACCATCTGTATATCATATCTTAGATAAATGTTTCTAATTTAATAGTCACTATTTGGATAGGTATTGAATAGATTATTCATTAAGCTAGTAATTATCATATCTTTGTATCTGGAAAATGTTTACCAATTTATTTATGTAACTGTATTCATTCCCTTGCCTACCAAGGATTAGGCTTTCCAAATTTTACTAGTACTTCCCTTCCATTTATGAGTTATATTGTTCTGAATGAATGATGATCATGGCCCCTGAGGAAAAATAACAAATCATGATAACCCTTTTGGCATAGTATCCAAAATTTAATAGCCCATAAAAGGTAGTAAATTTTTTCCAATAGAGGAAGATGGCAAAGTTTCGATTGATAAACTGTCAAAATCTCTGACAGTGATACAAACTAGCTTTATAGACCTATGCTTAAGAGTGTATTAATAGGAACCACATTCTCCATTAAAAAGAACTGGAATTGGTGTAAAAAAAAAAAAACAGTAAAACTTTAAATACTTTGATTCTAATTCCCTTTAGTTTGGTCAATGTGCATTATTCAGTGACTTGCATGTTTACATAAAGCTACTACCTGCAAGACATTTATTAGCATATGTGGCACCGTCTACCACTTACTTGATCCACTAACAGTTTTTATTTTTTATTTATATTTATTTTTTTAAATTATTAATTTATTTTTACTTTATAGGAGCAGTAGCAAACAAAGGAGTTATCGGCAAAGAATTCAAGAAAGATGCTAAAGGAATAATTGATCACTTAGAAAAATTATCACTGTCAGATGTTGATGCTTTAGAGAAAGAACTTCAAGAAAAAGGGTGATTACATTCTTTCTCATCATTTTGGGTTAAAGAATATTTACAGTTTATATGCAATGCTCTTTCATTTCTGCTCATTAACTTTTGATACTGACGATAGTTATGATAACCATTTATAATTTTCGGACCATCTATTCTTCTTCTGATATCTATGAATCCCTTTCTATTCAATCAATTCTTGTAAGATAAAAATGACCATCTGACATCTTCTGATTTAAAAACAGAAACTGAGAATAGATTCTTTAATTTTAGTGCCTCTGAACTGAATATAGATGGTCAAAGCCGGAAAATAACAAATGATATGGTAGTTGTAAAAAGAGAACAGAAAACTGTGCATGTAGAAGAAATAACTCCTGCTGTTATTGAGCCTGCGTTCGGAATTGGAAGAATTTTATATTCTGTTTTAGAACATTCATTTAGAAGCAGAGAGAATGATCAGCAAAGAAATGTAATCAGTTTTTGTTTTTATTCTTATTCATGAATCGTGAACCACTATCTCATTGGCATTTTGTTACAGTATTTCTCATTTCCTGCATCAATTGCTCCGTTGAAATGTTGTGTTTTTCCACTTAGTGGTAATGCAGAGTTCCAGCCTTTTGTCCAACTTGTTTGTAAGTTATAATCTAATTTTTTTTTTAGCAATAATTACAATATTTTTATTATCCTCTAGAACTAATATAGACTCTACTATAGAACTACTATATACTCTAGACAAATTCTAATTCTTTTCATTTTTTTTAACAATAATTATGATGTTTTTTATTACCGTCTAGAACAACCCATATTGAACTGTCAATAATTAAATTTAAGTTACTTACAGTTTTGCTCAAAAGTTGGGTCTGTCACTTGTCATAACTTTCCTTTATAATTAGCAGTGTTGCTGAAGGAAGCTTACAGTTGATATTATAACAATCAGTCAACAAGCCACATTATAATAATTAGTATCATTGCCATTAACATGGCAACATGGTAACACTTATGTTAGTTATAATAATAGAGGTGATAGCATTCCGACAAATAAAATGGGCATGTAAAATAGTGAAATTCGGTAGTGAACAAATCACTAAAAGATTAATAAGTGCATTGCCGACTGAGAAACGTTCGAGATGGTGGGGGGAAGATCGCATTAAGGCAGATCTGTTGAAGTTTGGTTTGGATGGCAGTTGGTGGATAGAGGTGTGCACAGAGCAAGTTATGGTGTCAGCATTGAACCTTCAGGTTCGTTAAGACTTTATCATTATTATTTTAATTGCTAATCCAGGAGACTCTTTCCTGTGTCTTACTGTAGCTTTTAGGGAAATAAATAAATGTATGCCAGTTAAATTTACCCCAAAACATCATTCAACCTATTTTTGGGGCCAGAAACGTTTCATTGAATGCTAGAGCCTAACTGTCCTATTAAACATATAGTGAAAAACAAAAGACACATGACTTAAAACTAAACAAAGTATTAATGTTACAATACTATCAACAATTACAAAATACAAAAATTTTGATTGATTGAATAAAAAGGAGCCATAAAATGAAAAAAAAAATTATAAAAAATACATTAATAAAATTTAACGAGCTCTAACATACTGCCTACCAAACTTTGTAAAAAATTTCAGGACATCTTTTTCTCTGGAATTAAAGGGGATAGATGAGAAAGAGGTCTGATAAAAATTATAGCGATTCTCTTAGGGGGCTTCGGGGAGGATTTGTTAGAGTAGCACAAAATATTAGCTTTGATATTATGGTTATGGCCTCATTCTGACCCTTGTTCAGAGAAAGAGTGTAGATATCGGGTGAGATAACTCGGCATTTTGAATCTTCCAAGGGAAAAAATGCAATAGGGAGTAATCTCTCCTACCGTAGCAAGATACCCTCGATGGTCATTGATTTGCAAAATGACCGGAAGCTAAACAATTTATGCATCGTCTCAAATCTCGGTCGGTACGTTGTTAGCCTCTTAAAGTTAGAGCAGTCATAGATTCGGTGATTATTTTTACATTCCGGACATTTAACAAGGTTCCCTGAAGAAACAGAAGTCATCAATGGTTGTTGAGAAGTTTTACTGTACCTGTTATTGGACTGGACTGAAACTTTCAGAATTGGTGAGCAGAGCCTCAGATTGCAGTTTTACCAACTGCCTAAGAATAAAATCAGGGAACTCTTCCCTAGTCGGAAGGTCAATTTTAGAGCCATATTCTTCCTCGAAGTGTTAACTTGTCTTAGCACCTAACAGCCTAAGAGTCAAAGTGGTAAATATGAACCCTGGAAGATCTTTAATTCGCAGTGTTAGAAGGCATGTTCTATAACAACCGCTGAAAAGATTTCGAGATCTGAAAGGTTACCTTTAGAAATAGGCCTAAAGTTTAAAATTTTCATTGAAAAAAAGTAGCCTATATTAGCTGGATATCATATTTTCTGATGAGTGATTCCTGACTTAAAACTAAACAAGTTAATAATGTTACAATAAAATCAACAATTGCAAAATACAGAAATTTTGATCGATTGAATAGAATCAAATGGGCCATGAAATGAAAACAAATATTAATAAAAAACACATTAGTAATATTTAACGAGCTCTAACACCTACTTTAAATTATTGTTGAATATAAAAGGATTATAAATCTTCGCAGACATTTTTAAAATTTTATACATGAAGGTAGTTACACTCCTCTGTGGAACAGGAAGGAACATTGTGTTAAAAAATTGTATAATGCTAGAAAAGCATGTGATCAAAACTCAATTAAGCTGTTACTCTATTAATAATTGTCCTTTCCCTGTGATTTTATTTTCATTTTGTAGCGAAGAAATATTAAAATTAAAAAAAAAAAATAATGGACAAAAAACGGAAACAAATATATTTTTATTCTTTATATTTTTCCCATTGAGGATATTAACTTTAACACGTTGAGCGCCAAGCGGTACGATCGTACCGCTGTTGGACTATTGGCTGGAGCCGAGGCGGTCCCCAGGTACCGCCCGCTCCCGCCAGCTAAAAGATTGTTCTGGGCCAGGGGACCGCCTGCCGAGCGTGATTTCAAGGCATATTGGACCGCTCCGGCCCCGAACAATTTGCCAATGCAATTGGCTCAAATGTTTTTTTTTTTTTTTTTTTTTTTTTTTTTTTTTTTTTTTTTTTTTTTAATTTGGGGGGTATAAATAAATTAATTTTATTTATTTTTTTACAAAACAAAATATCTTATTTATTAAAATAACATATTTTAAGGGGACAAGGGTTGACGTCGCGGTCATAACCGGGCAGCCCCCGTACTACTATAGGTAGCGGGCTTTACCCTGGGGCCGGGCGGTACATACGTACCGCTCACAAAATTATTGTTTAATTGCCAAAATTAAACTTTTTATTTATTTCTTTTGCAATTTTTGTATCATTCTAATCATATTAAAGTTATAAATTAGGAAAAATTGCTTTGGCCCCAGGCAAAAGTACATCATCTTTTCCCTGGCGCTCAACGTGTTAAAAGTAGATATGGCAGTTCTTTGGCTAAACAGCAACGTTCTGTAATAGTTTCAGGTTTATCCATCCCTTACTTTTCGAGTTTTGAGGTAACAAACATACGGACCTTGAATTTTATATAGGAGATTGACCATAAATCTCTTACTTGTATTTATCATGTTAAAGTGTATCAAAATAATATTATAAATACATTTTTTTTTGTAGTACTTTTAATTTTACGTAACTATATAATTAAATGATGTTTGATTTATTTGTATAGGTGCTGGCTTAAGGAGTGAAGATGTTAGCCATCGTGTTGACGACTCCAGTGGTTCCATAGGTAAAGGATAATCATATTTTTTGTGAATGTGTGCATTGCATGCATAGATAAAACAATTGTACAAGTATATTTGCATAGTACATAATTATTTATTAAGTAAAAAAAAAAAAATAATAAACAGTGTTACTCTTTATTACGGCTGTTAGACACAAATTTATAAAACAATAACACTTTTTTAAAAGTTTAAATTGTTCTGTAATGATTTTTTTTTCCTTAATTCCACTAAATCATTCATTGAATTTTGTTTCAATTTATGTAAATAAAAATTTCAGGAAGGCGTTACGCCAGGACTGATGAAGTAGGTGTACCTTATGGTGTAACTGTAGATTTTGATACAATTACTTCAGATACTGCTACTCTGAGGGAACGTGATTCTATGAAGCAGATCAGGTTAAAGGTAAATTTATTATTACAATCTCGATTAAGTCAATATCTGGATATCTCTAAATCAATATTAAATATTCTTCTAATTATTTCTTTATTTTTTTTTTTTTAAGATATCAGAAATTCCAACTTTAGTGAAAAATCTTTCCTCTGGAAAAATGACTTGGGCCCAAGCAGAAGAAATATATCCTAAGTTTGAGCAACAAGAAGCGTCTAAAGAAGCTTAATATTCATTATTATTTATGCCTATTATTTTTTAATTTTATTTTTATGAGATTCCTTTTTATTTACCTTAAATAATTAGTAAATAAAAAAGTAATTTATAATTGAAATATCACTTCTTTAACCTTTTTTACATACCTCCGGCTTACAGGATACCTCTTAATGATCTTATATCAGTTTAATGGAGTCTAACTGTTTCCTATCTCTCATAGCTTAAATGATTTTGATAAAACAGGGTATTTGATGTATTTATATGCCCGCAATGTGACAGTCAAACTTCATCAAAATTGGTCAAACTGATGGGGCACTTTATTTCATAACTTGTTTCCCCATGTTTATGTTTTTTTCATTTTCTCAAAAATAGCTTTAATGATTTTGATTAAACTCATCATGTTTAATGAGAATCAGGTTTTCTTTAATATCAGGTAAGCTTTATTATTATTAAAATGTTCTGAGGGGACTTAAATGGGGAAGGGTCTTTTTTGTTTTCCTATAAATTACCTTTGGTTTTGTTTATATGGAGAAATTATCTGTCTCTCATTTCGCCTTAAAAAAAGAAATGGCTGAATATGAAATATGAAAAAAATCAAAGACATATACAGGAGAAAAAAAGAAAATACATTTTTATATATATATTTTTTTTTACCATACATAATGTGTACATTTATCATAAAATTTACATTTTCTATGCACAGAAAAAGTATATAATTTATTAGAATGTAGTTTATATCGTTAGATATTTGTATTATGCAAAGATTTATAATATATGTTAAAAAAGTTTATTTTTTAAGAATAATTCTTGAAGAAAGCTATTTTGCATGTAATGATAATTTTAAAGAAAGTAAAAATAAATGTTTAAAAAATTCTTTATTTTTTTTAAAGTTGAAACATTTTTTCAATATAATCACTTTTAAATTGTAAATATAAGGTATCGAGTATAACTTTAATAGTAATAATAAATCAATCCAGTTCATACAGTTGCTCATAGAAGTTGTGACAGACTTCACATGTAAAGCAGTATAATTTTATTAAACAAGGTAATGGGTTTTTTAAATATTTAAAATATCTTTAAGTTTTTTTTAAATGTTTAATAAACCTATGACCTACTTGTAAAATTTGAATTTTACCCTATATGTACACCATCAATTATCAAAACAATATCTTTGTATGGTTTCAATTTATTAAAATGAGTTAACATATGTTAATCAATTATCAAAGTATTTTTTTGTAGTTAAATATTGTAGACAAGTAGTGTTATTACATTAATACTTATTTATTTTCCAAGAATTCATTCCTTGCATCACTCAACATTTATGGTAATACACTGAGATGTTATTTTAATTTTATTTTTACTTTCTCCTGAATATAAATACAACGTCTCAAGTTTTAAAATATTTGTTTATGAAATGATAGACCGGAGAAACATATTTAGAAACAAGTAGTTCCACAAATGTCCAGTTACATCAGATCATCGTTGGAGCCACATGAATTTTAAAAGAAGATACATCCAGTAAACCTGTTACAAAATAAGTAAGTTGTCAATATTGACCGTTAAAATACTTTACTTTTCTTTTAGCAATATAACCAAAAGTAAATAAGTAAGAAAAATGAGACTATCGGAATTATTGATATAGAGAGCTTTGGCCTCAAAAGTCTTATAGTTTTATAAATTCTTATTTATTATTTATTTAGGCTTATTCATGCATCTTTAGGACTTGTATACATATAGATATATATTATGGATGATGCATCTGAAAATTTAGTAAAAAGGGGACTTCTCAGATACAACCACAAGAAGAACATCTGGAACAAAACTAAAATCTGTAACTTCAAAAACAATATCACTAACCCAGCTAAAGTTCACTTCAGCTACTAGAATCTTGTGTCGGACAAGTCCCCTGATGCATTATAATATATATATCTGTATGTATGAAACCTGAAGGTGCCCGAATAGGCAAATATTTGCCTGCTTTAATGTAATTAAATAAATAAAAACTTACATACAAGATCATAAAAATAACCATTCCACTTTGAATGAATGTACAGGCACTCAAAAATTCAAAAAATTACAGGCATTCAATTTTAAATAAAGTCAATTTCAAAACAGTATAATTTAAAGTAATTATACTGTTTTGAAATTGACTTTATTGTAACTACTCGAAATATCTTTTAAAAGAAAAAGTGTCTCTTCATTCATAGTAGTTTAATTGTGATGTCTCATATTTTAAACTAATAACAGTAAAAGTGCTTACTAGTTACTCTTGAAGCCCTGGCTGTGATATTCACAATTTCATTATATTTCTACATTATTTCTCACTGTTTTCCTTTTAAATTATGGAAATGTTCTTATTGGAACATAAAATATATAAAATTATTTTTATATTTTTAAGTTAATGAATTATAACTTCCTTAACATCTTTTACACTCTCATATAATGATTCGGGATACCCTATCCCATCATCAGGAATATTTTAATTATTATTTATGTTTCGAGAATATTCTTTAAATCTTGTCTTGATTGGTATTTGATCTACATATTGTACCAGTTAACTAAATAAATATACAGGAATGAATGTAATCCATAACATATTCGTATACTTAAAATTAATATTGCTTATTTTTATTATGGCTTCCATCACTGCTTAATGTGAAATATTAATATTAAAAGATAAAAAGAACAACAAAAAAGTTAAAACTTAATGTATTTACATCTAGGTAAATTAGTAATAGAATTTCCATATAACAACTAATACATTTTGATACTAAAATATTTTCTTTAGGAAAAATGTTGATGGACACAGCCAACAATAACAATATTAACAAAAATGATCCCAAACAAATTCTGCTGATAGAAGGACCCCCTGCTGCTGACCCATTATTAAATCGTTTTATGAACTTAAAAGTTGATGACTCGATTCAACAGGATTTAAATTTAGATGTAATTAAGTTTCTTCAAATAAATATTTTCTCACCAAACATTCTTATTTAAGGTTTTTCAAACCAATAAACATATCCATTTTTTAGGATCAAGATCACTTTGACACAGCTTCTACTACAACAATATTTGGATCTTATTTTTCCAATGACTCCCAACTTAAGCGTTCTAACTCTGAATCTGATGAAGAAAATCAAAATAAATCAGTATCAGACTTAAGAAAAAAATGTGTAAGGGTTATAAAATATATATATATATATATATATATATATATATATATATACAAAAAGCACTCAAATTCCTGAATATTTGGCTCTTCCTAGTCTCGTGCTTGAATTTTAATACTTCCTTATACCCTGCTTCTATAACTATTAATGATCTTTTACTTTTAGGAATATGGTTTCACTAATGAAGGATTAAACTAAATCCTAGCCACATTATTTTTATAATTAAGACAAACAATTTTTCTTCATGAATGAAAAAAAAATTAGAATCATGTTTATTTTCAAACTTTGTCACAATACCTCACTGAAACTTTTATTGTTTTACAGTGCAACTTGTCATAAAGCTTAAACACATTCAGTTGAAAATTAAAAGATCTTTAATTATAATAATATTTACTACAGTATTATTTGTATATTATTAGTACAATTATAATAATATTTACGACAGAAGTTCCATTTCACAAAAATATAAAATTAATTACAAACAATTTCACAATGCCAAACATTACTGTGATCCTTTCAAAGGCAATTTCATTATTTTTATTCAATTCTTTCTACAACATGGATAAATTCATCAATACAGTTATTTTCCAAAATCGTAGTTGTGGTGAAGATATTAATTAATTCACTTGTTCAGTTGGAATTATAAACATAATTAAGAATAAAAAAGTCCGTACTTATTTAAAATGTTCCCTTTATTTTAATTTTAGAATAAGCAGAGAGATATATCAAGTATCATCCTCCTCTCCCCTGTTCTGATAGTTGTTTCACACAATAATCAAATCAATAACATTTTAATTAGAGCAAAGAAAATTATATTGTTTAATTACAGAAATTGTTTCTAAATTATCTTGAAATGAATTTTTTTTTTTTTACCATGTTATTCAGTTTATTTGTGGTGTAACTACAAATTTATCTATAACTGACTAATCTTTAGGATGAATCAATCCTAAAGAATAAAAAAAAACTTCAGTAACTACTGAATAATTCATAATCATCTACAATTCATATAGATAAATTGTAATAACTATTAAATAAAAGAAGGAGGTAAGCACTCTCATGCTGGTGATGTTCCTCCTGTTGAGTTAGCAGGTTCATCAGTCTCTTCATGTAACCATACTGCAAACTTCCTCTTTTAACTTCAATGTTGATGAAAGCTCACAGTACATTAGCAATGAATGGGTGCCCCTGTTAAGTGAAGAAAATATCAAATATTCATCAAAGGGTTATAGCCCCCATCTGCTTACTACTGTATGCAAACAGATGTATAAACCAGTAAACGAATTAATGGTTAACGAGATAAGTTTAAATTATGTTTCTAAATTGTTACTTCAAAAGACGGTAAGCTTTCCTATACATTTGTATTATTTATGTTTAAAAATAAAATAAGACAAATCTTTTTAAATACACAACCAACAGATCCTTTGTTTTTAGTTGGAAGACGAAAGAAAATGGCTTCGATATAAAATTGATTCAGTGACAAAAGAACAAGCAATAATATTTTGTATTTTAGGACAAGTAAGTCATATTAATATTTATATTTCAACAGTTAAACTCTTGCGGTAAACCTAATTATCTATAATTAAAAATGTTTATTTTAATGGTTTTCTGGATTGTCAACATTTTTTATATGCCATATTTATTTATCCATTTCTTTCATTTATCCCGCTACAATCCTATAGGTAAGCTGAAAAATTTAAATAAAATCGTCTTCAAAAAATAGATTATTAAAGGAACAACATTTTATTTTTTATGTAAATCGTAAGTTTAAGAATGGAGCTAGCTAAGGCATGTGGAAAAAATATTAGTTGTAAGAAATGTGTGGACAACTTTCTGATAGTAGAAACAAAAGAAGCCACCATTGAAGATTTAATTTTATAATTAATTTATTTATAATTTAGATTTTATAGTTACAAATGTGTTTCTTTTTTTTTTTTAATTCAGAAAATTTATGTTCTCAATATATTTTAAGCTGTTACTCACACCAGAAGACATAAAGGGATCTCGGAAAGAAATACCATTACCAGATGATGCAAAACAAATATTACTATTCATGACATATGGTGATCATTGGTTGTTACGAGATTTATCCTATGTTTTGGGATTTGTTGACAAAGTTAATGTAAGTACATACCATGCAATACAATTAAATAATAAAATAATCAGGTTAATCCTAGTTACTGAAATTAGAACGGCACTTTACCAAAGTAATAAATTAACAAATTAAGAAAAAAGTCCCACACAATTTTCAAGCATTTATGATGATTAATTGCAGAAATCACCAATGAAACAGGGAGTGTTATTTCAAAATTAAAGAAGCTTGTAAAAAATTTCAATATTCCAATCCACCAATAATAATTTATTATGTCACGATTAGTTGGAAGGGCTTAAATTACAATCGTGAAAGGGTTTTGGATTATCCCCATGTATTTTTGGTCTGTAAACGTCTCCACAGGTGCTCAAATATTTCAATTAGATGTCCAATTCAAATAAGCTAGAGTTACAGATGCTTATTATAGATATTTCCGGCATGCAGGAGTTAGAACTGACAAAAAGTCACTACTCATTCTATTGTAAGTAGAGTAAATGTCAATATTAAATGCAAGATACCATTTTTGTGCAGGCTTACACACTATATATTAGATTAATTACTGTTTAATAGATGATTAAAAATTAGTACTAATATTAACTTTGATCCAGCATTCATTTGCAATAGACATAAACCTTACATAGCTTGGTTGCACTAGTTCAGTTTTTGTAAATTACTCTGAATTAATATTTTAAGCAACATCTTAAGTGTAAAACTTTGTTACAGAATCTTATAATGTCATTCGAAGGTCTCGTTGACTTGAGGAGCTCAAGCAGATCATACTTAGAAGCACTTATAATAAATCAGTTTGGAATTCCTAAAAATGAAGTGTTCTATGAATCAGATGGTTAAATGTCCTGTTCCACTGTCTTCAGCAACTATAAAAATAAATAAATTTTAATTGTTAATTGCCTTTTTTTTAAATGTGTGTGTGTTTATATATATTTCCCCTTTTTTTTCACTGTACTTGAAGAGTATGTAAAATCAATTTCTTTTAAATATCCTGTGATTTGAATTTTGAACAGTTTTTCAGATTCATATAGGGAGGTCTTCTGTTTCGATTGTGTTGTCTTATTTTCACATCACCTGAGAGGGAATTTTTTTTAAAGGTGTTTTTGGTGGAATTCAATGGCCTGTTCAACTTCATTTCTTCAAAATTCATTCTTTGACAATTTCTCAACTCCATTTTTGTTGTGTGTGTGGATGTATAAAAATAAATTAATATCAGTAGCTTTACATCCCAAATTTATGTATGTATCATTAACAATTTACCACCTGTAAAGAGTTTGTTTTGATAGTGGTTTTTCCTTTCAATTAACTGTATATGAAGATGTATATCGAATGTATTTCTAAATGAAATGTATACATGCAAGAAAAATTTCTTATATTTAATTTTATCTTATTCCCATGCTCAGTAAGCCTTTACAAACTGCCCATTGTTTACAATTAAGGCTAACTTTTAACATAATTTTTTCCATCTAAAAGTTCCCATAGAAACTAAATGAAGTTTTCATAACATTGAATAGAGAATTATAAAATCAAACGTCAAGAAGTATTATGTTTTGCATTGCCACACAGATAAAAATAAAAATTATTTTTTAGAAATTTAGAGAGTGAATGATTAGAAAAACATGTTATGCTCAAAATATTTATAGCAGTTTTTTTTTTTGTGGGGAAAACATGTGGTACAAGGTAATCTTTAATTATTATATTTTAGTTTACAAACTTCAGTTCCATATTAGATTTCTGAATGGAAATATAAGGGTGGTTTTACTGAAACGGTAATAGTTGTCAGGCGACTGAAGGCCAAGTTGCCAGATGGCTGCAATAGCTCCAGAAATATGACTTTGAAACTAAGCACCGACCGGGAGTTAAGACATCGCAATGCATATCCCCTATCCAGAAGACCATGTCCAACCAATTGCTCCCACTGTTGCCGGATCGAACAAAAGGAGGCCAACCTCTGCAACGTCATAGTAGTTAGCGAAGAATGGACCCTTGACACAATCCGTAATCGACCAGAAAATGATTCTGAGTTAAAAAAGATACGGGACTGGAAACTAACCAATCACCGCCCAACCTGGCAAGAGATAGCACCTATCTTAAAGGCATACTGAGCACAGTGGAGCTCCCTTGTAATTGAAGACAGTTTGCTCAAGAGGGTTGTTGAGAACATAGACGGCAGCCTATCCAGGAAGCAGTGGATGGAAGCATATGCCGTCCCCAACTAAGCGGCTGCTACCTTGGCTGACGTTCTGGTGAATGAGTTCAGCACCCGTTTTGGAGTACCAATTGAACTACATTCAGGTCAGTCGAGAGCACATTATTCCAGTAAGTCTGCAAGAGACTTGGAATTCGAAAAACCAGAACTACGGCCCTCCACCCACAGTCTGACGGAATGGTAGAACTGATATGAAACCCTCATAAAGTACCTTTCCAAATGTAACCTCTGACCATCAAAGAGATTGGGACCATCAGATCTCATACTTCCTCATGGCCAACCGCTCTGCAGTTAACGAATCCTCTGGAGACACCTACGAGAGTTCTCTTTGATCGAGAGATGAGGTTACTCTGTGACCTCATTTTTGGCAGCAAACCCGGGGTGGATGTATCTAGCCAAGACTATGTATCCGGACTCCAGAAGAGAATAGAATACACACATGAGCTAGTTCGCAAGAACCTTCGCCTCGCCAGCAACCAGATGAAGAGACACTACGATAGTAGAGCCGATCCGAGCGGGTACAAAGAAGGAGACCTCATTTGGCTCTACAACCCGAGAAGAAAGCTAGGATTCTGCCCAAAGTTGCAGAAGAAGTGGGAGGGACCCTACGTGATAAAGAAGTGCATCAACAATGTGATCTACAGGGTTTTCAAGTATCCCAAGGGAAGGCCTATGATTGTCCATTACGCTCGCTTGGTGCCATATGCAGGCAGCCAAGATGAAGAACAGCCGCAGCAGATTACGGAAGAGACCGTTTGTTTGACCTGATGGAGCAGGCCCGGATGGAAAAGAAGACATCCAATGCCTCTAAGGAGGGGGCTTAACGTTAAATCAATAAATAAATTTTAAAAAACAAAAAAAACCTATGATTTGAAATCCCAGAACTTTTGTTGGAACGAACTACCGGTTGGAGTGGACTGTCAGAGGACTAGTTCTAGGCCTGGATGATTCCACGGGGGGGTCTGGACCATTCCTTTTACGACTATATATAAGGAGCGAGTGACTGGACCAATTAGTCTTAGTCTGTGAAGCTCAAGACATATGATTTGTGCATTTTAAAGTCATAATTTTTGTAACCTGCTCGAATATTTAAGTTGTTAGAAATCGTGTGGCATTGATAATTGTATATTTTTGTTGAATAAATATTTGTCAACCCACAGAAGTGTTACAATATGAACAATATGGAATCTATGAAAATCAAAACAAGAATAGTGAACGGGTAGATAATAAAGAGAAGACAAAAAAGATAAAAAGGAAATAAAATAGCAAGAAATAATAAAAAAAGTGTGACTTAATGGATAATAGAAAAGTGTGGTGAAAGGAAACCCTTCAAATGAAAGACGATATATTAATATTGATAAGAGTGTTGTATTGAAATGAATAAAATTACTAGACTTTACAATTACAATAATTACATTATTTCTTTTTCTCAATCAAAATATAATATTAACAATCAAATGCAAAGTAATAGTTGGATCCTTAACTGTTTTTCTTACTTTTACCTAATGTAACATCAAATCACATTATTATTACAAAATACATGTCTATATAAGTCACATATCATTATTAAAATATTTATGAGATCTAAAAAAGGGCATTTATAAAGATAATAGTCATGAATATCATTTTCAATCTACTACTTATATTTTAAGCACACCTTTTTCAATAAATTTCACTATTCACTTACTCTGCCAAGCCAAAGCAGATTCTATCAGTCTATCTCCTACAGGCTTTTCTGTTAAAAATTATCTTCTATCACAGAATTTAACATGTGAAAATAACAGCCTAGGTACTTTTTCAATATAGCCAACACATACAGATCTGAGCCTGCCCAAGGAAAGCTGTTTCTTATTGGCTCAGTTACAATATTTTCAGGAGGAAATCCTCTACTTCATGCAGTAACAACAATCATTGGCTATTTCCGGGAACTAAGTAGCACCTCATACCTTGGCCAAGAATAACAAAACAAATATGCTGAAGCAATACAGCTTGATGAAATTATTTTCTTAAGTTTTATATGAGCAAAAATGTGATGTTATAAGTTTATAAATTTTAATAGTAGGATAAATGAAAAACTAAACTAAATAATAAAATTGGAATGTTAAAATTAAAGAAATGTAATGATTTAAAAAAAAAAGTAAATCAAGTTAATAGAAAAACAGAGATCAATCATTAATCAATTATAAGATTTTTTTTCGTACTTTATATACTGATAAAATCACAGCAAGTCAATAAGTGGATTTAATACAAAATTAAAACATAAATGGACTAAAATATCATTAAATTAACTTGACCAAGCTTAATTACAAAATCATGATAATTCTTACACAGTGATAACATGAAGTGAAAGAATATCAAATCAGTTCAAGTTCTTAGAAACAAATGTGAACCTACAGGTAGGTAGCCTTCAATCAATGAACGCTATAAAAACCATTTATATGCCAGAAAATAGCTAGGTTATACCACCATTAAAACAAGAAAGCAAAGATACTAACTCATTTGAACAGTAAAATTATTATTAGCTAAACTAGTTAAAAAAACTTAAATCTTAGAAAATATGTAACAATTAATTCTTTCTTCAAGACTGTAAATATATAATCGTTGTTTTAAAAGTTTCTATTCTTGTTAGTTTTAATACATATAGTTGTTATAATTTTTAAATGACACAAAACTAATATGTCAAGGAAATTACTTTAAAATCGAATAGTATAACACACATTTAACTTAAAATTGTTTACAAATATCTTCCTTCTTTTTTCCTAAATTATAAAGTTTGGGATTATATGTTAAATAATCTTTATAATTAAATCAACAGTACCATACGTTTTGATGATTTAAACATATAAAACCCATTTTCATCATGAGAATGAACAATATGCGAAGACTGTCCCAATCTGCATAAATTAATTACTAACATTAATCACCAAGGATTGAAATTATAGCACACAATATTTGCTGATAACTTGATAACTCACTTTTATATTTCTTTATTCAATCACATAATTAGAGTGATGATGCAGATGGTTTAAACAAAATAAAATGGTATGAGAAATCAGATGAGTCATTTAAATCAAAGCTTCATTTATCATCTTGACTAAAATTAAATTAAGTAGGAGATTATTAATTGTTTTAGGAAAGTAATACTAAATTTTAAAGGAACCATCACAGCATAAGTAAGCATATAAATATTATAAAAATGCTATTGGAAAACTTGGTTTATAGTTTAAAAAACAGTCGAGTAACGGTGTAGTGCCATAATGAAGAATGGCAAGGCCATAAAACAAGATCTTGAGAACGGGTATTTCATAAAAAAAAAAAAAAAAAAAATAATAACGATTTTTTAAAAAAAATAATAGAGGCAACATATTGAAATATGTTCTGAAATAAGTTTAAATCATTAATATAAATTTTTAAAAATTTTTAAGATAAGTTTGCTCGAAAAGGAAGGTGTAAAAATAAAACTATAAAACATAAAAATTCAAGTCAAATAATTGTAATTCAGTCTTTATACAAACAAACCTCATATCTAATAAATAATAAATGATAGGTAAATCTTTTAACTTTATAATCATAAATTTAAATGAGGCCTGCCTTAAGTCATAAAAGTCAACAGTAAAAGTCTTAACAAAAGATCGAAAATTATATAAGTCACAATGATCATAAATAACACTATTTATAACAAATCAAAGTGATTAATTCAATTAACGTTGAGCATTGTCTAACTATGAATTAGAATTACTGTCCATATTATCGCTAGACCTCCACTGCTCCATGGTACTGTAACCAGTATCCTGACCTCTGCTAATTATTGTCGATGTGAAGATGCCTTCATTTGATGTGCCTACAAAAAGAAAATATAAAAGGTTCAACTAACTTTTAAAAAAATTATTATAAAAGCTATTCTTTAGTGATATTAAGTTAACATTCAATAATCAAATATGTTTCTGTTGCGAGAACCAACTAGGACTGATGGCCACTACTTAGTTGCTCTGCATATAATCATGGTTAAAAATTTGGAAAATTGAGGAAACAATTCAGAAATGGCCTTTCAATTGTAGCATCAGATATCAATAAGAAACTATTAAATTTATTGTAGATTGTAAATGACCAGGGTATATATATAACCTAATTCATTGTTGTAAATGATGTTGAAATGATCTAAGAGCTTCTATTTATTCAAATAGTATGCCACCATTAAATACTAAAAACTGTAAATTCTCATTTAATCAAAATTATCAAATAAAAATATTTTTTATTAAACAGAATAGATAATCAATTGAGGCATTTACGTAGAAAAGGAAGTAATTAGTGATGCCAATGGCATAGAAAGGAGATTAAGTCCAAACTGGGATATTTAGTTTCTCTGAATAGAGGTAGACGGCATTGGATCAACAGCACTCTACAGTCGTAGGGAGATGAGATTAAAATTGCCTTTACCTGATACATCTTTTTCCATGTCAATGCCTCAATTTACTTAAAAACAATTATTTTATAATTAAATCATGGAAGTTTAAATTTTCACTACAAATATTAGGAAACAAAAAATTTTGCTAAATATCTAAAACAAGAAAGTGAAATTTTACCTGAAACACCCATAGGCTCAGGTTGGTATTTAATGGGAGAGATGTCGGGCGAGGATAGAGCTTCAGAATTATTATTCATAGTCCAGTCCTAAAAAAAATTTAAACCGTTATCTTAATAACCAAACTGTATATATAAAATTTATCTTTTAGCATGAATAAATTAATATTATTCTAAGAAAGAAAAAATATACTAAATAAAATCTAAATAATGGTCAGGCCAATCTCTAGGCCGCACAGACAAATCTATAAAAATCATAACACAATATATTAAGTTGTAATATTAAATAACGTCTGTGCCCTGGTTTATTTTGTCCATCCTTCTGTGTTAATGCCTACTGAGCGTTCCCCTGCAATTTTGTATGGCATTCAAAGATGTTATGATGTATTTTGAATTAGATATGATGGATGTTAAGGGTGTTACATGCCCAACCCGATTAACCTCAATATGTCTTTTTTTTTTTTTGGTGGCAAGTGCACTGCGGCCTATTTAGGCCTATTGTGCGCCTAATTTCTTGCCTGGGTTCCAAACTACCCTAGAGGCTGATTTTCAGAACCTCAGTGAACTTAAGAAGGCTGCTTGGATTGATTACCTCATGCGCCTTGGGGTCAGTGATGCGGTCCAGGAATATGTCTTCTTAGAAAATGACAGTAATATTTTGCAGCCAGGTGGCGGTTAGGGCTAACATGGAATAAGCAATTTAAGCCCTATCAAACCATTTCTATGATAATAAAACCTATCTCATATAAATAAATACTTTATATTGCATTAAAATAAGTAGTTTAACCAAACTTATTAGAGCTGTTTTTGCGAAATCATAAAGAGGGGTGAAATTGTTGTGAAAGTAAAGTTGGGGGTAAAGTTGGTGTAAAAGTGCCCCCTCTGTTTTTGAATTATAACGAAAACCATAGCGATCACATCATGGCCTTATACCTATCTCAAATACCTAATTTAAATTTCGTGCTCAGCGGACCACAAAACATTTATTTCTGTTGGAAACATGAAGTAGAAATTTGTCATGATCGCAATGATTCATCTTAATATATATTTCATATATAGGTACATAAGTGAAAATAAAAAGATCATAAAAAAAAAAAAAAATACTCACCAGTCTTGAAACTTTCATGTTAATATCACTTTCCGAACCGTAATCATAGCAGACTTTCCTAAAAAATAAAAACAAACATATATAATACAAAAATACATATACCTAATTAATATCCAATTCTACAACCTATAGCCCACTATTTAAATAAAAATTATTAAATCAGACTGTAACTCTTAAGTGGGTTTAACCATTTTTATTCAAAGAAAAATAATAATTTACAATGCCACACAAATTATTAAACAGGTTACAAAAATTATCACTTTGTTACACAGAGATAATCATATGACTTGAACTTCACAAGACTAATTCTCCAGTCCATCGCTCATTATATTTAGTCGTAAGAAGACCAGCCTCGAATGTTCTAGGCCAGCGTAGATGGTACTCGAACATCGTAGTCTCAAACATGTACTATGACGGTTTGTTCTAACTGTTAGTTGGTTCCAACAAGTCTGGAACTATTCTAAACCTTCCAATGGAGAGAAGAGCAACTATTGTTCATTCAGTACTATTCAGTAAACATATCTCTTCGGAAGGGTGTGTTGAAAGATTGAAAGAATGGTGCAATGTTGGTTTAAACGTTTGAACCCTGACATTCTGAGAGCACATAGAAATAATTTATTTAAATATTTTCTTCCTCCATACTACATACACAAACCTATCGCAATCAATAAGACCTCAAACATAATGCCATGAGTTACATTTGATGAACGATGATTTAGCAGCTATAAGAATTTCCAATTCAACCATCTTAACCCTTTAGCGACTGTGAACTACTATAATAGTCCTAGCGCGCCATGCTGTGCGGACCGTTATTTATTATAATAGTCCGGTGTAACTAGTATAACAGTTTTGCTTCTCCGGTGTTTCTAGACAGTGAGCTACAATAATAGTTCAGTTCCAAGAGCCTTCTAGGTGTCCGCATGACAAGCTGAAGTATTTTTTCTTGACAACAGATGTCGTACGAATCCACTTTTGGCTGTATTATTTTTCATTGTGTCTGCAACCTACTACTACCCTTTATACCTACTCCTATCCTTTTCTACCTGCATCAACCCTTCTACTTAGTCTTCTAGCGCTCCTCAGTCTATATTCTGGCCTCTTACTGTGAGTTTAATTTTAAAATATAAAGAATAAAATAAAAAACCATGATTGCAGAGTCAAAAAGTAGTCTGTTCACCAGGCACAGTTGACTTTTCTACCACTCAGTCCAGCCAGCCTGCTCTGAACCGGCCATATTCAGTCGTTAAAGGGTTAAAACCAATCAACTTCAGCGACCCCCCCTCCTTTTTTTCTCTCTCTCTTCACTTATAAAATTAAAGTATTTTTAATTAAAAAGGAAATTCTTACTTTACTGGTGAAAGAGATTCTTCTTCTTTGTTGAAGAATAGTTTTCTCCTTAAAGTGGAATTACTCAAGTTACATTCATCAGATATATCACCTTCATCCTGTAAGGCAATTATAATGATTTTATTCATTAAAATATGACAACAAATTATTTTATCAATATTATGTAAAGATTAAAAAATCTTCTGATTGTCGGTACAATAACAATCAGTGTAGGATAAATCATAAAATCTTAAATTAAAAATAAAAACTCAACCAGATCAAAAAGTAAAATTAGAAATTTACAGGACCAGTGCACATATGATGCATTTCAAAGTTTAAGCTTATTACATTAATAAAAAATATATACTTTTTTATTTAATATAATAAATAAATGATATGATCTGAATCAACAATGAACATTAGTCAATAATGGGTCAGACAGATTTGTCCATTTGGATGGAGTGAATAGCATACTAAAAATGATAAAATGAAAACAATTTAATTAGCTCTGTCTTGAAAATAAAATTGTTTGAAATTTATAAGTATTTCAAATGTTAAAAACATATTTAGAGAATAAATCTTGATAATATTAGAATTCACTTATGTATTAGGAAAGGAGACAACTTAATTGTTTTTATTTTTAAACTGGTTAAATTCTGTTTATTCTTTTTCTGCTACTTGACAATAGCTTGTTAGTTGCAATAAAGCCCTCTGTATTCTGTTTGCTATCATGAGTCTTTCAATTTTTTTTCCCAAGACAATTTCAAGATCTTACTACTTAAGATAATCATCTGGAAATTAAATTTTTTCAGTTCATATCTGCAGAAACTACATGTTTTCAATTATGGCTAAATCATTAATTTCAAGCTTTGTAGAAAATAATTTAATCCTACTGAAAAAAATAAATTTTATTGAACAAAATAAATCCCTTAAGTTTTGTTTGATATGATGAAAATGTTACGGCGTTAGGTGTAAATTCAGTGAAAGGTGATCATATACCCACATGTTAACTCTTTCAATGCAGAGTAGTTAATTGTTAATTTAAATATACAACATATACAAGTTGTTAATTTGCCTAATCCAGGCAAATTAACAAGCCCCCTAGGGGTAGATAAATTTACCTACTATGAATTGGGCTGCATTTTTAGGGTGTGGCTTGTCATTACAGACCCTCTGACAGTTGCTCTTGCAATCAGTAAAGATTATGCTTTCAATCTATTCAAGCCATTTGGAAATCTGACATCTCTAACCTCATCCACGTTAAAAAACTTCAATATTTTCATTTTCATCATTAAAACCTATTGACTAATAACCAATTATTTTATGCATTGGAACATGCAAATAAAGGCAAATCGAGAGTAATTAAGCAATTTTTACGATCCTGTAGGTGGGGTCAAACACGTGTAAAAATCCGCATAAAGAGTGGTGAATCACAAACATGTTTATATTAAAAAAAAATTATTAATAGGTTCATTTAAATTTGATGATTAGTAAATACTTATAGAAAAGGTAAATAGGTACAACTAAAATTGGGTTAGAGGAGAGTCTTCTCCAAAGGGAGCAAAATTATCCTACTTTCAGGCTAAGACTTCTAAAAATTGTCTGAGAGACGTTTGTTGAGGGAGAGGTTTCATCAGGAAAATTTTTTTTTTTAACCTAGAAAGGTAACTCAAACCATCTTCAGCTTTTTCTTCAATTTCCTCACCAACTCTTCAATTTTTTACCCAAAACTACTATTTAGCCAGTGTTAAAATCAGTGACCTCATTCTAAATAGACAATTCGTTTCTCATGACTTTTTCTGAAGCAGTAGAGAATAGTAATTATTTTATCATTCCTCAAGGAATATTTCCAGAAACCCCAATGGCACAATCAGCAGGGGCTTAAATCATTTTATTTGATTTAAGAAAAAATATCCCACTATATTTGTCAAGTACAAAATGTACTATTCTTATTTGACAATGACATGGGTGGAAAAGTGATGCTTAACCCTTTCATGGCTCCAGACGAGATATCTCGCGAAAGAAAGTCGGTCACCACAAGCTAATGACGAGATAACTCGTCAAAGGCTGCCGTTCCCCACACGCTAATGACGAGATTTTTTTTTTCTTCTTGGTCCTCCCCTTCCTCGCCTGTTAGGCTAAACGGGGTTTCCCAGGCCAGGGGAGAGGGTGGGAGATTGATGCCTAGTATTATTAAATTTCCCCTGGCTCCGGGTTTTGAACTTGCTATGTTTCGGTCATACGTTGCCATGGGCAACGCGTATTTTCTGACGACTTGGCACACTCGGATATCCCGCCACCCACTCCTAATGACGACTATCTGACTAATGACGAGATATCTCACAATTGGCTTTTCACTTATTTACCGTCCTCAGCTTCACAAGAGATAAGTTGGTGTGACTGAGGCACATCCTAGTGGATCCACGGAGACTACATCAATAGACTACATCCACAGGACTACATTAATAAATACATCTAGCGGCCACTAGGCTGCAGGGGTATCTCTATTGCGGAAATATTTGTGTCGGCCCGGTAGCTGCCTGTCATCTGGGTCGGCAGTTCGGGGAAGCCCGGCTCACCCCTTTTTACCTGCTTTTTTTTTTTTTTTTTCCGTTCCTTATCCCTCCTTCGGCTACCGTCAAGTGTCTGAAGGACATATGTTGCCATTATTCATTCGAGTTCTAGACGCTCTGAGCGATAGTCCTCTGTGTTTTTTTGGAGATATTCACTGTTTTATTTCACTATTATTTCTCCAGTTTTCACAGTCTCCAATTACTTATTAAAAATTAATTAAATTAAAAAAAAATGTATATAGAGTATTAACATTATTATATTATTGTTCATTATTACCTTCTTATATCACGTAATCTCTTATTGCAATCGGTAATCTAGCATTTTAATTTATTCAAATAATGATAAAGGTATTATAGAATCATAAAAAATAAATAAAACATTAATAAATAGTCGGTGAAGGTTATGAGGAGTTGAAGAAGTCGAAGCAGTCAGCGGCGGAGAGTGGCCTGCAGGCCTTAGCGTGGGGAGTGAAATGCCTGCAGACCCGCTCAGCATCTCAGTGCAACTCTCGATCTGAGTGCTTAGCGGTTAAAGGGTTAAAATTTAAATTTAATTCAGTACGTGATTTAAGTAAGAAAAAAAAATATTCTTTCTGTTGTCAGGGTTGCGCCGGTACGAAACCCATTCATCAAGGCTTAAGTAGTTGTCAAAATAGATATTTTTCATTTTCATATCATTAAACTCAAAATTAAAAATAATATTTAATTTGTTGCAGTAGAAGAATTACAAATATTAAGAAAATACTCACATCATTTCTGAAATAAGGTTTCAAAACAGCCTCAACTTCTGGTGGAAGGATAGGGGGCAGTGATAGCCTAGTTTGCGTACAAGCTATTGATAGAAAATAAATTATATGTTTCATTATTACTCTAGAAATTAACACATAAAAACATATTATAAATAAAAAATGAATGAAAAAAACATTTTTAGAATTAAAATAATGCTAACCCTATTAGTTAAAAATAAATAAATATATATATTTATTTACAGATATCAACTAATAAGGTAAGAAGCATTTTACTTGAAAAATAAATTATATCCGTATATTAAGGATGTTTTAAATTTCATCCTTCAGCTGTCTACTTTATTAAAAAATATATATTAAAATCAGTCTACCAACATAATTGCTAATATTAAGTAAATACAGGGTGGATGGGGATTATTTATTAATACTTATTTTAATTATCCTGAATTCAAAACAGTAAATATTAAAAGAACAATTGAATAATTTATTAATCTTTGGAATCGGATACAACTGTAAAAAGGTAATAAGGAACCCTCTCCTCCTCATTAAATATCTATAAAAATATTTATGAAAAATTAATCTTAAGGCCTGTTAATATGGTTGAATTTTTGCAATAAAGGTTTGAACCAAATACTGCTCCCCTTTTGAACTGCAGAGAGCAATTACGATGTACCCAATAGTCCTATTTACCCCGTCGTTAAGTTTTTTTACCGATCTTGGGATGATATTATTATTTATAATAACCGGTTAATAAGATTTTCATCCCAGATTTCAAAAAAAAAAAGTGACCGTGAAACTAGATTTGTTTGGTCCATTGTAATCATCCCTGATGCTCGAATAGTGAAGCAGCGTTTGGTTCCAAACTTCACTCCAAAAACTTAACCCTGTAAACTGGCCATATTATTCCTAAATTATTAGAGAATAAAAATTGTATAAAATTTTTAAAAAGTTAAAATTTATTAAAATAAGATAATCTGGTAAAAAGTTCATACCATCCCCCTAATTACTTATTTTTAATAATATTATCGAGGAATTTATCTGTTTTTATACTCCTATTTGTCCTAGGAATGGCAAATGTTTCTAATTTTGTTGAGATAGGGTAAACTGGTAATAAAATAGAAGCCAAACACATAGAGGAGTTAGTCTGATTAGATATCAGTAAACACATTTCTAACATCAAATGAACAACATTGGAACAGAAAAAGTGCATTGCACATGTGTCTGACAGTTTGCTGAACAGAATAAATCATGTTGGATCAGTCCAAATGAATAACACTGAAGGTGGAAAAAAAAGAAGGAAAAAGGGGATAACACAATTTTCTTCCGAAGTGTGTCAATAGATGGTTCAAATGAAAAAAATTCTGGAATTTTGTTTAAAGTTTTAAAAATTACAATAAACGTGAGTATGCAATAGTTTTACCAACAATTAGAGGATTAAAGCAGAGGAACTACATTGAAAGTTTAGCTGAATTAGTTGACCCACTAAGTATCAAATACGCTTCACGTATATCTAATAATCGTTTTTGCGTACACTTGAGTAGTAAAGAACAGGTTGACAGATTACTGGCAAAACACAATTCACTTAACATTGGGGAATATTCGATCCCTATCAGGCGCCTTGTGAATCCCGCTAAGCGCATCATCATTTCGAACGTTTGCCCCAGCATACCTCACGGGGTTATAGAAAACGAAATTAAAAAATTAGGCATTAAATTATTATCACCAGTCACCTCCTTAAAAGGAGGCTACATAGGGCCAAAAACTAGCCATATTTTGAGCTTTCAGAGACAGGTGTTCATTGCTCCAGAGGACCTAACAAGATTGCCAAAATCAATGGAAGTTTCTAATGAAGGTCTTACCTTCCGCATTTTCCTTTCAGAAGATGTTCTTATCTGCTATCTATGTCGGAAACCTGGGCATTTTGCTGCAGATTGTCCTGAATCAGATATCTCTGAAGGAGCCCCCAAAATTAACCCAGATGCACCAACCAACAATATTTTTCCCAAACCTCCAGAAGATGTATGTGCTGGGAACAATCAATCTTCAAACAAAAGCGAAGAAAACAAAAACTGTTTTCTTGACAGTGAAAGAACTTATTTGCAACCGGATTGCAAGGACCCCAAAAATAACAACTCATCCGGTTTGCTCGATGAAAAATCTTTGAACTCCTTTATTGGGCACCCTTTGACAAGTCGTACAGAACCAGAATCTACAGCAGAGAGGAACCACTGTACTGACCATTCTATCGTATCGGTCAATGAACATTCAACAATGAATGGGCATAACCTTACCAATGCTGCTTCCAGATTCGAAGGTAGCATGGAAAAGGAGAAGGAAATCATTAATATAAAAAAAACAGAACATAGCGAGGACATAAACAGGGAAAAAAGGGAGACTCGAAAAACCCCCAAAATTCCAATACAAACACCCTCGAACACAAACACAAATCCAAAACAGAAAATGTCTCTTATAGCAAAAAAAAACCAAAGCTTTAAAATAAATAAGACAAATTGTAGGGTACAAATCAGAAGCAATGAAACAAAAGCAAAACTAAAACAAAATGCCAAACAGTTCCTGGAACCCATTCAATGCTTTATAAGCAATGAATATCCATTGACATTTGACCAGCTTTGCATGTTGATGGACATGGTCCAAGGTGAAAGCTGCTCAAATATTAATGCAATATTGAAACAGTTTACTAATGACACAACGGGCTTACAAAAAATGATTGATGAACTTAGGAACAAAACTACACATAGAGGAATGAAAATAAGATTTTCAAAAATAATGAAATCTCTATATTTAACTAAATCCAACCAAACTTTTTCAAATATCTCAGAGCCCGAAGATGTAACTCCCACCGCTGGGAATGTTACCTTAGAAAACTAAATAGCTTACGATCAAAATGGACGCAATAATACAGTGGAATTGTAATGGATTGTTCCGCCATCTAGAATACCTTCAGAAACTATTAAGTGAAGAAAATCCACTGTGCTGCTGTCTTCAGGAAACCCATCTGAATAAAAACAATAACGTGAAAATCAAAGGCTATATAACCTTTAGAAAAGATAGACTATGCATTGGTAGATCATGGGGTGGTGTTTCAACATCTGTAAGGGAAGATATTTTCGCTGAAGAAATATCACTTACATCACATGAAGCACTCGCAGTAAGGCTGCATCTAACTGAACCACTCACTGTCTGTAATATATATATTCCTCCAGCTGTGTGCTTTTCCACTGAAGACATTGAAGAAATAACATCCCAACTTCCTAGGCCCTACATTATTCTCGGGGATTTCAACGCCAATAGCTCTATGTGGGGTTCCCCTCTACCAGATCTAGACCACAGGGGCCAAAGGGTAATATGTTTCCTAAATAGGAACCAAACAACTACCCTTCTCAATTCAGGGGACCATACCCACTTCTGCTCTAAAAGTAATTCATTTTCCTCCATTGATCTCAGTTTTGCTGATGTTAGACTAGCTCCAAAGATCACATGGGAAACGAAACCCCACTTGTATGGTAGCGACCACTTCCCCATAGTCCTCAGGATAAGGAAGGCTTCACCATCCCAACCGGCACTAATCCATTGGAAATATCAGTTAGCTAATTGGGATGGCTTCAGGGAGTCGATTTCTGCAGATATAAATGGACTATTTAGTAGGGGAGGCAGCATAGATGAACAAGTAGGTGCTTTTACTAACATAATTATGCAAGCAGCCCATCAACATATTCCGATTAAAACCCAAAAACGACTAAAAAGAAGAGTTCCATGGTGGAACAAACAATGTGAGGAGGCCATCAGAGCAAAAAAAAAAGGCTCTAAATAGGTATAGAAAACATAAGACTCTTGAGAATGCCATAGAATTTAAAAAGTTAAGAGCGATTGCAAATAGAATCATTAAAGACAGTAAAAAATCATCTTGGCGTGATTATGTTTCTTCTATCAATATCCTCACGCCTCAAAAAGAAATATGGAACAAAATTTGCTCTATAAGAGGGATAAGGCAACAGAAACAAGTAAAAGGTTTGAAACTGGAAGATGCAATTGTTACAAATCCAAAAAAAATAGCAAATCTATTTGCAATTTTTTTTCTCCAAAATATCATCTGTGCAATTCGATGACTCGCAGATAAGGGATAATGGTGGTGGATTTGAACAATCAAGCATAGCTCAACCTCGCGAAGCCTACAACAAACCGTTTGGTTGGAATGAATTAGAACAGGCCTTAAGTAAATGTAAAAAGGTATCGGCCCCTGGCATTGATGGAATTTCTTATGAAATGATTAGAAATCTACCACACGAGGGAAAGGCGTACTTGTTAAGACTTTATAATCATTTGTGGAACAGCGGCAGTTTCCCTGACTCCTGGAGAACCACTTTAGTCGTCCCAATCCCCAAAAAAGCTAGTAGCAATCAACTGAAAGATTTTCGACCCATATCCCTTTGTTCGTGCTTATCGAAACTTCAAGAGAAAATGGTTAATACGAGGCTAGTTGATATTATAGAAAGAAAAGGATTGTTTTCCGACTGTCAATTTGGTTTTAGAAAGGATCTTTCCACGATAGATCCCATCCTAATACTACAGGGAGAATCAGAAAAAGCTTTCTCTAGTAAGGAACATCTGATAGCTGTATTCCTCGATCTTGAAAAAGCATATGACACAATGTGGAGGGAACGAGTATTGAAAATCCTAAGAACCTGGAAAATAACAGGAAATATATATATTTATATAAAGAACTTCCTGCAAAACAGAAAATTCTGCGTAAGAATTGGCAATTTATATTCACGAACACACACACTGAAGAACGGCACTCCACAAGGATCGCCACTTAGCGTGACATTATTCTTAATAGCAATTAATGAATTGGCAACAATATTTGAAAAGACAGTAAAAGTCATATTATTTGCAGACGATATCCTACTCTTTGCTCGCAGCAAGTCCATAGGATTTATCGAATGGAAAATGCAAGTAGCGCTGAATAGAGCTGCAGAATGGGCGAACACTAGCGGCTTTACTATTTCAGCATCAAAAACAAATGCCATGCATTTTTGCCGTTTAAGAAGTTGTACACATAATCCCCAGCTCTCAATGGGAACAAATAATATTATCTTTCTTAATGAACGAAAATATTTGGGAATGCGACTAGACAAACGACTTACTTGGAACGAGCACATCAAATATCTCAATGATATTTGTTCACAAAGATTGGGGCTACTCAAGTGTCTTTCCCATTCAGGTTGGGGGGCTGACAGGTCAAGCCTTTTGAAAATCTACAGGGCTACAATAGTAAGCACATTAGACTATGGCTCGACTATATATTGTTCTGCCAGGACATCTGCTCTGAGGATGCTGGACGTGGTACATAACACGGCTCTCAGGATATGTACCGGAGCGTACAGAACATCGCCAGTCCAGAGCCTCTATGTCGAGAGTGCAGAGCCCTCGATGATGTTAAGAAGATCATACTTATCACTGAAACACTTCGCAAAATTGGCTTCACTACCGAGGCACCCACTGCACCCAGCTGCTGGAGAAACGGAATTTAGGATACAGAGGGAGATGATAGCGCGAAGGCTTAGCCCCAGATCTCAGAGAGAACATGAGCTTTGTCCACATACAAAAATATCCAGAAAAAACTAAACCTCCCTGGAGCCATTGCAATATAAACATGAATACAAAACTCTCCAAAGAGACAAAAAAACAGGTAAATCCCTTAGAAATTCAAAATATGTTTTTAGAAATTTTAGAACAATTCCGGGACCACGAAATAATCTATACCGACGCTTCGAAATATGATGATTCGGCAGTGGGATGTGCTTTTATAAAAGGAAAGGACTCACACCTCTATAAACTCCCTGGAGCATGTTCGGTCTTCACAAGAGAGGCAACTGCTATAAGGGAAGCCCTGCTCCATTGTAAAGTAGCTAATCATCAAAAATCAGCTATCATCACTGACTCGATGAGTGTCCTACTGGCAATAAGAAGCCAAAGACCAGAACAGACCACTATCCTCGAAATACTTAATCTGATTTATGACGTCCAGAGGGTAGGCAGAACGATTGTTTTCATCTGGGCCCCATCCCATTGTGGCATTGGTGGAAATGAAAAAGCAGATGCTGCATCGAAACTGGCCCGTACAGGGGATCAAAGTCAGGTCAAGTCCATAGACCTCATTCCCCGAGAGGATTGGGTGAGGCATGTAAAGTCAAAACTAATGGATCAGTGGAATGAAGCCTGGAGAAAGAGCCCGTCTAAACTACTGCAAGTAAAAAAGGAATGTAAAAAATGGGCAACTAGCTGTAGAAGATCGAGGAGAGAAGAAGTAATCCTTTGTCGCCTAAGAATTGGTCACTGCGAATTCTCCCACGCATACCTTCTGCACAACTTAGTACAACCTACCTGCGTTAAATGTGGCGCCCCTATGACCGTTTCACACATATTAGTGGACTGTAATTATTTTCAAGAAATAAGAAGAAAATTAAAGTTGAACGAGTCAATACCTGAAATTCTGCAAGATTCGGAGGAAAGTGTGGAAAAGCTTATGCGTTTCCTTAAAGAGATAGGATACTATAATAGAATATAAAAACGAACAAAAAGAACATTGCCAATGACCCCGTCGGGTAGAGGCAATTACAACAACAATAAACAATAAAAATTACATGTTTTTAGTTGAGAAAAGTTGAGGAATACAATAATTAGAATAGACTAAAATAATAAATTTAACATTGACAACACAATTCCATGGTTTTTTTATTAGCATTTTTAGCCAAGATAATACTTCCACTTATTATATATTTCATATGTAGGTAAGTGAAAGTAAAAATAGAGCTCTGCCCATGACACAACACTAAGATAATACGGTAGGGCTGGATTCATGAACATAAAAGTAATAGACATTTTAATTCTACCAAATATAATTAACATTGTTAGAAATATACAATAAAAAGGCTACAAACCATCTACAGGTTTCTGTGATCTGCTATTACAAGGGGTTGATGATGAAGCAGGTGTACCAGGTGCTGGAGAACACCAATTTCCAGGAGCTCCTAGAGGTGAGACGATATCATGTTTAAAAGAAAAATACCTAGCAGAAAAGGAAAAAATAGAATTAGCTTCTTCTGATGGTAATATAAGATGGTAAATAAAGAGATTATTAGTAGGAAGAAGTGAAAATGCATAGCTGTTTTATCATAGAAACTAAAAGGTTGCAAACAATATTTGTGTAAAATATTTTATCGATTTCGAGCTTCAAAACATTTTGAGATTGTTTTTTGTCATCTTAAAATAACTGAAATAAGAGTTTGAAGACAGTATCGCTTTAACAGGACCTTGGCTGAGGAGGTTGCGCAGGACTGGCTTGGCTTGGCTTCGCTCAATTTAAGGTTTTCATAGCTTTGAATGCTAATTGCTAATTAGTTGTTTTCTTTAATTTGGTAGTCTTGTATATTTTTATTACCCAATTTTGCTATCGATTGCTCCTGGTTTTTAATTAAAATATGGAGGAGCCTCCTTGTGCGCACAATGAGGGTAGTCCAATTATGATAAAAAAGAGGGTGGGCTTCAAGCCAAAAATAACTATTATTTAAAATAATAACTAATATTTAAAATAAAAATAACTATTATTCAACTTTGAGCCAAAAAAAAAAATTCTTCAACTTCGAGCCAAAAAAAAATATTATTCAACTTAGAGTTGAATAAAATTCCCTCCTGACAATAACTTATCGAAAAACAGCGACAGCACTTCACTATCATATCTAATAATAAAACGGATTGATCAGACTTTAGAAAGAAATATCGCCTTTTTTATTCAAAAGGTTATAACAAACGTCGTTGGTAATGTTAAAAAACTTTAAGATGGATGTTTACTAGTGCAAACATTAAGTGGACTACAAACAAAAAAATTATTCACCTTCACGGACTTTGGAGGCCAATGTAAAGTTTGTCAGTCAGGGTATCTTTGTAGATTAGGAAAAAGATGATATGCTTCTTATTCTCAGAAATCGTTACCAATGCCATCCTCAGGTGCAGGTCAATGCATTCTTCAAATGCCTACAATACTAAAGAACCAATATTGCAGAATGAAAAAGATACTTTTTAAAGTTAAAACTGCATTATCCTTATAGGAAATTTAATGCTGATCTAAAACTGTAGAGAAACATGGAAAAAATTTACATGAAAGTACAAAAAATAGCACCTATATAAAAAAAAAAAAAAAATCAGTGTTCTCAAAATAACCTTTAAAATCGCACAGGTCTGGACCAGGTTGAGCTGGAAATGTATGTTGGACAAAATTTAACTACATTTTTGGTCTAGTTTCTAATATAATGGAGACAGATACTTACTTAATCCGTTCCTCTTCTACTGGTCAGGTGGCTTCTGACACCCCATCGGTGGTGCCATGGGTTCCCAATGTGCCTAACCCACAAACCCAATATCGGTCAGTAGCCTAATCCTGTCAGGAAAATATCAAGAGGATTGGAGGGAATAGAGATAAAACATATACTGTAATGAAGCAGCTGTACAGGGACTGGGAACGATCTATCTATAGATCTTGGATCTATTCCAGTAATTGCTCAAACACTAAGAAAAAGAAAGAAGATGAAGTTTAGCAAAAATGATATTTCTCACAGTACTATGAACTTCCGCTCATGGAAGTTTCTACACTTGAAAAATATTTCAAGTGAAACTATTTAATGATATGAACCCCCTCAAAGTCACTAAGCTATCAACAAAGGGGATAGGTTCAGAAGATATATATATTCAGTAAATACTATTAGAAATGATATAGAAGTGATAAATTTGTTATGAGAGGCTATGTTTAATAAATGTTAGAAAAAATGAAATAACATTATCAAAGCAACACAATTTTACCTACCTTTCAATCGCTTGTTGAGCCTTTATTTCCATTTTCTCATCAAGTTGTTCTTCAGGTAGTTCGATTGGGGAGTCAATAGGAGCTGGATTAATACGGGAGATATCATCAATTGACCAGGTGAAATCACCATTCTGAAAATTAAAAACATACAATTAAGAGTTGAATTGGGCCACTAATATTACAAAAAATAAGGATATCAAAGTTTTAAAAAGATATTGTCTACCTAAATCAGCAATAAAAAATCTGGTGCGATGCGCACAACATACAACTTTCACTTACGAACTTACTTAGATTAGAAATCGACGTGTTTCGATAATACGTAAATGCCATTCCTCAACTTCACACATTTTTATGCTTATACTTGTACATCTCCAAAAGTTATAGAGTATCTGTATACCACAATTTGGAAGTTTTCAGTACTTGTCGATTCATTATTGCTCATTTATTTTTTTAAGGGACCTAATTTCTACAACAGTCGAGATATTTTAACTGCTTGCTTGTATTTTACTACGAGTTGTTTTTTGTGAATCAATAGGTGTATTTACGTCTCGTAAAGTTTGTCTCTTACGCTTTTCTGGAAATCGAGAACGATTACTGTTCCTCTGAAATCGCTTTATATTGCTTTCATAAATTCATTATGGAACAAAAGTTTCTAGACTAAAAAATAATTAATTATAGACTAATGCAATAATGTGTATTTCCGCTAAAAACCGGAAGTTGAAATTTTTCACGATCGTAAGACTTTCCCTTACTATATGTATAATATATAGGTAAATGAAAGTAAAAATTACAATGGCTAGTAACAATAAAGCCTAAGTTAATGAGAAATAACAGATTGATATTTCATTATATAATTTTTCTTATAGGTGGTTGTCTTGTTCTCTCATTTAGTTCTGATGAGGACGTGAAATTCTGGCAGAACACTGGAAAAAATAAAATATGTGATTCTTGTATATTAGTACTATTTATTTTGACTGCACCTCCAACCATTTCCTCTTCTAAATTATTAATATTTATAAACAAATTTAAAACATTTTTTAAAACTCCACACTTTTTTTTGTAAGGAGTTCTATCTCCCTCAAATAAAATTTCTTTGAGACCAATCAGGACGGAGAGAGACTGGACCGGTACCGATAGTGAGAACACTCTCTTTTTATTTCATTTTAGAATATTTTCCAGAGGATTGACAGACTGAACCAGGAGCAAATATCGTTAGAATCCTGATCGGGTGGTCTGGAACTGGAGCATTTGCTCTGCTGAGCAAAACTGGACTGGTACCAATATTCCCTTTTTCTATTTCACTATAGAAATATTTTGCCAGACCAAGATTGAACCAGACCTATAGTGTGCATCGGGCCGAAGTAAACCATTATTTTGACAAGCTTATTTAATATCCATGATAACTGCTAATAAGGACAAATCTATGAAATCTAAAATCTATTCTTCACAGACGACAAAGCCAGATTTAAACAATTTACTAAACTAAATGATTATTTACTGGTATAACTTAAAAGGTTGGTGGGGTAAAAGGTATTTGTCAACTAAATTAGCTTCAGATGAGGATCTTTCTTTGGTGCAGGGAAACATGAACTAAAATACTGTAGATTGAGACAATAGGGTATTCTTTAAGGATAATGCAGAGGAGAGAATGAAGAGATCCATAAAAAATTATGGCGGGGTGACAATTGTCAACTGTGCGAATAATGCTTGGTTTAAATTGTATCGACTTTTAGCATTCCAGAGGCTGACTTTTGCACAGTTGAAAAATTATCAGAGAAACATAATTATTAGGAAGTTTTAAATCTGCGAAATTCATACTAGACAATATCAGACATACTAAACAATTATGAGTTACCTCTGGTGAATCAGTCTTTTTAAAAACCGTTGGGCTGCATGTGTGGCCTTCAAGCAGATCAACATTTGTTTTAAATGGATTATATATCTTCCGACCAGGAGTTAATGAATTACGATACCTCGGCAAAAGAGAAAATCCACAAGGTGATTTTGTGTGCTTCTCAAACATTCCTCTCTGGGCAGCATAGAGAAGTGTTTTCCGAGGGTCCTTATATCTGGTTGGAGTCTCTTTACTGAAGCTGTAAAAATGAAGAGTTTATAAGAAATTATTTTATTTTTTTTAGATTATATTATTTTATAAAATAATCATGTTTAGATAATTCGATATTACTTCATTATGGGTACTGTATGTTCACAAATTTTAAGATTTCGCCCTTATTGATAATTCAGTCTATTTAATCTAACAATAACAGAGATAAAACCATCAAATTTAAAGGTAATAGGAGTATTTTTATAAAATTGCTCTGAGGTAACCAGCACTCGGTAAAATTAAAAATAAATAAAAATTGAAAGACAAAACATATAACATCTAAAATGGCTTAATACATAATCAAATCGTTGATTGATACAATTATGTAATAATTTGAAAGAGGATACAAAAATAAAACTCTATCCAGTACAAAAGAATAATTAATAAAACTAACAAAAAATTAAAAAGAAATCAATGAGACATTTGAAAGGTGGTATCACTTCATTTCACACACAACAGGTTAATTTGATAATCCCAGCACTAATCTAGGACTGTAACAATGTTTAAAGCATACCTTTCACCAAATCAAGTGTTTACTAACTGAAACGTCACTACCATAAAACAGTATGAAAAAAATATATATATGCTACCTACCTAGTTACAACGGATTCATCAACGCTCATATCCATTGTTTTTAAGAGCAGTGTCAGTCTTCAATAGAAAAGTCAATAAAAATGATAACTCCCCAAATTCTTTTTTCTCTCCCTTATTTCTTAATCTATACAAAAACTATGGCTAACACCTCTTTAAAATTCGACTACCTTACTTTAAAGTCATCATACCATTTAAACTGAAAGGCTCAAAACAATCGCAGTGTTGCCATTTTGTTTAGGTTCTTTGTTTTAGTGTATTTATTGCAGATTTATAATTATAAAAAGAATCCTGTCAGATTAAAATTTGAAACAACAAAATAACAAATCAGTATCAAAAATCAAATCAATTTTTTGATAGTACATATATTCTTGTAATATCTTTCAACTTGTAATAACAAGTACATGCATTGTATGATTTAAAAAAACATTTTATAAAAAAATATTAAACCGACTTCGAAACCTAGGAACCAGTAAAAATAAATTCACTGAAAAGTATGAAATAATTACCTTCTGATTTTTATGAATACACAGGAAAATTGAAAATGGTATAAAAAGTGGAAAAATGCAATAAGACGAATAATTTTATTTTGATTTGTACAAATACCTACTAATTGTTAATAAAAATTATTAAATTTAAATATTAAATATATTAATTTAATCATGATCGTGGATGACCTCTCTTGTTTTTAAATTATCTCTTCAAAAATAAATTATTTAAATATTAAATACTATGTTCAATACAACACAATCTTTTCGGAGGCGGCGCAAAATAGAAATGACATGTTACTGATACAATTCCATTAGTAGGCATTGAAATCAATAGATGGGAAGAGAAGATCCATTTAGAAGATTTTCATAATGTCTAGTGTAAAAAATTTTAAATTTTGCGTGGCCTCCGAAAAGATTGAGTTGTATTGAACATAGTATTTAATATTTAAATTAAATAATTTTTATTAACAATTAGTGTGTATTTGTACAAATCAAAATAAAATTATTCGCCTTATTGCATTTTTCCACTTTTTATACCATTTTCAATTTTCCTGTGTATTCATAAAAATCAGAAGGTAATTATTTCACACTTTTCAGTGAATTTATTTTTACTGGTTCCTAGGTTTCGAAGTCGGTTTAATATTTTTTTATAAAATGTTTTTTATTTCACAATTTTTAGTTGGAGAAGATAAAAAAATATAGAAAACCGTACGTTGGTTTAAAAATTTCGTTGGTAATTGGTCCTTGGTAAAATAAACGTTGGTTTAAAAATTTCGAAGTCTTTTTACGCTCTTCCACGTTTGTCTTTCCCAGGCCTTTTTATTATAAAATAATTGTATAAACAATCACCTTTTCAATTTTATGAATAAACACAGAAAAGTGGGAAAGCGGTGCGTGTATTATACAACTTTCAACACACTACGTTTTATGATGGATTTTTTTTTTAAAAAAAGATCAATGTTCAATTGGGAAGGGAACACATAAAATGTTTTTCCACAATGACAATATTTTTCCTTTACTAAATGTCGTCAGTACTTGTCATTTACGTACAGCATCATTGTTCCGAGATGTGTTGAGTTAAATATACATAAATACATAAATCCGGCCATTCCAAGATGAAGTAGATACGTCACTGAACAGTCGAGATTTTAGCCGGTTTTAGACAAGATATCGTTAATGGAGAATCGACGAGGATGGTAATATGACCTATAGTAAATTTGAAAGTAATTTTTAAATTTTGATTGCTAGAATATCCTGAAAAATTATGGCGATATTATACACGACTCCGGTAGGGACCGTTAATATTGCTTTATTTAAATCGATCGTTGGAAAAGTAGATTAAACATCATTGGATAAAAGTCCCAACAAAAAAGGGGCAACCATAAAATTAATCGATATCAAAAAGACTGCCCCGCTAGGATAGAAGCAACAGGTTTTGGGACTCACATATGGTTAATTTATTATTACGAAGGATATTATTATTGTCCGTATTAGACTACTGACTTAATTCCAAAGGTTGAGTCAATTATGTTCGTAATTCCTTAAAATGAATTTTTCACTAAATTTATTACCGATGTACTATGAATTATATCCTTCGTAATAAAACATTATTCAGAAAATAAATTGGTAAACACTGTTGCTTCAATTCTAGTGGCGTAGCATTTATCATCATTTTTAACAATCATTTCCATGAATGCCAAATTTTTGCTGAGGGGACTTTCATACAATGAGGTTGTTTTCGGGTAGTTATCAAGTTTTATATTCAATATTTATGCTAATATCGCTACAGAAAACGACAGCGATATTATATTCCGCTGATATTTATATCTTCATTTAAATCTAATGTTGAAAAATTAGTTAAGGTTATGTATAGGTTTGTTCCAACAAGCACGTAAAAAACATCGATAACTAACAGACTGCTCATGTTCTCCCCCTCACTCTTTTGATTCTGAATTTGATTGGTTGGTTTTCCCATTTAATTCATCCAGCAGTAATACAATATTGGGATTTGTTAGTTATCAATTAGTTTTAATAGCTTATTGGAGCATACCTTATGTTATATATGCCATATGTTTTTCCAATAAGTAAACATGTGCAATGTACATACAATATATGGTATGTGCGGTATATAAAATAAACTCCCTTCTGGCAGGGTTACTGTTAGAAGGAAAATAAAAAAAAAATAAGTAAACAATTTGAGCAATAATTAAATAATTATTTTCATGTTTTTTCCCGATAACTTCTTAAATAAATTAGGAACCCCAAAAAGGTTTAAATGGGACCACCTTGGGAAAATACTCTACAAGATGCAAAAGGTTTCGTTCCAATTGGTCCACCCATCTCTGAGTAATCGGTGAACATACAAAGAAAAAAAAAAGAAAAAAAAAAAAAAAAAAAAAACGGGTCGGGGTAGCCGAGCGTGTTGGATCGCGGCCCGCTTTAACACGCTCGAGCCAAACGGTGGCGGTTCGAATCCGCCCTGGGATGGTTGACTTTTATTTCGTGGAGGCCCCACGGAATAAATCTCGACCTACCCACCATGGTAAGGATAGGTTGGTTACACCTGTAGAGTAACCCCCCGTATGCCACACATGGACAGGTAGGGATACCGAACAAAAAAAAAAAAAAAAAAAAATAGAAAAAAAAAAAAAAAAAGTCACATACGTAACGAATTGAGTAACCTCCTCTTTCGTTCGAAGTCGGTTAAAAAAGTGATCCATACTCTAAAAATAAAGCATATATAACATATGCTAATAATACATATTATTTCAAAAGTTTCAATTTCTTACTGAAAGAACCTAAATTTTCTGAGAAGCTAGATTTCATATAACTTTTACCCAGGGGCGGAATCAGCACAAAATTTTGGGGATCATACCCCCCCCCCTGTCTCATAATCACAAGGCTGACAGCACCGTTTTTAATGAGATTATCACCTTATATTACGAACGAATGCGATATAAACAACCAAAAGTGTTATGTTTAGGGCATAGTAACCACAGTGGCTCACAGTCAAAATGATGCAAGCAATTTATTTTTAAAAAATCTATCTTATACCAAGCCAAAATGTATTTTCAACAATCTTTGTTTACAAAAATCATCATCATCATCATCATCTAATGGCGCTATGGTCCTTGCAGGACCTTGGCCTCCTCTACTATTCTTCTCCACTCAGACCTGTCCTCTGCTGCCCTTTTCATTCCACAACGCCGAGAGTCCGAAGGTCATCTTCTACGTCCTGCAGCCAACGCAGTGTTTACAAAAATAAAGTAAAAAAATTAGGCTAGAATTGACAATTATTAAAAGTTTATTTGAGAACAAATCCTAAAATTAAACTAAAACTTCATGAATAAATATACACTTCTAAGGTCACAATGAAAAAGATGCAAAATTAAAAATATTTTAAATGTTAGTACTTTTTAGGTAAGCCTTTATATTTTATTACATCTTTCAAATGATTGAATTGGACAAGCTTTTCTGTGTAAGGTGGGCTAATCTTGTCCCATTCTTCTTGAAGAGCCTTTTTGAGATCTTCTCTGTTTGATATTTCATGTTTCCTCACTTCTGTTTCTAATTTCTCCGTGAATTCTCTATGACGTTTAGGTCTGGAGTTTGGGGTGGTGTTTTTACAGTTTTGGGGCAATCATATAAACACCATTTTCTTATAATATAAGAAGAATGCTCGGGATCGTTACCACTAAAATTATTTATTATTCCAAGCTTGGTTGCACTTGCTTTAAAACTTTTTTTTCAGGGTGTGAAAATATAAATGTTTATCAATTTTCCCCTCAATAAAATGAATATTTCCTACCACAGAGGCAGCAATACACCCCCAAACCATGACATGACCACCTCCAAGTTTGATGTTTGGGCGAAGATTTGTTTCAAGGTGCTCTCTATGCCTTTCTCCAGCCGAAACCTCTTCCATCAGAGCCAAACAAATTAAATTTTGACTCATCCGAATACAGAAAACTGTTTCAGAAGTCCATGTATCTTGTTTGATAATCCTTAGCAAAATTGAAATGAAGCTTTTTATTTTTGTCACTGATATAAGGTTTTTGCCATGCAACTCTACCATTGTATTAATATTTTCTTAAGACCCTTCGAAAGGTTTCAGCACATACCATTTCATTAAAAAGTTTTTTAACTAATGTGGTCAACATCGGATCATTTAATTTTGGATTATTTGTTATTTGCGTGAAATCTAACTTTCATTATTACCAGTAAAAAAAAAATGTTTGCATTCACTCTGTTTTCTTATTATTCTACTATCGTTTTTAAAACATTAAATAATATTTTTAACGGTGGCATAACTCCTAGACACCCCTCCCTCTCACACCCCTGTGACCCCCCCCCCCCCCCTGGTTCTGCACTTGCTTTTAACTCATAGATTAGCATGTCTGAACACTTAGGTGGCCCTATGTTTGGATTAGAGATAATTAATATCTGTACAACATTTAATCTTAAACGACGAGATTTAGGGGTATGTAACTAGCTGGCATGGAGAAAATTCGTTGTTATAAATCTTTTGACCTCGAAGGGAAAACTTTTTCGCAAACTTTTATTGATTAATTCCATGTCCGATATTCCCGACAAATTTAAGTGGAAATCCCTCTCAACATGTCACTAATTACTCGAAATAACAAAGGGCAATCTCTGAGTCACCAATCCCTTTTATGTTTGGCGTGGATGCATTGCAATACGTCCCTAAATTTTTTTGTATCCGTTATGTTTATTTCTGGATTGTCAAGTAGGGATTGTAGCTCGTCCTCGTCTATTGAGTCAGACTCTTTAGAATGGGTTCTACGAAAAGTAAATGCTAACTGGTTGTAAGTTATTTTCCGACCCCCCGTTGATCCATCTAGGGCTAGTCGTAAAAAAAATTATAGGTATTTTTACGAATCTTTCGAACTCATTTCTCTCACTACCTTTTTTATCATTCATGGTTCTGGTATGTTACGAAATTTTCGAAAGTCGAGGGTCAATCCGATTTCTGTCAATTACCGCTAAATCGGATAAGCAGGAAAACAATTTCATTCGATTCAGTATGAGGGGATATAAAAAATAACTATTTTTCTCGATCCGCGCAACGTGAAACGTAGTTTAGAGTGGGTCAAGGTCAAAAACTATACCGCCAAGTTTGAATATTCGTGCTAAATTTCAAGCCTATCTCTGGGATGTAGCGGCCTGTAATCAATTTCATTCACTTCGATTAAAGGGCCAAAGCAGACTACAAGTATTTCATTGTTTGTTTTAATGTTACTTTATGCAACTTAGGCTAATCAGACAGTGGAAGTCCTAAATTTTGCCTATGGAGGTATAATTAGGATATAGTACGTGGGCCAGACCCCCCCTACCGTGCACCCCCCCCCCCCACATCCATATAAATTGCATATCGCTATGTTCCTTGTGATAAAAGATTAAGAAAAAGCCAATGTTCCCAGAAAAAAAAGTGGCCGCACTAACCAAAAATGGTGTTCAAACATGGCGTAATGACGAATTTGATTTGAGTTAGTTTTTTTATTACTGACATTCACCATTATGCTTAATTTAGCCATAACTAGTCTTTTATTAAAGCTAGATAGTTCTATATTCAGAATAAATAAACAAACGTTCAAAAATAATTAGTCTTGACAACATAAAATACCTTTAAAGTCCATTTTGTTCAAGTCACTCGCGTAAAAGTTGAAACTCCAAGTTAATTTGTGATTAAACGGCCATCGTTAACGAAAAACGCCCCTGAATATAACATCTGGGGCAATTATTCTTCTTTAAAAATCACTGGTCAAATTTCAAAATATATCAACTAGTTTTATAGAAAACGGACCTTAGCGGCGAAAAGGCGCCAGTAGTGACTAAGGCGCATCCAGTCCTCTGCCACATCGTTTCAGTTCTCATACATGATATATTACAGCGGATTTAGGATATTATTTTGAATGCATAATCGAGCCTATGTATTATATCTAGATAGGTAATTAAACATGAACAACACATCCGTCTTTTAACACTATTTATTACATAATACAATAAAAACTTTACATCGTTGAACAGATAACCTCATGCGGCAGGTAATCCCCAAAAAGGGCGGGACCAGATACCCGATCACTCCTAATCGATACAATCGATACACAACAGTCTCCCACACTTATTAAAATAATTATATAATTATGACATGCGTATATCAAGGGGTAAATTGAGTAACATATTCTTGGAGTCTTCTTGGGGGCCTCCGTTCTCTGCTTGATCGTCTTAGAATGGGATGTGGCTCGGCCCTAGGATGTTCTTGTTGTTGCTGCGGGGGGGTCGATGGTCTTGGTTCTGGCTGGAAGTCTTCTGGGAGGTTGCTTCTTGATTCGACATCATTGGTTGGATTCTTGGGGTGTAGAGTGAACATAACTCTCTTCTTGGGTTTGGTTTCGCTCGCAATGAAAAGCAATTGATTGATATGCCTCTTCAGGCTATATCCATTAATGTCGAGTTTGACTATGTAGTGGAGCTTCCCAATTTTTTGGATTACGGTTCCGAGTCTCCATGTTGGTTTTCCAGTGTGGGGGTACCATCTTGCTTGTATGCGATCTCCCACACTTAGTTGACGTGTACCCTGAGTGGTGCTGGGAAAAGCTGGTGTTTGTGGGGGTGGTTTCAGCAGATCTAATTTAATCCGTATTCTACGTTGTAGGTACAATTCCGATGGTGATTTCCCACATGCTAGCGGGGTCGACCTGTATCGCATTAAGATTTCTTGGACTTTTCTTTGGAGGGGTAACGTAGAACAAGACATAGCCTGTAATTTCTGTTTAAAAGTTTGAATATTGCGTTCTGCGATTCCGTTTGTGGCGGGATGGCCTGGTGCTATGAACTTTTGTTGAATGCCAGGTTGTGTGCAGAATTTGAGAAATGCTTCGCTTTTGAATATTGTTGCATTATCCGACACTAGGACTCTTGGTAGACCGTGGGTTGAGAATATATCTTGAAGGTATTGAATGGTTGAATCTGTTGTTGGTGCATTCTTGGAGAACCGGATTTCTAGCCAGCGGGACTTAGCGTCCACTAAAAGAAAGAAGTGGTGGTTTTGGAATGGCTCCGCATAGTCCCTATGAACCCTATCAAAATTCTCTGTGGGCTCATCCCAGTGATGTATTGGAGCTTTGGGAGGATTTTTTCTGATTCGTCCGCATGCCTGACAAGTTCTGACGAGATTTTCAATGTCTTTGTCTAGATTTTTCCAGTAAACATATTGACGGGATAACTGCTTCATTTTTACAACCCCTGCGTGTGTGTGATGAAGTTCGTTAAGAACTGCTTGCTGTAATGATGTTGGAACGACTACTCGTTGTCCTTTAAAAATTATGCCATTTTGCAGATAGAGTTCAGTGTTATTGTTTTCACCCTTCAAAAGGTCTGATTTAATTCTAGATAGTTGCTCATCTCGTGAGGTTTCTTTAGCGAGGGTTTTGTAGTTGATCGTATCGTTGGAAATAGTGTAAATGGTTTCATTAGAAATTAACGAGACTTCTTCTTCAATATTCTGTTCCATTTGGGACATATTTTCTTGGATAGGGGATCTTGAAAGAAAATCGGCGTGTAAATTTTCTTCTGCCTTTTTATGTTCAATTTGGTAGTCAAAATTTGTGAGCCAGGTTGCGTAGCGTAGAAGTCTTGCGGACGTCATTGCTGGAAGGTGTGCATTCTCGTGCAGAATGTGGGTCAGTGGCCGATTATCGGTATATAGGGTAAACTTTCTGCCATAAATATAATAATAGAATTTCTTGAGAGCAAAAACGATTGACAAGGCTTCTCTGTCTAGTTGGCTATAGTTCATCTCGGTTTTGGTCAATGCACGTGATGCGAAGGCAATAGGTTTTTCTATGCCATTTATGGTGTGTGAGAGTACTCCTGCTACCCCGGTTGGTGAGGCGTCGCAAGCTACCGAGAGAGGAAGATCTGGACTAAAGGGTGTTAAGACTCTATCACTAGAAATTTCATTTTTCAATTGTGTAAACGCTGATTCACATCTAGAAGACCAGTAGAATTTTTTTTGCTTTTGTAAAAGTAATCTCAATGGGTACGTTAGTGTTGAAATATTTGGAATAAATTTTGCATAATAGGTCACCATGCCCAAAAACCTCTTGACGTCGTCTTGATTTGCTGGTCTTGGTGCCTTCATAATGGCCATGACTTTAGCTGGATCTTTCGAAATTTTACCTTGCTCGAATACATAACCTAAGTATTGAATTTTGGTTTTGAATAGTTCACACTTTTCTCTATTGAGGTGTAAATCAAACTCTTTTAGTCTGTCGAGGCAGGCAATCAAATTTGTATAGCAGTCCTCTCTTGTTTTCCCATGAACTATGATGTTATCGAAGTATGTTGTGACCCCTTGCAGGCCTGATAGGACTTTGTCCATGATAAGATGGAATTCATTTGGTGCGGTTTTGATGCCAAAAGAGAGACGGTTAACTGTATAGGTTCCTTTATGAGTAATGATTGTTTGAATCTTTGCGCTTTCTTGGTCGACTGGGACCTGGAGGTATGCTTTAAATAAATCCAGTGAGCAATAATATGTGGAACTATTGAGTGCTGTGAGAAGGTCATCAATTCTTGGTATAGGATAATGTGCGTCCTGAAGTTGAGGGTTTACTCCCACCTTATAATCGACACATAGGCGTACTTTACCATTTGCCTTGGGGACAATAACTAGGGGGGAAGCCCAGTCACTCTCTTGGACTTTTGAAATAATGTTTTGCTTTTCTAGTGTCTCGAGTTCTTGCTCTACTTCTGCTTTCAGGGCTTGTGGTACCTCTCTAGCCTTGAAAGCTATGGGTTTTGCGTTGTTTCGCAATTTAAGGGAAATCTTGAAGTTTTTGCAGCAGCCCACCGTTTGTTGAAATATCTCTGGGTATCTGTTAAGGATCACATTTTCGACGTTGTCGGGAATTATTGAATTTATTGAATTATTGTTGATTTTTCCAACATCGATGTCTTGTAAATGAATATTTAGGTGTCTGATCCAGGAACGGCCCAGAAGTGGGGAAAACTTATCTGAAACTACGTAGAGTGTCTCTGTTGATTTTATGTCCTTATATTGAACCTCTACTTCTGCTACTCCAATGGGTGCGAAAATACCTGAGGTGTACGAGCGAAATCGGATGCTGGTATCTCTAAGTTTCTTATTAAGATTCAGTCGATTAAAATTTGATTCATTTAACAGTGTTTGTCCTGCTCCGGAATCTACTTCAAATTGTTGAATTATATTGTTGATTTTTACTTGAACGAAATACTTCTGTGTGTCTAGATTCTGACTGTTTATTTCATATATTGTGTATTGATCATGGAGGAATGAGTCTTCTTCTGAGTCTACTGACTGCACTTCCTTTTTTTCTGACATTAATCTTTTTAGACACACTTTTTCGACATGTCCCGACTTCTCACAGTATTGACATTTTAATTTAGTCGGAGTAACTTTGCAATTTTTTGAATTGTGATTATTTCTACCACATTTTAAACAAAGCCCTTCAATTCCTAGGTGTTTTAAATTAAGGCGTGTATGTCTTGAATTTGATTTATCTCTAGGTTTTGAATTATAATTATTTTGACTCCCCCTACGTGGTCTCGAAAGTCTATGTACACTTTCATTTTCTGAATTATTTTCTGTGGATATATCGAATTGTTGGCTTGCCAAGTACGATGCTTCTAAGGTTTGTGCCTTTGAGACAGCGTCTGAAAATGTTTTTGAGTCATCCAAAAGAAGTTGGTGGCGTATGTCTTGGTTAGAGAGGCCTCTGATAAACTGGGAGTGTAGAAAAAGATCTGCCACAGACTTTTCACATTCACATTTGAAGCTGCATGCAGGAATGTATTTTCGTAATTGGGTGACAAAATCTTGGATAGATTGGTTAGGTGCTTGTTTTTGTGATAGAAACTTGTGTCTTTCAACTAAAATATTTTTTTTCTCAGTAAGTTGGTCGTCAAGTGTTTTAATGATTTCATCAAATGTTAATGTATTGAGTTCTTTTGGTGCTACTGATAGTTTGAGCAACTCGAAATATTCAGGGCCAATGCTATTTAAAAGAATTGTTTTAGCTGAGTCTTTGTCTGACGCTAGGCCTTTTAGGGCAAGAAAGTTGTCAAACCGTTCTTTGTATTGTTGAAAGGATTCCGTATTTTTATCAAAAGTATCAAATTTACTTACATTATGTTGAGGAAGTGTTGAAGAAGCGCTTTGATTTATGGACGAGAATTTTTCTAGCATGGCTGAAAATTGCTGCTGCTGTTGTTGCAAAAACTGGGTGAATTGATCAGCGTTCATTTTTCTTGGTTGACAATAAACTTTGAGATTAGAGTGTCCGTTTTCTCTGTGTTTATCCTCGTCGCCACTTTATTATATCTAGATAGGTAATTAAACATGAACAACACATCCGTCTTTTAACACTATTTATTACATAATACAATAAAAACTTTACATCGTTGAACAGATAACCTCATGCGGCAGGTAATCCCCAAAAAGGGCGGGACCAGATACCCGATCACTCCTAATCGATACAATCGATACACAACACTATGTAACTGCAGGTATTTAATTGACAGAAAAAATAATATTAATTTTATTTTTTTATCTGAATCTAATAAATAAAGGATATAAATACGATAAATAATAATTAATTAGTCGCAGATTGCACATTATCTACACCTCACTTATATTGAAATAAAGTGGTTACCTTGAAATGAAATAATAATGCTCTCATAGTAGTAGTTGGGTTACAGACACTGGCTTCTGATCATTCATGAAATTTGAAATAAATGCATTTTTGCAAAGTATTGATTATTTACAGATTTAAAACCAATCAAAATAAAAAAGATCAATCATCTGTCTTTCCAGGAATAAACACTTGTTGAAAGTACTTGAAAAAGAATGTGATGTTATAGATTACAAAGTTTTTATTAATTATTAGATACTTGTTACATATTTTTTATAAAAATGAAGTGATAAATAAAATGGTTTTAATTGTATAGCTAAATTTCAAATAAAGAGTTAATTGTAACATATCCATATTTCACTAATTATTAATTCCTTTTAAAACAAAAAGTACCAGTTGTAAATAATAAGACAGTAATAATGGGCATAAGCACAACAGGGTGTACACTTTTATTTGTCCCGGAGAGTATATATATTAAATGAAATATATATAATTGTTTTACATATATTGGTAAGTTTAATGTTTATAACTTAAATATTTCAAATCATGATTTATTTTCATTAATATATTTTTATTTTTTTATTAATTTTCTTTTTATTTTTTTTTAATAAATAGTAATTTTTATTAACAAAAAAAATTAATGAAAACAACCGCAGTAGTTAGTTTACAGCCGATGTGGGCTTATCATCCCATTAGTGTCCCTATGTGGGCGACTTCAAAAAAATGACTAATTATTATTGTACTTTTTTTTATTCATTCTGAATCTAGAACAATCCAGCTTTAATAAGAGACCAGCTAGGGAGAAAATAAGAGTAATGGTGATGTCAGTGATAAAAAAACCAACACAAATCAAATTCATCACTCCACCATTACATTGGACACCATGGAAACCAAGGAAGCAGACTTGAGATAGTTAAAAACTAGAGGTGATAACAAGAAATATTTTGCCAAATGAAAAATAAAGCCGTTTTATAAAGTTTTGATTTTTTATATTCTATCTATAAAATTAAAAAGAAAAACCAAAAAAAAATAAATCAATTGTAATACTAAACATATACCTATTTATTTTATCTTTGTCAACTATCACATTGAACAATCATAAAAGACCCCTATTGAAATAGTTTTATATTAAAAAATCAAGGTGTTGCTATAATTTTGTCTGCCAGTGTATATCAAAGTTCATCAGCATACTGGGAAGAATACTGTCATACCTCCAAAAATAAAACTTTTGAGAAATCAAGTTTGATTATTGTTTGATGTTCGCCTGCCAATTGAAGTCACAATAATTTTTATTTTGTTTCATTAAATTTGAATTGTATGTCTCTAATGTATTCTCAAGTTAGTGCTTTACTGAAATAATGCTATGGCTCTCCTCTTTTCTTCTCTCGGTCATATAACAGTATTCTGTATACAACAATATGTGAAGTGAGATATTGTTCAGATTATAAAATGAACCTCATAAGAAAGGTATTTCCATAAAAAATTCTACTATCATGTCTTCTTGGTTTGAGACAATGTAATAATAGATATTTCATTCCAAAAGTTTTTGTATTTCTTTATAGCATTGTTAATAACAATAAATAAATCATTAATTTATTATAATTACATAAATATAAATAACTTTGAGCTATCTTCTTTCATATATGTATATAAAGGAAAAATGGAGGTGCTCACCCAATCATTTTCTCCAGTAATCATAATATGGACATCTAATTACTAAGATCTTACTTCTTCAGCAAGATGATAAATAATATAAAATCTAATAGTTGAGCTTGAATTAAATGGATATTATTACTCTGTATATTGTATAAAATTTTAATAATTAAAAAAAGAAAAGCATATACCAATTCTTAATTCATATCATATTTATAAAAAAAAAAAAAAACATTCAGTAATTTATTGCCTAACATTTATAGCACAAGAATTAGGCTCATGGCAGTAATATTAATTTATATACTCCAAAACTGGTCAAAAATCATTTATTAGCCTTAATAAATATAATTTATACCTATATATTTATATCAATAATTTACTATTGCTTATTAAATTTCTCATTTTCTTTGCGCCTAACATAATAATTTATCTAGTCCATTGGTGCTAAAGATGTTTGCTTTCTTAATGCACATATTCTCCTTTAAAGTAACAGTTTGTAGGTGCAAGACTCCTACTCCTAAGACAAATAAGCATGTCAGAAAGCTTCCACCTAATATTGTAGTGGTATTTGTGCGTAACAGCAGTTTTCCCGAGCTTGATTGAGAACCTCTGTACCCCAGACATAAGTGAATACCAGGAACTCAATCATGTCAATAAATTCATATGTCTCCAAGTCATATGAGTCTGCTATCTTTCAAGTGGTTAAGTAGTTCTGTAAGACCCAGACTCACGAAGTACTTAAACATCGTAGTGCAGTCATTCAGTTACTATAGTAGTAAATCCTCAAGTATGGATAGATTACAGAAATTGAAAAACATCCAGGTAATTCCTGATAAGCCACATGACGTTGGGTTCACATTTTACCCATTGTTATTAAGTTCTTCTAAAAAAAAATTATTCTTGATAACTTCTTACCACAAGGGCTGTTCTTGCAATTGATTATAAGATGTAGGATAATTCATTTCCACCCATGAGCAAGGATTTGTACATTTGCGGGCTTTTTCTTTAAACTTGAAATGATAGTAACACATACAGTTAGAGGAATAATTGTCGATTAAAAACCCTCTTCCATTCCTGTTATTATTAAATTTTAATTCAGAACTCATCAAGGCTATTTGACGTGAAAGATCTTTAATCTTAGCCTCTAAGGATAATACTGAGCAGTGATCAATTGTATTTTCTTCTTGGGAAGCAGATTCTTGGTTAACCACACTAACCCTTTCTCGTGGAAACGCCTCCTGTAGTTTATCAGCAAACTCAGCTAACTTGTTTATGTCCTCTAAGCCTGTGCTAATGAGTAAAGATTGGATATTTTGGGGAAGAGTATTCATCCATAATGTTTTAACAACTCCAGATGCTGACCCATATCCTGCTACCTTGATGATCAGCTCAAGGAGTTGAGAGGGTTTTTTATTAGAAAGATGCATTCCCTCTAGAAGCTGCTGAATCCTCCTGGTTTCTGACTCAATATATGTGCTTACTAACCTGGATTTGATTTCCTCATAAGGTTTGTTACCTGGACTCTTAATGATGTCTCTGGCGGGGATCAATATGTCAATCTGTATTTTAGAGATTATAATTTGAAACTTTGTCAGACTATTGGTAATATTATCTCCTTTAAATACAGTTTCAACGTGTGAAAACCACAATTCTGGATCTTGTATCCAAAAGGGTGGTATTTTATCTGCAGCTGATAGGATGCTTCTGAAGCATTCCTTTTCAGGTGTTGCATTAATCATAGTGTGTCAAATATTAATAATATGTACCTTGGATGATTGAACAACTGTAACTATGGTTCCAAAAATATCCAGAATTTAATGTAAGGAAAATTTGATTGATTTCCCCCCCCCTCGATTAATATCGACTTGTGGCTAATCAAATTAGACAAGTTTAATTATGTAATACGAACTCAATCGTCTATAGAAAAATACAAAAAATCGAACAAACAATTTATCTCTATAAAGCAATCATAAACACGAACCGTACTTGTATACGATACTTGAGTTAACTAGAACATAACCAAAATATAGGCCAATATAGGCTATATTGAACCAAAGAGGATAACTTTTCCTGAACGAAATGACTTGGCAGGTGCTGTTTCACATTTCAATGCCCTGGACATAGGAAATGTTAGTCAAGTGTCTAACTAAAACAGTTAAGTTAAAAATTGGTAGGCAATTATAATGCCAACAACCTGCCAACCAGATTAAATACTAATATTCATTAATTAAGACGTCGATTTGATTTTTGAGTTTATGTTTGACACTGCCAATATACCTAGATGCCTCATCTTCATTTAGGAATGTAGTAATTTTGCTGCCATAATTTCAAAATCATTTATTTTATAGGCAAACTTAAGCAGTGCAAAACAGAAAGCCTCCAATGTGTTCATTATGATTTTTTCAATAATTTAATTTCTGATATTCAGTCGAAGGATTCAGATATGTGCCTTTAAATGGTAAATATTATAATAAAAAAAATTGAAATCCGACTTTTTAACGCAAACGCATGGGCGTCACCAGCACCAAATCATTGGGGGGGGGGGGGGGGGCGGCTACATATTCTCCTAGACTGGGAGTAGGTAGAAATTTTAGAGGCAAAAATTTGAATTAATAATGCCAAAAAACAACATGGTTGGTACTTTTAATTCATCCTCTAACGAGGTATTTAGTCACTTAAAACTTGTCAATTGTCCGAGTTAGAATATAGAATATAGGTACATGCCAAGGCTTAATGTTAAAGGATGTGGGCCGAATTTTCTTGATTGAATTTTACCCAAGTTCTCCTTCTGATCATGATCCTACTAATTTCATTGCATCCCATTAGGTTCAACTCCAATAAGGTTCAACGAGTTGATGGGAAGTAGGATCAAGCTGATTTCTTGCTAGTTTTCAGTTTAAAAATTACTTAGCTCGCGCCTTCTTTCTCAAAGCTTAGAAATTAAAATTTACAAAACTATTATAATTCCAACAGTTCATGATGGGGCCCGGTGTGGCTGTGCGGTAAAGCGCCGTACTCCCATGCCGGAGCTGCGAGTTCGAGTCCCGCCCTGGGTGGTGCTTTTCTTTCGTAGGAGAAGTATCACCCAGTGCCATGAGTGTTAGTATGGGCAGTATAGGGCTTCAGTAGAAGCCTTAAAGTCCCCATAAAAAAAAAAAAAAAAAAAAAAAAAAAAAAAAAAAAAAAAAAAAAAAAAAAAAAAAAAAAAAACAGTTCATGATGGACGTGAAACGGCCGATACATTAATCCGATACATAAAGGCTTTTGAAAATTAATTGTCCTACAGATTATTTGAAACGAAGAAGGGTGCGATCCATCGAAGGCTTTATTGGTTACATAATGCCGAATTATGTGAGCTTTACCCGTTAGTACAACTGAAATTATTGCACTTTGTCAAATGGAAAAAAATCAGGGAGATAGACTAGAGGGCGGATTGCGTGACGCAGATCAGCTTAAGTTAGGCTTGGAGGGCCCTTGCCAAAGCGGTACTTACTTCCACTCACCGACCGTGGATGAAGGTATGTACTGAGCGATTGGTGGTGTCGGCATAGAACCTTCGGGTTTTAATAATAATAATAATGAAGGTTTAACGAACCGAACATCAATCACTTTTATGTGGCACCAAGGAGACTGAGATAACTTTAGATTACGTAAGAAATACTCTTCTAGCTGAAGAAGAGAGAATTTTGAAAAAGGAAGGGTCTCAGCCTCACAATGCATTTTATTCTAATAAAAACCAAGGTAAGCCATCCTCAAATTCAAAAAACGTTTTCATATGTTATTATTGCAAGGCTCAGGGTCACACGAAAAAATATTGCCCTAAATTAATGAATAGAAACAAAGAGAAGGCAGCTGCTGTAGAAGAGGATTTTTCATTTTTTTCTTCTGAAAATTCCGAAGTAAACAAAGAAATGTCACTGTGTTGTGAACAATTGACTGACATTGTTTTTGTTATTGATAGTGGGGCTAGCTGTCATCTTATACAAAATTGTTTTAAAAAATTTGTCACTAATTTAATTGATTTGGACATGGAAATTAATGTAGCCAAGGCAGGTGAAACTATAAAAGCTGTAAACAAGGGTACTATCTCATGCTTATCAGACTTTGGTGATACCATACGGATTAATGATATCTTTGTATGTAATAATCTTTCATTTAATTTATTATCAGTTCGAAAATTAGAAGAGAAAGGTTGTAAGATAATTTTTGAGGAGTCAAGTGTTAAAATTATTTTCAGAAACAAAATTTTGAAAGGCCAAGTATTCGGACGTTTATATGTTGTCAAGCTCAAATTATTATTGGAAAATGCCAATATTTCAACTTTGAACGATGAATTGATGCACCGAAGAATGGGGCATTCTTCTAAGTATCCAGTTAGAATGTGTGACATATGCATTAAAGGGAAACAGACCAAGCTTCCTTATTGTAACACACCAGAAGAAAGAAAGCCTTCTAGACATCTCCAGGTTGTTTCATCCGATGTATGTGGAAAAATATCACCCCAAACATATGATGGTTATAATTACTTTGTAACTTTTATTGATCACTATAGCAATTTTTGTTGTACTTATTTGCTAAGGAATAAGTCTGAAGTTTTTCAAAAATTTAGATCATTCAAGGCTATGGCAGAGGTTAAATTTGGACTATCAATTGAAAACCTACGTTGTGATAGAGGTGGTGAATATGTGTCTAATGAGTTTGTACATTTTTGTGATTCAGAAGGTATTAGAATAAGCTACACCATGCCCAGGAATCCTTCACAAAACGGAAAAGCAGAACGAATGAATAGAACAATATTGGAAAAGGCGAGATGTCTTTTATTTGACAGTGATTTCAAGAAGGAAATGTGGGGTGAGTCAATTATGGCAGCTACCTACTTAATCAACAGATTGCCTACTTCTTCTCTACCAAATGATGTAACGCCTGCAGAAAGATGGTATGGCTATAAACCTGATTTAGGTAAAATTAAAATATTTGGTTGTCCTGCTTATTCTTTGATCCATGAAGAGGATAGGAATGGAAAACTGTGTGAGCGTTCTAAGAGACTATTTATGGCCGGGTATTGTGACAATGGTTACAGATTATGGAATCCGAATAGGAGGAAAATTGAATATGCTAGGAATGTCATATTTGATGAATCTAGGACAAACGATTTGACAGATGAGGGCAAATCTACTAATCCTGATAATGTTCAAATTCCTTGTGTTAACCATGAGACCAGATCTGAAGTCTCTCAGTCTGCAGATGTACAGCCTATTCTGGAGGATAAAGATTTCCTATCAGACAAGGATATTGACACTGCTCAGAGGACCTCAAGAATTAGAAAGCCTCCTAAGTATTTGGAAGATTTTGTAACCAATTTTGCCTTTGATGAATTAGCTCTATCTGCATCATCAGATCTAGATGTTCCCAATAATTATTCTGAGGCAATTCAGGATGCAGGTTGGAAACAAGCAGTTGACGAAGAATTAAAGTCATTGGAAGACAACGGTACTTGGGAAGTGGTGGATTGTCCTCCAGATGCTACAGTAATCGACAGTCGCTGGGTTTTCACTACAAAGATCGTCAATGGAGCAGTAATAAAGAAAGCTCGGCTTGTTGCGAGGGGCTACCAACAACCCTCACTTGAGGATGAGAACATCTTTGCACCTGTTGCACGTCTTACTACACTGCGGGTCCTGCTGGCTGTTGCTGTTGAACGAGGTTTGCATATACATCAACTTGATGTTAGATCAGCTTTTTTAAAAAGCAATCTGCCAGAGTCTGTGTTTATGAAGCCTCCTGATGGGCTTAAATGTGGTGATGTAAAAGTATTAAAATTAATAAAAGCTTTGTATGGTCTTAAACAAAGCCCAAAAGCATGGAATGATTTTGTCAATGATATATTTATAAAAATTGGGTTTTCTAGATCTCAAAAAGATCCTTGTTTATATGTTAAGGGATCAACATTTATTTTAGTATGGGTTGATGATTTCCTCCTAGTATCTGATTCATTAAATGATCTTCATAGTCTTAAATCTCATTTAATTGCTTTTATTGATGTTAGGGATCTAACATCATCTGAAGAATTGCAATTCTTGGGCATAAAAATAATTAGGAATGAAAATGGAAATATTGTGCTTAGTCAAACCGCTTTTATTCAGAAAATTATTTCTAGATTTAATATGACAGATTGTAAGCCTAGTAAGATACCAATCCAACCTAAACTCAATTTGACCAAATCTAATAATATTGATGTAAATTTTAAAGTCCCGTATAAAGAATTAGTTGGGAGTTTAATGTATCTTATGTTATGCACTCGCCCTGATCTTTGTTTTTGTGTTTCTTATTTTGGAAGATTCCAAAACTGTTATGATGTAAGCCATTGGAAGCATTTGAAACATATAATTAGATACTTGAAGTATACTTTATGTATAGGTTTAAATTTTAAAAAATCTGAGGGTAAACCTTTTGATATATATGTTTTTGTAGATGCTGATTATGCATTTGATGTTAATGATAGAAAAAGCACCTCAGGTTACATAATAAAAATTAATGATAATGCAATTTGTTGGTGTTCTAAGAAGCAATCCTTGGTTGCTCTTAGTTCTTGTGAAGCAGAATATTATGCTCTTGCATTCAGTTTATTGGAATCGATTTTTCTAGAAGAGTTGGTATTTGAATTGTTTAATATTAGAAATTCTATTACAGTTTTTGAAGACAATCAAGGAACTATTAAGATTGCCCAAACTTTGGAAACTAAAAGATCTAAACATTTTGATGTTAGATTTTATTTTGTTAAAGACTTAATATCTAAGGGTAGAATAAAATTAATTTATATAGAGTCTTCTGAACAGTTGGGTGACTTAATGACTAAGGCATTGCCATTTAATAAGCTTGTTTATTTTTGTAATAAATTGAACCTCGTAAATGTTTAACTGTTTGTTTTTTTTTTTGTTTTTGTTTTTTTTATGTATATATTTGTAGAATTGGGAGGGGGTGTTGATGTTCAATTCTACAAGGCAACACTGTCTAGACATGTGGAAGGTTGTCTGTAGGTGTGGTTATATTGGCTCTTGTTAATATCTGTTTAATACTCCTTTCATTTACTTTGTGTAAAGTGTTTCATTTGAGAATAAACATTTTATTTGTACCACTAGTTACAATTATTTAACCCTAATCTAAGAGCTGCCTACTGGGATGTTGTTAGGTTAATTTTAGATTTTGTCAAGTAAACTGTGGTTAATCCTAAAAATCGGGTAATTTCGAGTAAATGAGCTAATAACGTTATTTGATTTTCTCTGGAGTCCTAACCTTCTCCAGAACCCACAAAACTCCCATGAATCAGGCGTTGGACTTCACTCACATTCTGGGAGGAAATTGCTATGAGATATTGTTGCTCCAGAGAGGGAATTCCTTATGCTTGGGTAGATATAGATTTCTATTGATAATGGGAATCCTGTGATGGAAATGTTTGGGGGTGCGGTCAAATAAAACAACACTATATGTGCAATAACATATATTGCAATCAGGGGCATCACCAGCTCCAAATTATTGGGGGAGGGGCGAATCAATATTCTCATACATAGGTAAAAATTCAATAACAACTGTTGGGACATTTAATTTCTATTCCAATGATGTATTTATAACAGGTATTTATTTTTATTTATTATTATATTTATTTATATATAATGTATTTAATTTAAAGGTATTTATAACAGTTGCCAATATATGTCACAGTTAGAGTGTAATAAGTAGTCTCCTTCCAAAATATTAGGGGGGACACCCATGATTGCAATAATATATGTTATGGCACATGTTTTATTTGACAGCACCCCCAACCATTTCCATCACATAAATTTCTAAGGTCAAAAATCTACCTCCATTGAGAAGGGGAATCATCATGTGTGCCCAATCCATCATAAACAGATTGATCTCAATACTTACCAACTGCCAAGTAACTATTTTGAGACTTAAACATAAAAGTAGAAAATCTGTTCAGGCTGTTTTATTATAATTAGGGTATTTGTGATCATGAGAAGGCAGATGGACTTTAGGAACAAGCTTAAGTTGGGTAGGATCACACTGAGGATTAAATAAATCTATAAATCACTGATGGTTGAATAACTTATCTTTAATTAAGAGTCACCATTCAGAAGAATGAAGGAGAGAATAATGATTATGATTTTATTAAAAAATGTATAAATGGATATTAAAAGATATTATGAAGAAAGAAGAGTTTTAGAACAATAGAATGCCTCTCTTACATGAGAATGGGGTTGAATTCAAGATTTTATAATTTTTCTTTTCGAACATCTGATAACCTAAAAAAAAATTATAAAAATGAAACAACCATTAATTTTTTAATCAATTTAATAAAACAGTGTTAACAAAAACATCTGTACAATAGGTATATAAAATGATGTCATATAATAACAGTAATAACAATAAACACTTTACATTTAATAAATTACAATATTTAAACTATAAGAGGCAAAACCCAAAAATGGATGTATCTCTTTTTAATATATAATACAGTCTTTAGTTGCCATATTATTTTATCTCTTCAACATAAGTGGCAGGAAAAATTCCTACAACTCCATTTAATTCACCAAGCCACCATCCATCAGGTTGCTTATCATGAATATTGATGATGTCACCTGTAACAAATTAAAATAATTAACCAAATTTAAATTATCATAGTAAACAAATTAATTGCCAACCCTTTCAAATGAACAAATAATGTCTCCATGATATACAATAATGCCTCCAAAGCTATTGACATTGTAATGATGATTAGACCATAAACAAGTTTGAAAACAAGAATCATTATAAATAGGATGGAATCTAAATGGAAATTAGATTTATAGTGCATAACTAAGAATCGATAAGAAAAATACTAGGCTTGAAATTTAGAATATACTTCAGGGAATCATGCCACATATTGAAAAATAAAGAATTACTATTTTTCATGATATTATTTATAGAGAAAAAAGAATTATTATAACATTTATATTTAATTGACCATGATTTCTTATTTAAAACTTTTCATAGATCTAAAATCAGGTCACAAATCCAACCAAAATGATTATTCACTACAGAAATATTATTAAATTAAATATTGTGTTTTTAATTAATTTAATAAAAGTAGAAAGCAGATAAAAAAAAAAAAAAAAAAAAAAATGATGAGATGAACTGTAAATTCAAAAATTAAAAAAAAAACTTTTCAAGTACCTGGGTTGAGACTGAGTTCATCATAAAGATTTGCTGTGTAGTTATACAAAGCTCTACATCTTGTGGGGCCATTTCCTTCAATTCTCGCAACTGACTCATAATCCTTTTCACTGCCTTGACTTGAGAACTCATCTGTGAATTTATATCTAATTAATTATAACATAAAAGTAAAAATTTATTTTATATAGGCAATAATAATACATAAATAGCCTTATGTATTTTTCCCAATTAAAAATTAGAATTAAACCATTGTATAATTCAACATTATAATTTGAATTTAATCATTTGTTACCTGAGAGGTTTAAATAATGGGAAAACTTACAAAACTCTTCAAAAACTAGTTGAACCTCATCAAATTATCAAAACGTATATAATCATAAACATAAATGTAATTAAAATAATAGAAAATAAATTATTATTTTTTTAAAAGTAATCTGCGCAATGATTTTTAATCAGTAGCAATGACAGCCATAATGTAACCTGTTTATATAAAATATTGACATCTAAAAAATAACATGCTCCTGAATAACTCTATGTTTCATTAAAATGAACTGATCGATGCAGAATTGGAATATTACAGGAAGTTGATGCATATCCACAGAAGTTTAAATTTAGAAAATGAGCCAGAAAAGGGTGTAGGCAAAAATGAAAAAAAAATAATTAAGTTTGATATCAGCCATAGAACATCACAAATAGTAAATATTATTATTTATACCAGTAGTAGAAGTAACATAGTACCAGCCTATAAGAGGGAGCAATTAAAGTATATATAAGGTTAGTGGGGAAGTAAAACTAACTTCAGGCTAGCGAGTAGACATGTTGTGGCATTAATGGGAAACTCATAAAACTAAAACATGATATTAATAATAAAACGTTCTTGAATTCACTTATTTTGTAGCAATAAAATTAAACTGGGCTGATTGATGAGAAATGGAATCAATTTCCACCAGAATAAATAAAACTTATTCTGCATCTTGTTAGTGACTAAACTTAAATCGCTCTATAAATATGCATTAATTAGTTTGCAATAAGTAGCCTCATGCAGCAGAGGGATTTAACCATATATTATTTTAAAAACAATACCTTTTTAGAGCTCTAAAATGCCGGACGCAATATGATCAACATAGATGGGCCTTAAGGGCCCCTTCTTAATTATAAAAATTCAAGTAATTCTATTTTGATCTGTTAACTTACTACCATGCCAGTTCTCAGTGGTTTTTGAATTTTGAATGATAAAACTAGAGTGTGATTTGCTAATGCCCTATGAAATTCTGAATCCAATGATACCATGGTCATGGCATTTGAGCAAGACCACTAGAACCGGTTTTGCAGCTTTGTGAAATGATATGTGTAAGATAATCTTAATGTCTAATCATTTTTTTATCCAATTCCAACCAATCATTATCTATTGCTAAGTAGAAAAGTTTGCACCATTGCACCTCTTGAGATTTTCTTTTTGATCCCCATCGAAGGCTTTGAATCATACTCAAGTTATAGGAACCATTGCAAAGTTTGGCATCAAATCCATGACTTAAATCAATAGTAGTCTATAGAAGGAATAATTTTATAAATCTTAAATCAAAGGTTTGAGCAGATAAAAATATGAACATACCAAAGTCTGAGTCAGGTTGCACAGAGGTCCCATCAGCTGTACCACGGTCGACCAAATCTGTTATTTCAGTTTCACTGTGTATCCATGGCGGTACCTATAGGTAAGAATGTCTTTAATATATCACTCGTCCAATGCAAGATTGGTCTAAATTTAAGTTGCATGCTTTCTATTTTTTTTCACGAATTATCTTCCAATTTCTCTCAACTTTCTCTGTGCCACACCACTTATAGACTGCGATATTAATGATTCTTGAAACATTTTAACTATTTGATAAATCATGTGACGAATATCATGGTAAGGGAAAAAAATAAACTTTCATTGGTAAGTCACTTTTTTTTTAGATAAAGCAGTCTGGCTAGTGGATGAGTGGGTTACTTTATTTACACAAAATTTTGCTCAGTTAACTGCTAAAGAGAGATAAATTGAACTGGACAGTTGGATAGGTATTTGGAACTAGTTAATCTGCTACTAGGTAACCAGTTACCAGGTAACATACTGGGCCTTAAGTGACAGTAGTCACAGTTTCTAGAATTTACCTTCAACACAGATTGCTGATATCCCTGCCTGTCCCTTGAAACATGAATATGATCAGCTAATGGATGACTGGGTCGAGGCCTTCCTTCGAGTTCTGAAAGTACACATAATACTTTGTACCTTGCTGCTTCAAGATATGTCAGCATTGACCTCATCTGGAACAGTAAATATAAAATCAAATAAGTAAACATGGTATGCAATACATAAAAATACACAAAATAATATTATTCAATATATAAAACATACATGGTGTAGTTTATCCTGAACATTTTGCTGAGAATCTTCAGAAGCGAAGGTAGGCGTTCTCTTTAATGCAACAGCAAGATTTTCCACACCTGCTTTACCCCGCCTTTCTCGTTCTAAATCTGACCTTATGAGATCCAACAGCTTAATCAAAGCCTTAAATATAAAAAATAACTTACACACTTATTAAAACAACATAAATTACTTCTAAATAAATATTAACTCATTAGTATAACTTTATATTTCGATCAGAAAAAAAAAATTATTATCACAGTTAGAAAAAGTGATAACAACTATTCTCATTAAATTTGATTCTCTCAATAATTTTTTTATATATTCTTACACTACTAAGAACAGATAAATATGAAGTACCTGTTTTCTCCTTTCACGATTCATGGCTAGCGTTGTGTGTTCTGGGTAAAAATCTGGTAAAATTTGTTCTTGTGAAGGTTCGGTAGCAGATTTAAGGCTAATCACAGTCTCTAAATCCCTAGTGAGATCACAACCATTAATTGGTTCAGCTAGACGATCGGTTATCTGATGTAAACAAAAATGAAAATTTTATACATGTAATGAAGAATATAATTTAACTAAAGAATTAACTAGCTTAAAAAGAGTATTTGATATTTATGCATGTTAAATGTTAAATAGTGGGAAACTGACTTGAGTTATTTTAGGACCTATATGTGTAAAATGGGATAGATAAGAGCTAGCTAAATCCTTTAAACCTCTCAATCTTTCTTCTTCAAGAACCTGCAAAAGAAAAAGATATTTTAAAACCCAAATCATGGAGAATATTTTTAAAGATAAGAAACATAAGTAATTTTAATATTAATTTAATAATAATCTGCATCACTAGATAACACTACTGCAATTAGAACATAGTAAATTTTCTGGCACAAGCTTGTTTTTCAAATCACTGATTCTCTGAAGAAAAAAGTGGACTGGTCTTCTTCTCCGCATTCCTGCAGTTGTAATGGGCTGGATCTGCCGCTGCCTTCCAGCCATTAATGAAACCCTTGAACTGCAGGAAGTTCTCCTCACGTAACAGTGAAGATGTAATCTCATCTGTCTCACCTTTAATCCATCAAATGCAGTGGAGATCGTGACCGCATGCTCTTGAGTCACGAACACCACAGGTGGGTGGGGATTTATGTTCTGTCCAAGTCTATGCTGTCGGTCTTTCCTTGGTCCAACACTGATAAAATCCATCGCCCTCCCCCTAGTTCAACAAGGGCCAGTACAATTGCTGTGCTGACAATTCTTGAATAAAATTTACTAGGAGTAGGTCAAACACTTCTTTATTGAAAAGCTTTTACGATTTTTTAGTTCTTATTTTCCATAAAACAATAAAAATTCGTTAGGATCCTTTATTAACAACAACTTAAATAAACTGTCCTCCCTTTAATATAAGAAACACCAAGATCTGATTAACTAAGTCCAAAATAACCAAAAAAAAAAAAAAATTCTCTAAAAAATGCCATGATTACAATGCACTTTAATTTGGTCTTTGGCATTTGGTAAAATTGAGTACCTACCTACTATGAATTGCAATGGTTGCTCTTTTTCATTAGATTTTTAAAAGAACATTCTTAAGCTTTAATATGGTAGAAATATAAATATTTTTTTGCTTTTAAAAAATAATTTATGATTTGTTATTCAGGTAAATGAAAGTAATCAGTTCTGCTAATGGAAGTTTTTGAAAACTTGATAGGTTGTTGCTCCAATGAAAAAATAATTGATAGGGGAATTGATATATCTGTCTTAAATTACTTTTTGGAAGTAAGCATCAGAAAACAATATATTTTCTTTATTGGAGTTATTTGGCCTTGAAGCACATTAAGACTAATTATATATTTTTATTAATAATAAATATTATATGAATATTTGGTGTATTATATATATGAAAACATAGAATTCACTATCAGCTTCAGTGGCTAGACCGTTAAGTGCCATCATAGAATTCACTAAAAAAAAATACCTGAAAACAGTGGCTCCCTCGAAGAACTGCTGACTCCCATTCCAATCTTGACCGTTCAGCACGTAAACAGACACTATAATATTCTATATCTGCCTTTTTTACACATTCTTCTGCTTTTTTCCTTTTGGTTTCCATCTGAAAATAAAATTAAAAATGTAAAATAAAATGTCAAACCCATATCAACTTAACATAGCAGTCTGTTACAGTTCTTCATTCCTAATACTATAAATTTTCAACTAGAATATAGTGTAAGAGCCAAATATATGCCCTCTACATATACATTTAGAGACTCTAAATAAACTTAGCTGAAAGAAATACACAATTTAAAATGTAGACAGATTAATGACGATTAATATTCTATGCTGAACAGCAGCTCCTGGTCACTATTCAGTAATAATAATAAATAATAATATGGTCACTATTCAGTAAGGCACCCAAATTATTTGTCAAGGGACGAACTTTCGAGCATTTTGAATTTAAATTTCATTTTTAAAAAGGGGGAATATTTCTATTAAAAATTACTAGAAACCAAGGTAAGAGTATCTATTTTTCAATGAAAAAAAAAAAAAAAATTACAAACTGTCATGCAGATCCCACAATCTTTAAGAAACTTGAGTTTGCACACAATGGAAGAATCACCCTCATACAATTCCTAACATAATAATTGTTGATTATATATAATGAGTACCTTAGCTGTTTCCTTTTCAGGGGTAACTTTGGTCGGGATATGTAGTGAACTTGAACTGAGCCTTGTTCTTTGTTCACTTACTGAGTCCCGTAACTTCTCATTTTCTCTGGCACAGGTAAAGCTATTTTTCTTAGCCTTAGTTTCTGCTGCTCTCCATTCAGCAAGGTTTTTCCCTGGAGGCAAATAATTAAAAAATAACAAAATAGTACATAATTTCAAATATGGTGTATGATTTTGTAATGGTGTATAAATTTCTAATCATTTTCCAAACCCACCACTTTTATCAACTGCTGTTTCCACAGATTTCCTAATCCTATGCTGTGATTCCACCAGTTGTTTTAGCGGCCGCACTACTTCTTCAGACAGTGAAGAAGCAAAGTTTCTGTAACAATTATATGATTTGATTAACAACATTAAAGAAACAAAAAATATAGTTGGGATTTCAATATTCTAGTATTATTTATTTATATTTTTTTGTAACATATTATATATGTTACTTATATATATGTTACTGGGTCAATTAACTTTTTGTAACATATTTAGTAACACCATTATTGAGTCACCAATCTTCTGATTAGGCTCAGCAGTTAACATTTCATTGCGAATTAGAAATTTGTTAGTAATTAGAAATCTAGAAACTTCATTGTGAAATTAGACCAATATTTTGAACTGTATTGCTATTATTATTACCAGTATTACTGCAGGCTGACCACTTCTTACACTGTGAAGCTTGGTGACCTGGTTGGTAAACAAGTATTTACATTGGCATATATTGAAAAAATATGTTGAGATGTGCGCAACACAACTTTCACTTACCAACCTACTTGGAGTAGGAAGGACATGTTATGATTACTGTGTAAACACAATTCAGAAAATAGCTCTATCCACATTTATTTACTTATTTCTTTTTGTTATTATCCATAAGATATAATGTATTACAAGTATTTCTAAACTTGAAAGTCTTAAGCAAAAAAATCCTAATTTCATCAAGTGGTGTTTTTAACGTTTTTTTTTTTTTTTTTTTTTTTTTTTTTTTTTTTTTTTTTTTAAAGAAGTATAACATGAATGGGAATCGATATACTTGGGGTTCATAGAAAATTGGAACTTAGTTTTCGAAATTTAGTCTCTAATGTATTTACAGAAACCAACGAAGATGATTATTCCAGCAAAAACCACCTTATATTTCATTAAGAAATCTACTAAAAGACTAAAGTTTTAAACTAAAATATGATTGTAAAGGATATATATATGGTACAGTATAATCCTTAACAATTCTATTTTAGTTTAAAACTTTAATCCTTTAGTAGATTTCTCAATGAATTATAAGGTGGTTTTAGCTGGAACAATTTTTTTGGCTGTTTGAGAAAGCAGCTTTAAATATGCTTTAGGTATGCTTTTCTACACATTCACGCACTAAAGAACTAATAAAATAGTTTTTATTTTTATCTTCGACGTGACATTGCAAAACATAATACAACATGGTGTCTAATTTTCTTTCTCTATTTGGCTCATTTGAAAACTTTATTTAGATACCAAGGAAACAAATGGTTTCCATCAAGTAGGTATGTCCCAACAAGCACTCAACACTCTTAGACAACTATTCCAGATGCGCATTACTCCTTACTTGTGGGTCATTCCATGTCAACTCAACACAGGCTTGAGCCTCACCATCTCAGTTTTTTTTTAAGTTTTGTAGTATTTGTATTGACTAGAAAAATTGTGAAATATTATTAAGATATGTCCTCTTGTTTTTGAATTATGGACCCCAAAAACAGAAAAAATCATGATTAAAAATAGCTGTAGATGTTTTCCAAATTTGACTAGGACTATGAGCTTGGTGTCGTTTAACAGCGCATTCCAGGCCATTTCTTATGATATACAACAATGTATAGGTTGATACTAAAGAAATTTTATTAAAACCAAATTTCAAATTTCAATTTCAATTTTCTCAAAAAGGGCATTTTTTTAAATTTTATATTTTTTTAAAAATTAGGCAGTATTATATTTAATCATACAACAAAATATAAAAAAGTGGGATGAAAATTGCTTCATTACTAAAAAAATTGAAATCTAGTGATAAAATTCCATAAATCTTTTTATTTAAAATAATTACTAAAACTATGGCAATAGTTAAATTTTCATTAGGAAAAATATGAAACAAATTATAATAAGGGTTCAACTAATAAACCAAGAGATGACTAACTAGATTTGGTCGTTATAATGCCAAAGTGAAGAAATCGCCAAAGTCCAAATTTTGAGAAAACTAAAGTTCAATTAAATTAAAAATTAAATAAAATTTGATTGTGTAATTAACAGTTACCTAGTTCACTTTGGCGCTATAGCAACCATTTTTTGATAGAATCAAAAAAGGAAACTTCGCCATTCAACCCCATCAAAAAATTTTAATGATGATCAAACCTGCCAGATATTAAAGAATAATTGATTCACATTAAAAATGTAGAGTCGTTATTGTCATTTTTAAGGAAAAAGCAAATAACGTTAAAATGTTATACAATTTATTAAATAAATCCCCCCCCCCTTCCGTTTACCTATTTTTAATGGAATGTTTGCTGTCACCTCAGGGGCATATACCTTAAATACCTAACTTCAGTTTCATAGGTTTTAACGTTTTGTAGCTAGCCTGTTCACACTTACAAGACCACTTAGTTGGACTTGGTTATTTCGACTCAGGTGACCCTGTAACGTGTATTTCCGTTGAGAAATTTTTCACGATCACAATACTTTTCTCCTTACTATATATTTCATATATATGTAAGTGAAATTATTAAAAATAATAGAAGGGCCATTAATAATAATTCGTTGGATTGGATTGCTTGAGAAAGTGGGAAGCTTCTTCAGGGTGGTAATAGTTCTTTGTTTCTAATCTCATTTCCAGGCCAGTGGGTCAGTAAGCGAGCGGCAGCTTATTACAAAATATATTTTTATCGCACTAAAGATCATTTGAATAAAATGATAAAACAATTAAATAATAAGATGAATTTTGGATACACAATGGAGATTGAGAGTTGTTGTGAATAATCATTTACAGTTTTAAAGGCCTATTAGAAAGGCAGTCACAACTTTGAATGTACAACTTTTTCTTCCACGCTATCTTCCTGAACGCGCAGGAAAGGTGTTATCTGTCGGCATCTGGGTCCGTTAAGGTAGCGCAAACAGCTTCCGTGCGGTATCCAGTTAATCTCTCCTAGAACATCCTTCCAAGAGCACTTTCTTTAAATGGGCTTTAGTTAGTGCCCACGTGCGTAGTTAACGTTTTTCCCGCTACGGGGTATGGATTCTTACCGGATCGGATGAAATATAAATTTATTAATAAGAAAAAATAGTCAAAGAAAGCCAAAAATTATTTTTAGGTTCCAAAACCAGGCCTTACTTGCCTTTACAGGGGTAACATCAAACTGAGATTATCAACATCCAAACAAAGCAAGAATCTACCTGATTCTTTGATAAGCATTATATATATTTTCACAAGGAGAGAGAAACACTTTATTCATGAAGGAGATGCTGCCCGACTACATTGGGTTGCTAATACACTTGTATGTTGGTAATCTAGCTACAATAATAGAAATGAAATCTGAAATTCATAAATAATAATAAAAGGTTTAGGGATCAACTTTAAAAATCTCTCCTCGGACACTTTATAAACGAGTATTTTTCAAAATATAAGACCCCCCCCCCAAAAAGAAAAATCAATTAAACCAGTGATACCACTTTTAAATTATTTCTTTTAAGTAATTAACTAGCTGACCCCTGCGAAGCATTCGCACTCTAACCTACTTAAATCTTACTTAATTAAAGTACCTGCACACCGTTTATTTTGTATCGTATAGTGCACATTTGTTTTCGCTTGTAACTTGTAAACGAGGTCGACAATCCGAAAAGTGTATATGTATAACCAAAAATGTTCGTCTCGACAAACTGAAAAAAATGACAACTTCGAAAAAGTCCTGCGTCCATTTTGAAATTTTAGCTTAGAATTGTAATTTTTCGCTTACAACTCGCAAACGAAGGGGTTAATCGAAAAAAATTTTATGACCGATAATGTTCACCTTGGAAACCTGAAAATATTGAAACCACTTAAAAACTTTTACGACCATTTTGCTTTTCAAGAACCGCGTTTTGCGCCTATAACTCGCAATCGAAGACAAAATGAATGATTTGTATATTTTTCCGGTGTAGCGGTTAAGGAAAGCTTTAAAATGATGCCTCATTCATGAAATTTGATGAAGTATTAAGCAAGTTATGGCGTACCGACAAGAAAAAGGCTCTCAGAAATAAGTATATGATATTATATGATTTTAAGAATATCTGTTGCCTATTTAAACTGTATCAGATTATTTTTATATATTGGCCTTGTGTCTCTAAATTTATAGCAAATAACCTGAAGCTCAACGATTTCGCCCATTCAGTGTCAGAAAGAAAAAGATAAGGGCATGTAAATAGTTGTTTCCCAAGATGCGCTGTCACTGGTCTACATTGAACGAGCTCATATTTTTCTGATTACTGAATTGACAATATATATTTTTTTTTTATGCAAGATAATGTTGCCAAATACATTTAAATACGGTTTCGAATTAAAGTAATTCTACATAACTAAGAAAAGATATTCCATGTCACTTTCTCTATTATGAGCCACTTTTACTGAACATAAATTTAATACAAGTCTATATTTTTACTTTCACTTACCTATATATGTAATATATAGTAAGGAAACTATTGCCATCGTGAAAAATTTCGACTTCCGGTTTTCAACGGAAATACACGTTTTGGGGTCCCCTGAGTCCAAATAACCAAGTCCCGCGAAATGGTCTTTGTGTCTTTGTGTGTGTGAACAGACTAGCTCAAAAACTATAGGCCGTACAAAACTAAAATTGGGTATTTGGTGTTTGTATATGCCCGCGATGCGACAGCAAAAATTTCATCAAAATTGGTCAAACGGAGGGGGTATTTATTTAAAGAATTTTGTCTATTTTTTACGTTTTTCTCGATTTTCTCAAAAACGGCTCTAACGATTTTGATTAAACTCGGTATTTGGTGTATGTATATGCCCGCGATGCGACAGTCAAAATTTCATCAAAATTGATTAATTGCAGGGGGTACTTTTCTTAATAAATGTTGTCCCATTTCCACGTGTTTTTTTTACTTTCACTTACCTGTATATGAAACATATAGTAAGGAAAGTATTGCGATCGTAAAAAAAATTCGACTTCCGGTTTTCAACGGAAATACACGTTTTGGGGTCCCCTGAGTCCAAATAACCAAGTGCCGCGAAATGTGTGTGTGTGTGTGTGTGTGTGTGTGTGTGTGTGTGTGTGTGTGTGCGTGCGAGTGCGTGCGTACGCGTGTGTGTGTGAACAGGCTAGCTCAAAAACTATAGGCCATACAAAACTGAAATTGGGTATTTGGTAGAGATGCGACATCGAAGGCAAAACATCGATGTCGATTAAACATCGACCACAAAACATCGATCTTCAAGAACATCGATGTTTTTTGACATCGATGTTTTTTAATTTATACAGTCTTTAAACATTAACATATTAATGCCCAAACGTAATTAAATCGAAGTTAAAGTGAAAAGCATTTTATAATTCATATTTAATGAAAAAAAATTCGATTTTTTCGAGATGTTTTGACAATTACATCATATATGTTGTTTTAAACATCGATACTTTTACCATAACAAATTGGTTTTGAACAAAAATAAATATTTTAAAACATCGATGTTTTGGAGAAAAACAAAGCTGTTAATAACATCGATGTTATTGACTAAATCTAATTTTTTTTAACATCGATGTTTTTATCAAAAACAAGTATACTTTAACATCTATGCTTTGACAATAACATCGATGTTTTGAAAATAACAACGATGTTTTTAACAAAAACAAAGCTGTTAATAACATCGATGTTATGGACTAAAACAAATTTTTTTTAACATCGATGTTTTTATCAAAAGCAGTATACTTTAACATCTAGGTTTTGACAATAACATCGATGTTTTGGATAAATGTGTATTAACATCGATGTTATGGACAAAAACAATAAATATATAATAATAAATATATATTATATAATATAAATATATATATTATATATTATTATTATATATTATATACTTATATTATATATTATATAATATAAATATATATTATATATAATATAAATATATATTATATATAAATATATAATATATAAATATACTTGTTTTCGATAAAAACATCGATGTTAAAACAAATTTGTTTTTGTCCATAACATCGATGTTAATAAATATTTATCCAAAACATCGATGTTATTGTCAAAACATAGATGTTAAAGTATACTTCTTTTGATAAAAACATCGATGTTTTGACAATAACATCGATGTTTTTAACAAAAACAAAGTTGTTAATAACATCGATGTTTTTAACAATAACATCGATGTTTTGGATAAATATTTATTAACATCGATGTTATGGAGAAAAACAATTTTATTTAACATCGATGTTTTTAACAAAAACAAGTATCATTTAACATCGATGTTTTGACAATAACATCGATGTTTTTAACAAAAACAAAGCTGTTAATAACATCGATGTTATGGACTAAAACTAATTTTTTTTAACATCGATGTTTTTATCAAAAACAAGTATACTTTAACATCTAGGTTTTGACAATAACATCGATGTTTTGGATAAATATTTATTAACATCGATGTTCTGGACAAAAAAAAATTTGTTTTAACATCGATGTTTTTATCGAAAACAAGTATATTTAACATCTATGTTTTGACAATAACATCGATGTTTTGGATAAATGTGTATTAACATCGATGTTTTTGACAAAAACAAGTATCATTTAACATCGATGTTTTGACAATAACATCGATGTTTTTAACAAAAACAAAGTTGTTAATATCATTGATGTTTTTAACAAAAACAAAGCTGTTAATAACATCGATGTCTTAAACAAAAACAAAGCTGTTAATAACATCAATGATACAACAAAAACAAGTATCCTTTAACGTCGATGTTTTGAGAATAACATCGATGTTTTTATCAAAAGAAGTATACTTTAACATCGATGTTTTGGATAAATATTTATTAACATCGATGTTATGGAGAAAAACAATTTTATTTAATATCGATGTTTTTATTAAAAACAAGTATACTTTAACATCTATGTTAAAAAAAATTAGTTTTAGTCCATAACATCGATGTTATCAACAGCTTTGTTTATCTCCAAAACATCGATGTCATTAACAGCTTTGTTTTTGTTAAAAACATCGATGTTATTATCAAAACATCAATGTTAAATGATACTTGTTTTTGTTAAAAACATCGATGTTAAAAAAAATTTGTTTTTCTCCATAACATCGATGTTAATAAATATTTCTCCAAAACATCGATGTTTTTGTCAAAACATAGATGTTAAAGTATACTTCTTTTGATAAAAACATCGATGTTATTCTCAAAACATCGACGTTAAAGGATACTTGTTTTTGTTAAAATCATTGATGTAATTAACAGCTTTGTTTTTGTTTAAGACATCGATGTTATTAACAGCTTTGTTTTTGTTAAAAACATCGATGATATTAACAACTTCGTTTTTGTTAAAAACATTGATGTTATTGTCAAAACATCGATGTTAAATGATACTTGTTTTTGTCAAAAACATCGATGTTAAAACAAATTTGTTTTTGCCCATAACATCGATGTTATAAACAGCTTTGTTTTTGTTAAAAACATTGATGTTAAAGTATACTTGTTTTTGTTAAAAACATCGATGTTAAAACAAATTTGTTTTTGCCCATAACATCGATGTTATAAACAGCTTTGTTTTTGTTAAAAACATTGATGTTAAAGTATATTTGTTTTTGTTAAAAACATCGATGTTATTAATAGCTTTGTTTTTGTTAAAAATATCGATGTTATTGTCAAAACATCGATGTTAAATGATACTCGGTTTTTTTAAAAACATCGATGTTAAAAAAGGTTTGTTTTTGTCCATAACATCGATGTTAATATATATTTATCCAAAAAATCGATGTTATTGTCAATACATAGATGTTAAAGTATACTTCTTTTGATAATAACATCGATGTTAAAAAAAATTTTTTTTAGTCCATAACATCGATGTTATTAACAGCTTTGTTTTTGTCCATAACATCGATGTTAATACACATTTATCCAAAACATCGATGTTATTTTCAAAACATCGACGTTAAAGGATACTTGTTTTTGTTAAAATCATTGATGTTATTAACAGCTTTGTTTTTGTTAAAAACATCGATGTTATTGTCAAAACATCGATGTTAAATGATACTTGTTTTTCTCCATAACATCGATGTTAATAAATATTTCTCCAAAACATCGATGTTATTGTTAAAAACATCGATGTTATTGTCAAAACATCGATGTTAAATGATACTTGTTTTTGTTGAAAACATCGATGTTAAATAAAATTGTTTTTCTCCATAACATCGATGTTAATAAATATTTATCCAAAACATCGATGTTATTGTTAAAAACATCGATGTTATTAACAACTTTGTTTTTGTTAAAAACATCGATGTTATTGTTAAAAACATCGATGTTATTAAAAACTTTGTTTTTGTTAAAAACATCGATGTTATTCTCAAAACATCGATGTTTTTATCAAATGAAGTATACTTTAACATCTATGTTTTGACAATAACATCGATGTTTTGGATAAATATTTATTAACATCGATGTTATGGAGAAAAACAATTTTATTTAACATCGATGTTATTGTTAAAAACATCGATGTTATTAAAAACTTTGTTTTTGTTAAAAACATCGATGTTTTGACAATAACATCGATGTTTTTATCAAATGAAGTATACTTTAACATCTATGTTTTGACAATAACATCGATGTTTTGGATAAATATTTATTAACATCGATGTTATGGAGAAAAACAATTTTATTTAACATCGATGTTTTGACAATAACATCGATGTTTTTAACAAAAACAAAGTTGTTAATAACATCGATGTTTTTAACAATAACATCGATGTTTTTAACAATAACATCGATGTTTTGGAGAAATATTTATTAACATCGATGTTATGGAGAAAAACAAATTTTTTTTAACATCGATGTTTTTAACAAAAACAAGTATCATTTAACATCGATGTTTTGACAATAACATCGATATTTTTAACAAAAACAAAGCTGTTAATAACATCGATGTTTTTAACAAAAACAAGTATACTTTAACATCAATGTTTTTAACAAAAACAAAGCTGTTTATAACATCGATGTTATGGACAAAAACAAATTTGTTTTAACATCGATGTTTTGGAGATAAACAAAGCTGTTAATAACATCAATGTTATGGACTAAAACTAATTTTTTTTAACATAGATGTTAAAGAATACTTGTTTTTGATAAAAACATCGATGTTAAAAAAAATTAGTTTTAGTCCATAACATCGATGTTATTAACAGCTTTGTTTTTGTTAAAAATATCGATGTTATTGTCAAAACATCGATGTTAAATGATACTCGGTTTTGTTAAAAACATCGATGTTAAAAAAAGTTTGTTTTTGTCCATAACATCGATGTTAATATATATTTATCCAAAACATCGATGTTATTGTCAATACATAGATGTTAAAGTCAAAATAGATGTTATTGTCAAAACATCGATGTTAAATGATACTTTTTTTTGTTAAAAACATCGATGTTAAATAAAATTGTTTTTCTCCATAACATCGATGTTAATAAATATTTATCCAAAACATCGATGTTATTGTCAAAACATAGATGTTAAAGTATACTTCTTTTGATAAAAACATCGATGTTTTGACAATAACATCGATGTTTTTAACAAAAACAAAGTTGTTAATAACATCGATGTTTTTAACAATAACATCGATGTTTTGGATAAATATTTATTAACATCGATGTTATGGAGAAAAAAAATTTTATTTAACATCGATGTTTTTAACAAAAACAAGTATCATTTAACATCGATGTTTTGACAATAACATCGATGTTTTTAACAAAAACAAAGCTGTTAACAACATCGATGTTATGGACTAAAACTAATTTTTTTTAACATCGATGTTTTTATCAAAAACAAGTATACTTTAACATCTAGGTTTTGACAATAACATCGATGTTTTGGATAAATATTTATTAACATCGATGTTATGGAGAAAAACAATTTTATTTAACATCGATGTTTTTAACAAAAAAAAGTATCATTTAACATCGATGTTTTGACAATAACATCTATTTTGACTTTAACATCTATGTATTGACAATAACATCGATGTTTTGGATAAATATATATTAACATCGATGTTATGGACAAAAACAAACTTTTTTTAACATCGATGTTTTTAACAAAACCGAGTATCATTTAACATCGATGTTTTGACAATAACATCGATATTTTTAACAAAAACAAAGCTGTTAATAACATCGATGTTATGGACTAAAACTAATTTTTTTTAACATCGATGTTTTTATCAAAAACAAGTATTCTTTAACATCTATGTTAAAAAAAATTAGTTTTAGTCCATAACATTGATGTTATTAACAGCTTTGTTTATCTCCAAAACATCGATGTTAAAACAAATTTGTTTTTGTCCATAACATCGATGTTATAAACAGCTTTGTTTTTGTTAAAAACATTGATGTTAAAGTATACTTGTTTTTGTTAAAAACATCGATGTTATTAACAGCTTTGTTTTTGTTAAAAATATCGATGTTATTGTCAAAACATCGATGTTAAATGATACTTGTTTTTGTTAAAAACATCGATGTTAAAAAAAATTTGTTTTTCTCCATAACATCGATGTTAATAAATATTTCTCCAAAACATCGATGTTATTGTTAAAAACATCGATGTTATTGTTAAAAACATCGATGTTATTAACAACTTTGTTTTTGTTAAAAACATCGATGTTATTGTCAAAACATCGATGTTAAATAAAATTGTTTTTCTCCATAACATCGATGTTAATAAATATTTATCCAAAACATCGATGTTATTGTCAAAACATAGATGTTAAAGTATACTTCATTTGATAAAAACATCGATGTTTTGACAATAACATCGATGTTTTTAACAAAAACAAAGTTTTTAATAACATCGATGTTTTTAACAATAACATCGATGTTAAATAAAATTGTTTTTCTCCATAACATCGATGTTAATAAATATTTATCCAAAACATCGATGTTATTGTCAAAACATAGATGTTAAAGTATACTTCATTTGATAAAAACATCGATGTTTTGAGAATAACATCGATGTTTTTAACAAAAACAAAGTTTTTAATAACATCGATGTTTTTAACAATAACATCGATGTTTTTAACAAAAACAAAGTTGTTAATAACATCGATGTTTTTAACAATAACATCGATGTTTTGGATAAATATTTATTAACATCGATGTTATGGAGAAAAACAATTTTATTTAACATCGATGTTTTCAACAAAAACAAGTATCATTTAACATCGATGTTTTGACAATAACATCGATGTTATGGACTAAAACTAATTTTTTTTAACATCGATGTTTTTATCAAAAACAAGTATACTTTAACATCTAGGTTTTGACAATAACATCGATGTTTTGGATAAATATTTATTAACATCGATGTTATGGAGAAAAACAATTTTATTTAACATCGATGTTTTTAACAAAAAAAGTATCATTTAACATCGATGTTTTGACAATAACATCTATTTTGACTTTAACATCTATGTATTGACAATAACATCGATGTTTTGGATGAATATATATTAACATCGATGTTATGGACAAAAACAAACTTTTTTTAACATCGATGTTTTTAACAAAACCGAGTATCATTTAACATCGATGTTTTGACAATAACATCGATATTTTTAACAAAAACAAAGCTGTTAATAACATCGATGTTATGGACTAAAACTAATTTTTTTTAACATCGATGTTTTTATCAAAAACAAGTATTCTTTAACATCTATGTTAAAAAAAAATTAGTTTTAGTCCATAACATTGATGTTATTAACAGCTTTGTTTATCTCCAAAACATCGATGTTATTAACAGCTTTGTTTTTCTTAAAAACATCGATGTTATTGTCAAAACATCGATGTTAAATGATACTTGTTTTTGTTAAAAACATCGATGTTAAAAAAAATTTGTTTTTCTCCATAACATCGATGTTAATAAATATTTCTCCGAAACATCGATGTTATTGTCAAAACATAGATGTTAAAGTATACTTCTTTTGATAAAAACATCGGTGTTATTCTCAAAACATCGACGTTAAAGGATACTTGTTTTTGTTAAAATCATTGATGTTATTAACAGCTTTGTTTCTGTTTAAGACATCGATGTTATTAACAGCTTTGTTTTTGTTAAAAACATCGATGATATTAACAACTTTGTTTTTGTTAAAAACATCGATGTTATTGTCAAAACATTGATGTTAAATGATACTTGTTTTTGTTAAAAACATGGATGTTATTACACAATTATCCAAAACATCGATGTTATTGTCAAAACATAGATGTTAAATATACTTGTTTTCGATAAAAACATCGATGTTAAAACAAATTTGTTTTTGTCCATAACATCGATGTTTTTTTTTTTTTTTTTTTTTTTTTTTTTTTTTTTTTTTTTTTTTTTTTTTTTTTTTTTTTTGGCTTTAACATTTTATCCAAATCCTATTCAGCCAGAAATATATAAATTTTTAGAGATAGCTTAGTTTAGAGATAATCTACATATTATTAAAGTCGTATTTTTGTTTTTTTGATAAATTTTATTAGCTGGTGGTAATCCTTGATATTCAATTCTTTTATTATGTTAGAGATACCGAGAGCTGACCCCTCGATATATTTCCTCCTCTGAGCACTGAACCGCCTGCAGGACATCACCAAGTGCAAAGGATCCTCGACTTCGTGGCAAAATTCGCAGTTCGGCGACTCCCTTATTTTTATCAAGTTTAAATATTTGTTTGTGTGTCCATGATTGATTCTTAATCTAATTAAGTTGATTACTTCGCTTCTCTTTAGATTTTGACCGATAATGGCGAACCATGGCTTTAGGGTAAGTTTAGGTTGGATTAAATAATGATCCTTCCCCTTACTTTGGGACTCCCAATCGTACAAGTTTTGCCATTCATTTAAAATCGTTGCCCTCAATGAGCGAAAGGAATCTATTTTGGGGACTTTAACGTTAATCACCAATGCTTTGCTAGCGTCACGAGCAGTTTTATCTGCGGTCTCGTTTCCGTGTAGACCCACATGTCCAGGTACCCACTGGTATGAAAATGTGTTGTTTGATGAGGCCATCAAATCTAGAATTTTAAATAATATGTAATTAGTAATAGGGGACATATGTGCATTTTTTATGCATTGGCAGACAGAAGCTGAATCTGTTAGAATCACGATGTTCCTGTTTGTGTAGTGGATATTGGAATGTTCAGCAGCCTTGAAAACTGCTAGAAGCTCTGCATGGAAAATGCTGAATTTATTAGGGATAGAATATGACAAGTTAATATTTTTTTGCGGGTCGTAAATGGCTATTGAACATGTATTGGTGGTCTTAGAGGCATCAGTGTAAATTTTAATGTGGTTATCGTATCTGTCTGTTATTTCACTGAGGGTGTGAAGTTTTATTATGCATGGTGCTAAAGAATTTTTATTATTTATGTTAGGCAATTTGTATGCGCTATGATACCGAATTAAGGATTTCGGAAGATGAGTGCAGAGATCTAGTGGACCACGGGAGACATAGATTGTGTTAAATATATGTTGTAACTCGAGCCAGCAGTTTTTTGAATTTGGCAAAAATAATTTTCCCTCTCGAATATTATTTCCTATGGGGTTAGACCGGTCAGAGGCAGCTTTTATTAAGAATTTTTTTGTCAGCCACTTCCTACGCAGAGGTAGAGGAGTTTCTCCGGCTTCAGCTAACAGGGCGTTTATTGGAGTAGTTTTAAAAGCTCCGAGACATATCCGCAAGGCTAAGTTTTGGATTTTATTCAATTTTTGAATTAATGGGGATTTAGTTTCTTGATAGATTATGCATGCATAGTCGATAATTGACCGTATAATAGATTTATATAGTGTCATCATATTTAAAGGATGTGTACCCCACGAAACTCCGGCCAGAGATTTTAAAATGTTTATATTTTTTAGGGTTTTATTGTATGTGTTAGTGATGTGTTCTCTAAAGGTTAATTTGCAATCCAGTGTTACTCCTAAAAATTTGATTTTGTTCACGGGTTCAATTGTGTAGTTATTTAAACTGATTTTGAAATCATCCATATTAATTTTTCTTTTTCGGGTGAAGGGGATAAGGCATGATTTTCTGGGATTAATTTTTAGATTGATGGCACCGAAGGAATTTAGAACAGTATTTAAAGCGTTTTTCAAGATGGTCTTTCCCTCGTTGGCGGATTTGACTATACAGTAAAGTATGATATCATCTGCGTACTGTATCATTCTGCAGTTCGGAGGAGGGTTTTTGATAGTACTTGATGTGTATATGTTAAATAATGTTGGACTAAGGCTATCTCCTTGTGGTAGGCCATTATACGAATCATAGGATACCGGTCCCTCATTTGTGCGGATAATGTAGGTTTGATACGATAAATAATTGATTATCCAGTTTGTGATAAGCTGAGGCATTGCAATATCTACTAGGATAGATTTAAGAGTGGCTATTTTAACATTGTCATATGCTTTTTCAATATCTAATGTAACAGCTAATAGAATTTTTTTCTCTTTAAAAGCGACACCTACCTCGTTGACAAGCCATAACAAACAATCTATGGTAGATCTGTTTTTCCTAAAACCGTAGCAATCATTGCTGAGGATTTTATTTTTTTCCAAGAACCACTCAAGCCTTGATTTAACAATATTGTTGAAAACTTTTGCTAAGCAAGAGATTAGGGCTATTGGTCTATATGAGTCAACTGACAAAGGATCTTTTCCAGGTTTCGGAATAGGAAAAATCAAAATATTTCTCCAGGCTGGAGGAACTTTCGAATTTTGCCAAGCGCGGTTAAAGGCCTGCAGTAGCTTGAGCTTAATAGACCTAGGAGCATGACTTATCATTTCGTAATTTATTTCGTCTAGACCGGGTGCTGTCCCTTTACGGCCGGCAAGGGCTGCTTCAAGTTCTCTTTCGACAAAGGGTTGATTTAATATGTCGGATTTATCTGAAGAACCATATTGCTGATGTTGCCTTAGTTCGAAAATATTACATAATCTTTCTATGAACGTTATCGCCAGAGTTTTGTTAGATATTATGTGGTTCTGATTTGTTCTATATCTTCCTCTTAGGCATGAAAGCTTATTCCACATAGTTCCATAATCATGGGGATTGATATTTGTAAAGTTTTGCCAAGAAGTTTTTTTAGCTTTCTTTATTAAAGTTTTACACTTATTTATCTTTGTCCTCATTATTTTGTGGTTTTCGATGGTCATGTTTGAACAATAGATTTTTATGGCTGTTTTCTTTTCTTTGTAGGCTTTAGCTATTTCATCGTTCCACCAACTTTTGGGATTAAATTTATGATGTTTATTCGGATACGATCGAGGTATGGATGTCTCCCCAGCATAGTTTAGAGTGGTGGTTACTTCTTCAATACTACATAAGTCCCTATTATTTATATCTTGGCTTAGGTTATTTAATGTATCGATATATTTGTCTAAATTTATTTTTTTATAGTTTCTTCTACTGTATAATATTCCAGAAAAATTCACTTCTTTCATCTCCATTATAATTACTTTGTGGTCACTGCCCAATGTCTCTGGTATACATGGTATACATCGATGTTATAAACAGCTTTGTTTTTGTTAAAAACATTGATGTTAAAGTATACTTGTTTTTGTTAAAAACATCGATGTTATTAACAGCTTTGTTTTTGTTAAAAATATCGATGTTATTGTCAAAACATCGATGTTAAATGATACTCGGTTTTGTTAAAAACATCGATGTTAAAAAAAGTTTGTTTTTGTCCATAACATCGATGTTAATATATATTTATCCAAAACCTCGATGTTATTGTCAATACATAGATGTTAAAGTATACTTCTTTTGATAAAAACATCGATGTTAAAAAAAATTTGTTTTAGTCCATAACATCGATGTTATTATTAACAAAGCTGTTAATAACATCGATGTTTTCAACAAAAACAAATCTGTTAATAACATCAATGATTTTAACAAAAACAAGTATCCTTTAACGTCGATGTTTTGAGAATAACATCGATATTTTTAACAAAAACAAAGCTGTTTATAACATCGATGTTATGGACAAAAACAAATTTGTTTAAGCATCGATGTTTTTATCGAAAAGAAGTATTCTTTAAAATCTATGTTTTGACAATAACATCGATATTTTGGATAAATGTGTATTAACATCGATGTTTTTAACAAAAACAAGTATCATTTAACATCGATGTTTTGACAATAACATCGATGTTTTTAACAAAAACAAAGCTGTTAATAACATCGATGTTTTGGAGATAAACAAAGCTGTTAATAACATCGATGTTTTGGAGATAAACAAAGCTGTTAATAACATCGATGTTATGGACTAAAACTAATTTTTTTTACATAGATGTTAAAGTATACTTGTTTTTGATAAAAACATCGATGTTAAAAAAAATTTGTTTTTGTCCATAACAACGATGTTATTGACAGATTTGTTATTGTTAAAAACATCTATGTTATTAACAGCTTTATTTCTCTTAAAAACATCGATGTTAATGTCAAAACATCGATTTTATTGTCAAAACATAGATGTTAAATTATACTTGTTTTTGTTGAACACATCGATGTTAAAAAAAAATTGTTTTTGTCCATAACATCGATGTTCTTAACAGCTTTGTTTTTGTTAAAAACATCGTTGTTATTTTCAAAACATCGATGTTATTGTCAAAGCATAGATGTTAAAGTATACTTGTTTTTGTTAAAAACATCGATGTTAAAACAAATTTGCTTTTTTTAAAAACATAGATGTTATTAACAGCTTTGTTTCTGTTAAAAACATCGATGTTATTGTCAAAATATAGATGTTACAGTATACTTGGTTTTGCCCAAAACATCGATGTTAAAACAAATTTATTTTGTCCATAACTTCGAGTTTAATATATATTTATCCACAACATCGATGTTATTGTCATAACATAGATGGTAAAGTATCCTTGTTTTTGTTAAAAAATGTTAAAAAAAAAATTGTTTTTGTCCATAACAACGATGTTATTGTCAAAACATAGATGTTAAAGTATACTTGTTTTTGTTAAAAACATCGATGTTAAAATAAATTTGTTTTAGTCTATAACATCGATGTTCTTAACAGCTTTGTTTTTGTTAAAAACATCGAAGTTATTTACAGCTTTGTTTCTGTCAAAAACATCGTTGTTATTTTCAAAACATCGATGTTAAAACAAATTTGCTTTTGTTAAAAACATAGATGTTATTAACAGCTTTGTTTCTGTTAAAAACATCGATGTCATTGTCAAAACATAGATGTTACAGTATACTTGGTTTTGCCCAAAACATCGATGTTGAAAACAAGTTTGTTAATGATAAAGTATCGATCTTAAAAGATATTAGTTTTTCTCAAAAACTTCGATGTTATTGTCAAAACATCGATGTTAAAGTATACTTCTTTTTTTCCAAAGTATCGATGTTAAAACATATTTTTATTTGTCGAATAAATCTATGTTAAAAAGATCATTGCTATACCTAAACCATCGATGTTAAAACATATTTATTTTTATACCTAAAAAAAAAAAAAAAAAAAAAAAAAAAAAAAAAAAAAAAAAAAAAAAAGGTCAGCTATTAAAAACATCGATGTTAACATCGGTCCTAAAACATCGATGGTCGGAAAACATCGGCTGCGTAGTAACATCGATGTTAAAAACATCGATGTTTTACGTAAAACATCGATGTTTCAAAAACATCGACATCGATGTCGCATCCCTAGTATTTGGTGTACGAATATGCCCGCGATGTGACAGCAAAAATTTCATCAAAATTGATCAAACGGAGGGGGTACCCTAAAGCATTTTGTCTATTTTTTACGTTTTTCTCGATTTCCTCAAAAACGGCTCTAACGATTTTGATTAAACTCGGTATTTGGTGTATGTATATGCCTGCGATGCGACAGTCAAAATTTCGTATCATTTTCACGTGTTTTTTTTATTTACTCAAAAACGGCTTTAACGATTTTGATCATATTCTTCATGTTTAATGAAAAATAGGTTTCTTTAATATCAAGTAAGCTGTATCATTATTAAAATGTTCTGGGGGGCTTAAATGGGGTAGGGGCCTTTTTTGTTTGTTTGTTTTTGTTTCCTATGAAGTATCTTTTTTTTTGTTTATATGGAGAAATTATCTGCCTCTCATTACGCCTAAAAATAAGAAATGGCTAAATATGAGATATGATAAAAACCAAGTAAACATATAGAAGAGAAAAAAAGAAAAATATTCAGTCAACTCATAAAACACGTTGAGCCCACGCATGCGTAGTACGCCTTTAATGACAGATCATTGTTCCTAATAAAAGCCGTTCTGTTCATTTAATGGAAATTATTGGATTCATGGTAACTAAATGAAATTTTCAACAAGTACATAGAGAATTATAAAATGAGTGGACTTGGAGTATTATGCTTCCATTGCCGAATTATCTCAAGTAAAAACTTTTATTTAATAATAAAAGAAATTAGTGTTTGTTATAGAGCAAATGAAAACAAAAATAAGAAATGAATGTCGAAAAATGTGTAACTGAGTGAGAAGTGGCATTAACACAATGCATTAATTTCTAATCTAAGTTGGTAAATGAAAGTTGTGTGTTGCGCGCACGCACCAGATTTTTATTTACTCAAAAATGACTTTAACGATTTTGATCAAACTTGCTATTTGATGTATGTATATGACCGCGATGTGACAGTCAAAATTTCATCAAAATTGATCAATTGGAGGGGGCACTTTACTTAGTAAAATGTTGTCTCATTATCGCGTATTTTATTATTTAATCAAAAACGGCTTTAACGATTTTGATCAAACTCGTTATTGGTGTATGTATATGCCCGCGATGTGGCAGTCAAAATATCATCAAAATTGATCAATTGGAGGGGGCACTTTACTTAATAAATTTTGTTTTATTATCAGAAGTGGCAAAGCACATCAATTTCTGATCTAAGTAGGTTGGTAAGTGAAAGTTGTGTGTTGCGCGCATGCACCAGATTTTTAAATATACCATAGGGATAAAACGAATTAAATTATTTGTTCAGATGTTCCTCTAAAAACACGTTTAATGCTGTTCAGGGTGAATATTTCCTGTGAAACCTATGGGAAACGTATATTCTGATAACCGCAAATATGTATCTACAGATCTATGCAATTAGGAAAGGGAAAGTTTTGAATATTTCACATGAGATTTTTATATCGGTTATCTAGAAAAAAAAAAATATATATATGACGGAGACTGTGATTGCAGAACCCAGGACGTGATGCAGTTTCGACATGTGTGCGTCGAGAGGTTTCCCAAGAGTTGACACCTGAGAAAGTCAAACGGTTGGGTTATTAAGACAACTTATAAGGGAATGGTCAGTCCCTTTTTAAAACGCATGTGAGCGGTGTTTCAAATAATTTTGTTTCTAGTTAACTGACGAAGTTTATCATGGCTTGAGCTAAAAAACAAAAGAAATGTCTATTGAAAATGTAGCCGTAGTAATGCATGTAATTTATAGATAGTAAATTTGGTGAAAGGGGGGGGGCAGTGAGATAATAGTGCGTGCCAAATACATCTACCAATTTTGTAGGAGAAATTTCGATTCCTAAAATATAGTAAATCAAAATCTCCAGTGCCCTTGTGTAACATGTAATTACATATCATTATGTTCTTTAACTAAGAACATAAGAAAATTGACTAAATAATTAAACATTAAAAAAATAAGTAAGAATAATTCTCTCTACTTTCATGATGCTAGTAAAAGCTGATCAAATGCCAACAAACTTTCTCAGTAAAGGAGAAAGTATTTTAATAGTGAAAAAAAATCTAATTTTACGATTTTATGCAAAATAAGAGATGGTCTATTATAAATGGCTCACATGATTGAAGGACCAGTTTATTTATAGTAAATAACTTTAATATCATGGCAACTCATTTTTCTTCTATTTTGAGCAAAGTTTTATTTTTATCAACTTAAAAAAAAAATGTATTTAAGCGGCTACGTTTTACATTCATAATGAACTCTAATTAATTTTTTAAACCGTTTCCTTACTATCAAATTTCTAGACAAGATTATATTGGCTCATTTATTTCTGAATTCATAAATATTTCCTCATCTTGCACTACGCGAATCATGACAAAATTTATGAAATAAAGTGCCCCCTGCGTTTCATGAATTTTGATGAAATTTTCGCTGTGACATCGCTGGCATTACATTCACCAAATACCAATTCAGAAATTTCAGGTTCGTATGGTTTATAGTTTTTGAGCTAGTCTGTTCACATACAGACGCATAGAAACACACATACACCCTCACAGTCCATTTTGCAGAACTTGGTTATTTGGACTCAGGGGACCCCCAAAACTTGTATTTCCGCTAAAACATACCATTTCGCGGGAGCATGACTTCCAAGAAAACCACACCTTGATTCTCGATACGATACATGGTGCTGGGTCATCACTCCTCCGCCTGGTCAGTGTGAGTTGTGTGCAATAAGCTGACGGGCCTCACATACCATTTGGAAGGGGGTAAAGATGGGACTGTGTCGCTTTCATCCGCTGGCGGTCACCCATTCAAGTAAAAATATAACCTTAAGCTTAGCTCAATATTGCAAGCGCGTTTGTCCATTCGGCCAACCTGGCACCGGAAAACCCCTTAGTATTAAGATTACTTAAATAGGCTCGTTCAGTTTAAGAATCTTTTCGGTAAAAATGTTTATGAATTTCGAGTGCGAATGCAATATGAGTTTGAATACGCAAAGGTACATCATATATATTAAAGCTTAATCGATGGCGAAAATACAGACTACAAAGCAAGTTAATTATATCATTAAAACTCGTTTTAGAATTTAATTTCCTGTATGGACAAACCCACTCCTCCAACAACCTCTGGAAATATACTTGCCAAACGAGTTGGCCCAGTGGTAGAAACCAGTTTACACACAAAGTTGTACAAGAACAAAAAATAACTTGAATAGTGTATCAGTTGTTAAAGACATCGACGAGATTTAAGCTGTCCTGCGTAATAGATCAAAACCTTGAGAATTAATAGCTTAGACAAGTAAATAAAACAGTTATTATGAGACCCATTAATTAATATAATTTAAAATAATAAACAGCTGCAAATAAAAACAATGGTATGTCAATGTTAAAACCACGATGCCATCAATTTCGTTTATTTTGATTTTATGATAGGCCCAAGGGCATACCCAGAATGGGGTTGCGAATTTGTAACAATGAAACCAAAGTTTTAAGAAAATTATAGATAGAGCTCTATTAGTGATTACGGTTATTTTCTTTTATAAAAAATTACTTTTTATGCTAGCTCCATGGTGGATACTTCAATGCTTCAGAAGTTGAATTAATGTAAAATGTGTTCGTAACTTCAGTCTCAATAAATTACTGTATTTTTCCCATAATAATATAATTTTCAGATCATAGAGTGTGTTGTATTCCTTAAATGTAGTTTATATTAAAATATCTAGGACTCATATTAAATATTTGTTTTGGGAAATATATATTTTTTTCTGTTGTGTTTGATTGTTAAATCTTTTATATATCTAGTCTTTTCTTGTTACGAAGAATAGGGTACTGCTATTATACTCGAAACAAAATTATTTTCCTAAGGCAATTTTCCTATCAGATCGTTTTTATGACAATAAAACCTACCTCATATTGTAGAAAGCTTCATTCTGATTAAAAGATTAATCAAAATCGAACCTTTCTTGAGAAATCATAAAGGGGAAAAACGACGTTGGGATGAAGTGTCCCTAATGTTAACTAAATCATTGCTTTCAAATCGCGGGAATATGCCTCTCTCAAATACCTAATTTCAGTTTAGCAGGACAAATCGTAATCTAAGATAAAGTCTGTCCACACAGTCACACATTGAGATCAATTCGCGGGACTTGGTTATTTGGTGACTCCAAAACTGTGTATTTCCGTTGTAAAACCGGAAGTCGAAATTTTTTACAATCGCAATACTTTCCCTTACTATATACTATACTTACTATATATATATATATATATATATATATATATATATATATATATATGTAAAAGTGAATATTCACTTTTATTGAGAAAGCCTTGTTTATGCTCCTATCAATTATGATCATACACTCAGTAAAAAAAGTCTCCGAACACCTACTGGTTTACCCAGAATATGAGCTTCAAATGACTTATTTTAAATCATTTGATATAAAGAATATTATTTTTATAAATGGCATATATTATTTTAAAGACATTTTAATATTAGAATATAAATTATTTAATATAAAGTTTATTTGTCCTAATAATAACATTGAATACACTAATCGAGAGGCAAAAAAGTTTCCGAACACCTAGCACAATGTTTACGAAAGTTTACTGTCTAGAGATTAATACTTTTTTTATCTTGCGTAGTATTATCTTAATACCAATCATGTCTTGCTTACCCAGTACGATATTTGCCTTCAATATGGAAGTAACGCTCGCAATTCGGGAAGAAATTGTTAGATTGTATAATGAAGGAAAATCATTTCGCGAAATAGGAAATATCTTTAATAAGTGACCATCGACAATTTATTACATCATTTACCGATATAAGGAGCTTTGTAATGTTGAAAACAGACCACGTTTAGGACGCCCAGAAAAATTAAACACCATTCAGAAGCGTGCCGTTCTCAAAGAAGTGACCACCAACCCATCAACAAGTGCCCCTGAAATTACAGGTATGCTGTATCAAGATTATAATATATCAATTACACCACAAACAGTACGAAATACAATTAAAAAGCAAGGCCTGCGCGGGCGCACTCCCCGAAAGAAGCCCTATATAAGTAAGAAGAACAGGGAAAAGCGGCTCCAGTTTGCTAAAGAGCATTTAAGTAAGCCTGATGCATTTTGGGAGACTGTTCTTTTCACCGATGAAAGCAAATTTAATGTTTCAGGATCAGATGGAAGAAAGAAAGTTTGGCGTAAGCCAGGGGAACACTTGATGAACACTTGGGGTTGCATGAGCTACGCAGGAGTTGGGAATTTACACATAATTGAAGGGATCATTGACCAATATGTCTATATAGATATTCTAAAACAGAATTTAAAGGAAAGCACTGTTAAATTGGGTATAGAACGGACTTTTCGTTTCCAACAAGACAACTACCCTAAGCACATGGCTTGGAAAACACAAGAATGGCTACTATATAATGCCCCTAGGCAGCTCAGAATACCACCCCAATCACCAGATTTGAACCCCATCGAGCACTTGTGGGATCATATCGGAAGGAAACTTAAAAAAAAAAAAGATTAAAACAAAAACCATCTAAAAGAAGAGATTTTGCTGGAATGGACTAATACGGATTTGGTAGCTATGGTGATTTCAATAAGACTTATGCATCTCGAAACAACCTATGTTTTTCCTACGATATCAACATTCGGAATTTCATCCTGAATTATTTAAAATACCATGTGTTAAGAATGCTTGCAAATCATTTACAAAAAAAGGTCAGTATCGTAATATTATGCTTACACTATCATCTGAAATAGTCCCTCTATATTTCGACGAACATTATAATTGGGTTTTTCAAAAATTATTATTTAGAAGAGTTAATGGATTATGCAAAACCTTCCATATCTAAAGCTGAAACTATGACAGATGTGGGAAGTCAATTACAACTAATGAAGATAATTGAAAAGCTTAGTGAGAGGTAAGAGTCTATTGAAAACAAACATATAAATATTTCCAGAGTACATGAACAATTTATTTTGGAAAAATTTAAAGGTAAAGAGAACGCTATTAAATGGATGGATTTTATTGAAAAAGAATGTGAGAGGCATGAAGTAAAAACTGATGAACAAAAAATAGAAGTGTTGCGCTTATTTTTAATAGACAATGCTTTAGATTGGTACAGCTCAAGTTTATGTAAACTGACGTTACAAGGTAAATGGAATGATTGGAGAACATCATTTTTGCAAACCTATAGTGACAAAAGTTGGCGTAGCGTTCATTATGCCTATAATTACAAATATATAAACGGCTCTTTATTAGATTATGCCTTAAAAAAAGAAAGACTGCTCTTAGAGACTGAACCAATTATGTCGGTTAGGTCACGCATTAATCATATGGTTTTAGGACTTCCACTTCACATTCAAGATTGTCTTGACAAAGAGGAAATCCAAACAACGGAACAGTTGATGAACCAGTTATGTAGATATAATCAAGCTTATCCAAAGGCGATGAAAGTGGACACAAGAACAATATCTAGTTCAACTAAAAGCGATGCAGGTCACTCTGAGATCAGAAAGTACACTGAAAAACGGCCCTGTAAAATATGTGAGCTGAAGGGTTACTCAGGTCGTTATCATCCACCTGAAATATGCTGGGATAAACATAACTCCAACGGAAAACAAGTTAATTCAAATGAGGTCCAAGATGAGGAAAAAAACGTAAGTACACACCACTAATTCGATTAAATATCACAGTTAACAAGAATAAAGTTACTGGAGTTTATGATAGTGGATCCAACATAACACTCATAAATCATAAAATCATAGATGATATTAAAGATAAAATGTTGGACAATGAACAAATATTTAAAACAATTAGTGGTGTGCAAAAGAGTTTTAATACGATAAAATTACCCATAAAAATTCACAAAATAGAAGAAGAAATAGAAGCTTACGTAATTAAGAATGACAATTTTTCATACGATGTATTATTGGGTTTGGACTCAATTCAGAAATTTCGTTTGATACAAGATGAAAATTTAAATATTTTGCAACGTGTCAATGAAAATACAATGGAAAATTTAAAAGAAACCAACTCATTATATACAGATAGTAATGGAAAGGAAACTTTAGATTTTTCAGATAAATTGAATCATTTAGATCAAGAAAAAAAAAAAAAAACCTTCCTTTGTAATAAATAAAATTTATCAATAGGTAATCTAATCTTAATTTGTGGGTGACCACCATTTTAAATTATTTTTAAATAATTTATTTTTTTAAGAGAAAAGATTTGGCTCCGCCGGGAGTCGAACCCGGGTCTCCCGCGTTACATGCGCGGATGCTACCACTGCACCACAGAGGTCGGCTCAAGGCAGAGCAAATCCTTCCTCTTCACTGATACCTACTCCCCCTATCTCACAAATTTTGCGAGTAGTAGCGGGAGGTGGACAAATGTTGTCCAATTTATGATATTTATTGACATACGTCAATTTTTAAATCATTTTACAATAATCTAATCTTAATCTGTGGTGCAGTGGTAGCATCCGCGAATGTAACGCGGGAGACCCGGGTTCGACTCCCGGCGGAGCCAAATCTTTTCTCTACAAAAAATAAATTGTTTAAAAATTTATCAATATTTGCGTAACACAGATATGACGTTGGCGAAGTGAAAAATCATGTAGCACACATAAAACTTTTGGAAAATAAATATATTTCGAAAAAACCTTACAAGTGTTCAATCCCAGACAATCAGGAAATGGAAACCCCAATCAGCAAGTTACTGGAAGCAGGATTGATAGAAGAATCCCTTGCATCTCTGAATTCTCCGTCAGATTTAGAAGCAGATAGACATCAAGCTTTTCAAAATTTAAGAGCCCACCATTTGTTCAATAAAACAAGATCAGACAACAGTTTTATTTTTAATGTTAAATGTTTTGTGATTAATATTTAATAAATTTGCCTTTTAGGGACAAATACGGCTTAAAGTTATTTATTGAACCATAAGAATATTACATATATATATAAATTGTCCTTTATAGGAACTAGTAGCCATATATGCACAAACTAGTGTGACTGTAGAATATTCTTTAATAAACCATTATAAGAGAGTAATACTTAGAGACAGGAGAGAGTTTAGCCATATGCTCAGGTGAGTATTGATAATGCCATTTAAAAAGATTTAAATGTAATGGATGTGTTTGATTGTAAGCACCTGTGAATATCAGCTTGAGCTTCCATTTCAACAGCTATTCTATGCCAGGCTGTGTTAAGGGTACCAACTCCATCTTTCGTGGCTTTCAGAAGTTTTCCGGACAATTTGACCAGTGTCTTGCCATACTGAGCCTCAGCTTCCGACCTGTAGGAATAAAAAAAAATAGAGTAAGAATTGACAATTTTCATTTGCTTTCTATTGATTAAATATTAAATGTAGATTAATCGTACTTTATAAATATGCTACCCATTTATAAATTTGTGGAATTCAAACTGATGTCCATTTTGGAAGAACTTTGCTTTGCTTTTACAATTCTTATTTCTCCCCTCGCAAATTGGTAATGGTACCTATATTTAACAAACACCAAAGCTACAATTTTCGTTAATTCCGTTCAGTAATTTTAGAAAATTTTGAGAGAGTTCACATATGACCTTTATCCGAGATATTGTGTTATTTGCAAACTTTTCAATTCTTATATGATAATAAAACGCCGTAACAAATAATCCATAAGCTATAATAATTACTTCCATTTTTTAGAAACAAACTTGAATTAAAAAATGGAGGATGGCTAACTATCATGCTGAAATATATAAATATTTTTTATCCGAAGTCAAGAATATCCTAGGTACCCAGAGTACATTAAGCCAAATAAAGAGGTATTTTCTCCTTAGTTAAATTTACAATTATTTTTATTTCTTATATTTGAATTTTCCTTCCTCTCAACAATATGTTATGAAGCAGGTTGTCCCATGTTTAAAACAGACACGGACAAGTATTATAATGATGAATATTTTAATTCAGCAAGTAGTTTAATATCCTATATATGAGGCGTTTGGTTTCAAAACCGGCTACATCCATTTTTTCCAAACAATTTTTTTTTCCATTTAGTTTTTCATTATAAAAAAAAGTATTAGACGAATTTCAAAAACGTCTAGATCCTTCAAAAATCAAAACTAGGAGATTTCATTTCTTTTAAAAAGCATTTTTTGATCATTCCTGAAAAAGTTTTAAAATGGATGTAGCCGGTTTTGAAACCAAACGCCTCATATATTACTTACATCATAACATACAAATGAAAATGTTGGTTTTAGAGGAACAGTAATCGTTGTCGGTTTCCGGAAAAATATAAGATAGAAACATTTGAAAATTAAGTTTTAATTTAGTACGAGCCGTAAATACACATATAGATTCACTATCATGATATATTTACAAAAAGCAATTCGCAGTGAAAAACGAGCAAGCTGTAAAAAAACTAAACTATTGATGAAATTAGGATTTTTCAGGCCCCTTAATAAAAACACAATAATAAATCGAAATTTACTGAGAATTTTCAAGTTTTGCAATAAAAATTATAATAATCTATAACTTATTGAGAAAATAAAAATAAGAAAATAAATATGGACAACTGTGTGAAGTTGCTTAGTGGCGTTGGCATATTTCTAAAGGTCTCTTTATAATCTAAATAGGTTGGTAAGTAAAAGTTGTGTGTTGCGCGCATCGCACAAGATTTTTGTCTGAAGTGTAAGAGTAGGATATGACTTCTATTCTTTGGATGAGAAAATAAGAGTTATTTTGAATCCTATTTTCTAGTAGCTCCAATTTTTCTATATGCCGTTTGTGATATTTTTAGAGATCGTCTAGAGACGTTATAGTAAAAAAAATATTAATTGTTGGCACTTGTCTGCTTCTTTGGATCTCTATAACTTTCTGCATCAAGTCAGACGAAACAATTCTGAAAGATCTTACATAAGGTCAGATTCATCGACCGTAGCCATACCACATAGGCTAGACTTACATAAGGATACTTCGTTTTAATGAAGGTGAATTAGTGGCCATCGTGTAAAACGCTTCATGAGTTCCGCGAATATCTACATTGCTTGGCGTGAGGGAATTAAACTAAGGATTCGTTGCATTTCTCTAATAACGAAGATATCCAAATGCACTTAAGACTCTTAATGTAGTCGAAATTATCAACGTTATAATAAGCACATCGAAAAAGTACAAGAATCCTTCTTGATGATATTAAAATAAATATTGGTAAATAGGTTTACCCCAGGAGTAGCTCATTTACAAATACAGTCATGTTATAAGTAATAGTTAGTTTATCGAGATGCACACAAAAATCCCCATTTGCTATAGAGATGAATTAATGCTATGATCTACTACTATGAACTTATGCACTGTTTCGATGTTTACTGAAGAGTTTGGGGTTTTATTTCATAGTTCTTCAGGTTTATTGCACTTAAACTGCACTTTAGCCCTTCAATCTAAAGACACTCAAAAGTATTTGCTTTTGGAATATGACGGTTGGCAGAATAAGATTTCTAGGAAGTGCGTTTTATGAGTCTCGACTTTATTTCCCACTTTCACTAATTTTAGAATCAATTTATGGTTTACTGCTGTCGAATCACTTTTTATGATTTGATTTTAAAAGGCTGTACTACATAAATTTGTGATGAAAACTACAATATAAAGAGATGGAGATGAAAAACTCCTCATTGCTTCGTTTAATGAGTATAAATCTACCTTGTATTATGGATCTTCATTTTATTTGATAATTCTAAAGCTCAGTATACGTTTCCACCATATACATAATACAATACACCATATTTGTACAATACAATATAGCGCCTATTTAGCCAAAGTTTCTTGTAATTCCAATTCAACGGGTCATAATTTGATAAACGTAAATTAGGCATATGAAATCCTTACCTATTACTCCTTCAATAAGGCATACCTCGCCATACCATACATAAACATACCAAAAATCCCATGAAAAAACTTTATCATTTTGCTATGGTGAAAGTGTTTGCTAACAATGTTTTTGACATTTAAATCTGCGTGAATTTTTTTCACCACACCCAGATCGATGGGAAAGTGACATTTCGCTTTTAAAGACACACACGGTTAGGGTTTCTGATCGATCTTGGGATAAAAATGTCGTAGTTCACTCGTTTTCGGCAGAAAAGGGTCCGTTATTGAGGCCAATGGGCGGATCCAGCCGACTCTAAAGGGGGGCCTGCAGTCCTAAAGGGGGGAGCTGCAGTCCTAATGGGGGGGCTGCAGCCCCACAGCCCTTTATTTGGATCTGCCAATCAGCTTTTTTACCTTTATGTTCCTTTCCCACAACTAAAATTATGCACACTATTTGTTCTTTAACTTGCTACCTCACTTTAAGGAAAGTCAAATTCTATCTTTTAATGACGAAAAATTTTCGAAAGGGAGGGGCTGCAGCCCCCCCCCTCTGGATCCGCCAATGTTGAGGCCCCGATCTCCACTAAATATGACCCGTTGGCGTTAGGCGGTTGTTACTCCTTTGCGGAAGTCGAAGGTTGAGATATAAATGTTAATGAAGGCCCCCATTAAATAAAAAGGATGCGATGGGTAAATCGATGCGAACTGCCATTGTATCCTTCAATCTGATGAAAGAAAAATATCGGGATTAGCATTTCTAAACGGGTATCGATTATAATCTAAGTACTTTACGGGTGGTGTGGGTAAGAAGCATACTCTATAAAAAATGTACTATCAGACTGTGGCGGATTCAGAAATTTTCTGAGGGGGGCGCACTTTTTCTTTTTTATTTCATGAGTAATGAAGGCCCTAATTTAAAATACATATTAGTACATAATGACGTTGTAAATTACTGTAAATGTTTAAATACAATTCATTTTCAATTATAGGACTTGAAAAATGACTAAATATAGCTCGTTTTATATAGAAATAGTAATACTTTATGAGTGCCCTCACCTCTCAGGGGGGGGGGCGCCCCTCCCCTTGATCCGCTACTGCTATCAGAGCATATACCTATTCCCCACTTCCTCCTATTCCGCATTCCACATAGTCTGTCCTCGCTGGTGGAACAAACCAATGAAAATTCCTTTGAACGAGACCACACGAACAAATTGTACGCAGAAGTCGATTTTGTACGTGTTTGACGCAGCCTCCCAAGGAGATAGCAAAGGTCAGGAAATAGTTAACAAACCTGTATTTTCTAATAAATATTTCAGTGAAGAACAAATCAACAAATATAAACAATGTTTTAAGAAGAAAAAAATACTGAGTAAGGAAAGAAATGAACTATTAAAATTCAGCTTACCTTTCTTGAAGGATGGTAGCTAACTCTTTGCAGAAATCTCCACCCTGCTTGATGTACCTCCTCAGGTCCTCGAACCCGCTTTGTCCCTGAAATTAAAGCAGAATATGATAAATTATTGGTTAAAAATATGATTTGAATAATTGAAGAAAATGATGACTACTTTGCTTAATACGAGGGCACGTAGCCGGGAATGGAATGACTTCTTTTTGACCATATTCGTATATTTTTCATCCTCGGCAGTAAAGGGTACATTTCAAGGTCCGTTTAAAATTTAAAGGGCTGAGTATATAAGAGAAACTCATAAGATGAAATCGATGATGTTTACATTTCATAATCGACGTAGGTAATGTGCTTACTATTAGATTTTGCGAAACTTGATTTAGATTTTTATTATTTGATGGCTGATAGGCAAAATTGTTTAATGTATAACGCATGAAAAGTACTATCCACGTATTCCCTAACCTATAAAGAACATATGTTTCATTAATTTTTGTTAATATTAATAGGTTTGTACCAACAAGAAGTTCAACCTCGATCACAATTCTATCGCATGCGCAGTACGCCTCGACCAGCAGCACAGTGTTTTAATAGAAACCAATCGAACGAGTAAACCAACCAATCAAACTTATCACCAAAAGAGTTAGTCCAACCAAGAATTAGTCGAACAAACCTACATGGCCTTATCTCTGTGAATCCGAAAAACTCTACGTACCGGAAAAATCCAAATTTTGAGGAACTTTTCGAAATTATGTTCAAACATATTAATGTGGGTCATAATGTGATCTATGTCCCGCTATTTCACTTTTGGAGGTTGCCTATTTGTAGCCGCTTAGTGTCGCCACGATCAATTGAAACGGACCCCTTGGGGGTTTAATTTAAGAGCGCGAAACGAAATAATAGTGCCAACGTAGCATGCGAAAAATATATTTTCTTTATTTAATAAGTTATTGCAGCGTGTTATGTTCTTAGTTACACGCTGCTATGTTCTACGATGTTTTTTAACTCAATACATTAGAGAAACAGTTTGACTCTCACACAATCCTTCGTCTAGAACTTACGTCGCACAGTGGTCCCGATTCTCGCATAATGGTGCAAACAATCCCAAAAACCAACTTTTTTTTCTGGATCTAATAATTTTTCTTGGTTTTTATATGAATGCTGGACCTTGAAAATATAGTTGAAACAAAAATAGAATAAACTTTGTGGAATATACAAAGTGTCAAAGTTGTATGTTTCTGGTATCTCCATCCGCGCCCTTTTTGCAGCCCGTTAACCAATGTTTGTATCATTCGCTAGTTAATTTCTATCAATTTTTACTTATGTCACTTTGAATGTGCATTCCATATACAATATACAGTATATATAGAGTTCTTTTTGTTATAAATTAAATATTTTACATGATAAGTTAATATAAAATGATGTATGAACCTATATAAAACAACTGTACAATCCACTAATAAACACAAATTCTTCCACCCCTCCCTCTTAATCCCACCCTTACCTATTTTCATGAAACCTATATAACACAACTCTACAGTCCACTAATAAACACAATACAAAGTTCGAACAAGTTTTGTCCACTAAAAGTTATAATATTAGTAAGAAAGTTCAGAAGAAATCTCTACTACTCTGAAAAGTTTTAAAAGTGGGAAATCCCCTGGAATAGATTCCATATCGTATGATTTTTTGGAGAACTTGCCTCAAAATTGGATGAAATATTGGGAAAACTATATAACACTATTTTAGATAATGAAAAAATACCGGGAAAATGGACTAAAGTTATCACGGTAATGATACATAAAAAAGGCAGTACTCATGATCCAAATAACTATAGATCCATTGCACTAGTTAACTGTATTCTTAAGGTGTTGACTCAGATCATCTTAAATAGGTTAATAATTTGGCAAGATGAAGCAAAGGTGATACCCGAATGTCAAGCAGGATTCCGTAAGAACCAAGGCTGCATTGACAATCTGTATGTATTAAACTCAGTCATCCAATTTAACATGAACAAAAACAAACCTCTGTTCTTGGTCTTTATCGATTTTAAGAAAGCGTTTGATACTGTAAACCATCAACTTTTATGGAAAAAACTAATTGGGGTGGGTCTAAGTGGAAAAATAATCAGACTAGTCAAGAATTTATATGATAGAGCCACTCAACATACAAAAAATGGATTCGAAATAACTGGAAATATTCCTATCACTAGAGGCGTGATGCAGGGAGAGTCTCTAAGCCCCGCCCTGTTCTCACTATTTATTAGTGACATAGAGGATTACTTTAGAAAGAAAGGAGCCACAGGAATACCGATTAACGGTTGGTGCGACATTCTTCTATTGTTGTACGCTGATGATCTCATAATTATTGGGGATTCATTGCCAGATGTTCAGAATAAATTAAACATTCTCCACAACTATTGCACAGAAAACGGCCTTGAAGTCAATGTAGAAAAGACCAAAACTTTAGTTGTGCATAAAGTCAGACGGGCGAAATACAGAACTCCAGATTATAATAAAAGACGAAACGAAATTGTTACCGATTATAATTACTTACCTTGGCGTCCTAATTAGTTCCTCAGGGGTATTCCATAAAGCCATAGCTGCAATGACGGCCCGGGCCACACAGGCAATTGGCGCTGTAATAGACATCTGTGCAAAAACAAAAAACTGCTCTTGGAAAACAACCAATAAATTAAATGAATCCCTAGCACTTAGCACACTTCTGTACTCTTCACCTATCTGGGTACTGAGATACATCGACAGTCTTGAAAACGTGCATCAGAGCTTTTATAAAAGATTGTTAAACTTGAACAAATCCACCCCCCCAACATATTATTAGAATAGAAGCGCGCTCAGCACATATTAGCTATTATATAATAAAAATTACATTAAATTGGCTAATAAAAATTTTGGAAATGGAGAACATAAAATACCCTAAATTATGTATGTTACCTAAAATTACTGTCTTTATATAATAGCCAAAAATCAAACAAAAAATTTAACTGGGTTTCACAGGTATAGGATCTCTTAGAAGATTACTCAAATTTCGAACCATTAATATTTTCTGATCCTGTAAAAATAAGAATGGACATCCGCAAAATTACCAACACCAATATCAAAAATATTAACTTAAAAGATAAAGAATTACTTTCAAAATCTAAATATAGTCTATTGTACTGTAAATTAGAACCATTAAAGGATGAAGCCAATTATTACCTCTATCGCAATTCTACATTTCGATATCTTAGAACTGCAGCACAACTTAGAACCTCTGGCGTACATAACATCAAAATAACCACAAATAATATCACACACCTGATTAACCCCAAAGAAAATTGTACGATATGAAATCTAAACACACCAGAAGACCTTTTTCATATTTCAATCTCCTGCCCAATGAACAACTCCATCCGTAAATTTTATCTTCCGCAATGCCTAACATATGACTAGAGCTCGGAATTCCGTGCAGTAAAAATTTGAAAACGTGCAATAAAAACTTCAAAACGTCCATTAAAAACTTCAAAACGTGCAAAAACATGCAATAAAAATGTATTTCTTGAAAATCGGGCATTAAATTATTTTTGTGAACAAATAATAGCTACTTTGGAAAAAAAGTAATTAGCGGAAAGTAAATTTTAACCTCTTTAATTTTTAAACTCTTTTATTTTTACAGATTATTTTTATAAAATTGGTTTTGGTATAATCACTGAATTTTGGATCTTTTTTATAATACTATTGATATATTTTTGAAGCATACAAAATTTTTGGAAAAAAATCCGGTAAAAAATGAGAACAGTATGATGTGGAATACAGAGTAAAATACTCGCATGTGAGCAGTAATTACATAAATTGGAAATAGGAAGATTTAAAAAAAAGGAAAAATACTACTCAAATTATGGAATCACCAGATGCAATAGGCTTATTTTAAATCACTCTAGTGACACTTAAAACCCCTGTTACCGTTCTAGGGTTAAAAAAAATAGGTACTTACTTGTGCTACAGCGGGTATCAATTTGTGATTTCCTCTCATATCCAATTTTTTATCACAAGATTTACAGAACACTACACAACCATCCCTATAGAGTTCAGGATATTTTTCAATCCATCCCGCAGTTTTCGAAGACGCACTTGCTCCCATTTTAGGCATTTTTAGTAAGACTTGATAATGACAAAACGATGGGAATTGAGAAACAAAATGTAAACATCCAGGAACCACTGAACTCTCATTTCTGGGAAAACGGAGGTTTGTGTTGGTTTACATCTCCCAAGTTCCCTTTATTTTTTTTCTATGATATTTACATTTATTTTTCCACTATTATTTTGATGTGTATTAAAGAGAATTACAATTTGTAATATATTTTTTCTTCAAAATATCAAATGATACAATTTCGAGCAATAAAAATTCAAAACGGGCAAGTTCGTGCAGTAAACCCCTAAACATGCAATTTCGTGCAGTAAACCCCAAAACGTGCAATTTCGTGCAGTATAAAACTTCGTTAAAACATTCCATTAGGCTTGATTCGGATAACTAACTTGAGTTCGCTCTATTCTGACTTTCCAAAAAAAAAGATGCAATTGCACGGGAATCCGAGCTCTACATATGACCAAGATAACTACTTTCATATATTAAACCCCCAAAATAGCAAAGATGTAAAAAATATATATTGTTATATGCAAGAGGCACTAAAAATCCGCTCTTTTATTGTCAATGAATAAGAAAGACAATTATATGCAATGAAGAGGTATTTATTTTAATTACTAAATATTTGTAAAGTAAGGATAATGGTATAGTGTAGTCTTATGGTATGGATCACGAAAAGTCTTAATTTTTGTTTTCTGGTTTTTATTATTGTGTATAGGATATTAGCACTATTAATGTTTATATATTATTGATATCCAGCTTTGTACTCCTTCCTACAAGGACATGTATCCTTTAGAGCAATAAAGATTCATTTCATTCAATTTCGGTGCACCTTTAATCAACTAATGAATACAACGCAATAAAATCTTCCTCTCACTAAACATCGCTAGGAGTAAGAAATATGGAAATAAAATTTTCAAGATTTCTGAGTAGAAAATCGATTATGTAAAAAATATTTCAATTCAATTTTTCTTATATTTACTAAAAATGATTATATTTTTTCCGCATATTCCATTCTAAATCACGAGGTGCCTTCAAATATAATGTTAAAAATGTTATTCTTCTTTTGAAATAATTAGGACAAGTCTAAAGTTGAGATCTAGTATGGGGAAAAAGTTTTTTGCACTTTAAAAGTGCCTTCCATCCAGCCACTCCTTCCTAGCGGATTCACCAAGTTGAATTTAATAAAAAATAATGAATTTTTTATTTAAATGTATCACTATAAGGTATTTCAGTATCGATAAATATAAACAACAACGTATGTCTTATTAATGGTAGGTTACCAACATCGCTGATCATACCAGAAAATATACCAGAACTTTTACATGATCTATTTATTTTGATAAACTTTTAAATATGAATACTTGAATGCAATTTTAAAAACTATATCCTATGTTTAAGACCAAATTGCTTGTTTATTTTTTATATTCAACAAAGTTATAAATAAAGTACAATTTATTTTTTTATTTAATGTTATGGCTGTTTATAAAATTATAAACGAACTTTATAAAATTTATTTTATAAAAAAAGCCATTTTTGCCTATTATTACATGTATTTAATTTTTACACAATTTGAAAAAGTGCACTTGAAGGGTTTCTGAAATAATCGATTCAATTAAAGTTTCGACATAAGATCGATTCAACCTTGAAAGGTAATTAGTATAATTACTTTTCCACATAAAATTCTAGAAATTTGAATGACTGTCAGATTGAATAATGCGGCGATGAAGATAAGATGTTATTATCTAACACATTAAAAAAAAAAAAAAAGAAATTAAAAACGTTATGAAAAATACGTTAAGGTCAGAGACTATTGACCTACAAACTGTTTTCTATATCAGCTATATTCTATATAAAAATTTTTTTTTTACTAATTACATATTCTGTTTTTAAGGTAAAAATAAATATAAATTACAAATCAAATTTTACTCTTTCTTATTTTGTTTCTGTTTTCGAAGAACTGCCGCTCACAGTTCTGATATCGTGCTAGGACTCTAGGTCATATTACTGCGAATGCTTACGAAACGATAGTATCAATAACAATTTTATGATTTCCGTATCTTTAGCAAAGTCTTTTTTTTGTCAAATCATCATATAAGATTATAAACCAGTCAAAATTGTAACAGTACCAGCTCTAATTTAATTAATCGCTTAATTCAAAATCTGCTTTGAAATATAACTATAGTTTTGATCATGGGCTTGAACTAGGTTTTTAAACATTGAACATTGGTTATCTAGGGGGTAAAGTTAATTATAAAAAAATATTACATAAAATTATGAAATGAAAATCTTAATTGAGACAAAGACCCCATTTTTTATTTTTTATTTATTTCAATTTTAAAAGCATTACAATTCTAAAATGAAGTTGATGTCGCTAACTAATTAAATTAAATAATGAATCAAATATGACTGTTAGTACCATAGAATATTATAAGATAAAGTCAAGAGAGAAATATTTGGTATATTGAGAAGATGGAAGATTTGAATTTATCCTAAGAATTCGGTCATCAAAAATTATCTTATTTCCTTCTCCTATGTAATCAAATCCGTATGTATATTTTCTCCATGTTGCAAATACACATGTACTAAATTCTAAATATGTAACATGAAGGAAAATAAGTAAGTAGCAAGAAAATATCTTTTTAAAATGCTAAATAAATAAATAGATGAAGTCTTTACAGCACGGGGAATAAAACATGCTACTAAGGCTTTATTGGAATAATAAATGTTAATCCAAACTTTAATAAAAACTTTTAGAAAATATTTTGAATGGCATCTCTTTAAAAAAATGTTATGTTGCAATAATACTACCTATTTACGATATAAATAGCTATTTTTCTGAATACACGGACAAACTATGAGCATATAAAACAGATCTGTTTTCCATTAATTGATGACATTTGTGAGATAGCCAACCAAACAAACCATTAGTTCTGAAAATCAAAAAAAAAAAAAAAAAAAAAAAAAAAAAAAGAAAATTATATTAAATAAAAATGAGCTTATATCAAATTTAGAATACATTTTAGTACATTGCTCGTGTACCATACATTGAGATTTTGCTCAAGTAAAGCGAGATGAACCATATTTATTTAGGCATAGTCTATTTATGTGCCATGGTACGGAGTCTCAGGGGGTGATCCCAGGAAGGGGAAATATTAGGTTATAAAAAACATTAATTGACTAAATTTACGCATCTAATTTTAAAAACAAAATTTGGCATAGTGATATTTATGTATATGAATTTAATAAAGTTCCTATTTTTTTGTAAATAAATAAGTATGATTTATATACATTTTTTCCTGGTATCGCTATTGTATGGCTCAAAAGAAAACTATAACTTTCCTTTGATTAGCTATCTATTGGAAAAATCGGTCAGTTATGATGCATGTAACGGCCGGAAAAATGATTATTATAATATACTGTAAAAAAAAACTTTTGATTTCCTCGGTTTTTCCCTCGTTTACTCACAGGAGAAGGACTCATCTGCCCAATTCTCAAGAGGGACTTGAGAAAGCCTAGCCTCCTGCGTAGGTGTTCCCTCCGGGTCCGAGCCATCCCAGCACCAGGAACCGACTGACGGGGCCATCCAGGACATATCGCACCGGCTGACTGAGCTACCTTATCTACCACTCCCAGCACAACAACGGCCAGGATTCCTTTTCAAACGCTGAACGAGATAAATGGACTGTATCCTCTATTTGTGTTAGATAACAAAGGTATAGGATGTTCCTTAAATACCTCTCGCTTTTGATAAACAGTTATATTTTAGAAATAAAGGGTTCGAATAAACAATTTTCAAAACAATCTCTATAAATAAGACAAAAAAACAAAGAAATACATAAATCATTACAAAGTGTCGCGGAAAGGGGTATTTGAAAGGTCTAGCCGGCCAAAAATCAGTTTCGCAAAATGCAGCGGAGGTGGCAAAACTCTATTGTATGTTCAATTAGAAAAGTGGAGGATTCAAGTCAAGTTTATATAGTTGTTATATCGTTTATATAGTTGATCGGTTTAGAGGAAAACCCAGTTTAAACTTGTCTGTTTAACTACTTTTATTTTGTTTCGCATCAAAAGTAGCTTCGTAAGTGCATAGTTCAGTGCTACCAGTAACCGATCAAATTTTTTTTTGAACCTACTCATTATGGATTGTGAGAGATCAGTTATGTATCTATATTATAGCATAATGTTATTAATTAAAATATAAAATAAGGCACTAAAAAAAAAAAAAATATGAAAGATGCTCTTTATTTTTTGCTTCTTGTTTGAATTTCAACATTTGATAAGGATTTAGTTATACTTCCCGATGAGTCCCGATAACTTTTTTAAGATGATTGGTTGCCCAAATTATGCAGTAAAGAAATATTAAATCAATAGCCGCCAATCTGGAAAATATTGATTTTTTTCTCCAACAAATCTAAATAAAGAAGCAAAATTTTATTAGAATTTCTGAAAAAATATTATATAAGCATTTAGGTATTTTCATTACTTGAAGGCAAATGTTATTTTAGTGCCATCTGGGATAAGAATTCTTATAAGGCGAGACTTTTTTGACCTGATGGATAGCCAGCAATTGCCCAGTTTCGACCAGAAATTAGAATTTTCGGAAAGTGACCAGGTAAATAAAGACATTATTCTGAAGAGCAACAGAAGGATATAAAACTTGGATTTTCAAGGCTTAATTCAGAATTTCGGAGAAGATAGCATAAAGCAAACAAGTTCAAACAATTTTTCTTAACAGCTAATTCATCTTGGTTGGAAGGAACATTTCAATTACCTCAAGTAGCTTTGTCCAGAAGTCGACCAGGGAAACCATTCAAGGAATGTAGCAAGAGACGAAAAACGCAAGAAGTGCGAAGAAAAACAGATTTGCAGATCCTTTCTCATGCAACCCAATCCCCAACTAAATGCCGCTGGACATCGAAATGATTCTCCGGTGGTTAAAGAAATCATTGAATATGGTGATAAAATATTTTTGGCCGGCTAGACCTGTCAAATACCCCTCTATGTGTCGTAAGAAGCGTTATTCAATAATCATTGAGAAATAAACCAAACATTGAAAATACGAACATACATCTATATCATGTGGTTAGAAAGAGAATCCCTTAATCACGGTAGCTTAATTGTTAGGGATTAGCACACCATGTAAGATCGATAAAATGAGATATTGTTTGTTTTATTTTTTGTCCTATCAGAATACATATTTATATGCCAGGAGTTGAGTTGACCGAGATTACGCTCCTTCATTATCTCTTTCTAATACCTATTTGTTGATAATACCTACTTAATGTGGGCAGGATGTGCACCAGTAGATCGATCTATGGCTAGTCTAACATAATAACTTGTTTTAGTCGGACTAGATGTCGCCTCTGTAAGGTGGGTCTCAGATCCATCATTGAGTTGGGGAGTTAGAAATCAGTTCAGCGTTGCCCTCTCCATCCCCAAATTTGCATACCAGCATTTCTTCAACGTGTACTAAACGTTTGGTAAGGGATACAGTGGTCTTGAGCGGTCCAGGAAAAAAAATAAATTCGGGGGAGGGGTATACCGATAGGGAAAAAACAAGTAAAAAAACATAATTAAAACGCAAAAAACAGCATATTTATTTATTAAAAAATTAGGTACTGCATTAAATTGTGTAAACACCTAAATATTATTATATTAGAAAATTCGTAGAAATTAGATACTTAAATTTATTCAACTTATGATGTCTTTCCCGAAATTTAAGAGGAATCAATTCCCCTCCTGAATCCGTCTCTGTTAGTGGTTATGTTTCTCCATAGGTTCCCCGTTCGCATTGAAATTGCGGGTCGAGTTTGTTAATTGTGTTTTTTTTATTTGTTGATCTCTTATTTTTTCATATTATAACTCATTCTTTAATCTGTTTTACATATTTTGATGATTTTAATTCCAGTATTTTGTATTATTTTTCCTTTTCTTTTAATTATTAAAAACGAAATTTTAATCGAAACTTGGGACAATGGGTTGTAGAAGTTCTGATAGTTATTATACTAATCATTTCAATGATACTAAATTAAAACAATGAGAAACTATCAAGCATTAGCTGTATAAAAATAATACCGAATTGGATCGCTGACCGAATAAGGAAATATTGATTAAAACGCACCCTTAAAAAAAAAAAAAAAATGTATGGTAGCTTAGGGAATTTCCCAATCTCAGCACAACAAACCGTTGGTATAGTTATTAAGAGATAATCAGTTTGAAACAACGAATGCAATATATTCCCAATAATAACATCTGTTGGCACTGTTGGAAGTTACAAACGCCATTTTAGTAGCTGTTAATGATTCAACACAGTAACTCTCACTAACTGTCAATAATGAATGAGGGTAATTTTTGTTTAGGAAGTCCTTCTAAATATAAATTAACTCCTTATTTGCTGATTCATCGAAATCGATTGCTCCCCAGAGATATAATGATCTTTATTTCAACCAGGTTGGGTCCATCAGTGCCGTGAATCATCAAAGCAAGTTGAATATGGAACCATTCAATTCTAATACCTATTATATTTGCATAGTTTCAAAAAGCATGATTAGTTCAAATCAATAATTCTGCCAAGAGGCTAGTCTATTGCTCGTTGTGATTTTCTATCAATCTGTGTAATCTACGATTGTATTTTCATTTTGTATCTGGTCTTCATAAAAAGTTGTATCAGCTGTGAAAATGTGGAGTGAAACATGTTTTTAAAATTTTGCAATATCATTGTTAGGGGATCAGACTAAAGATTGAGCTATCATCATGTAAAGTTATCAACAGTATCTAACTCCAAAAAAAAAAAAAAAAATATCTGCCACGTATACCTGTGATATAAGCTGGGATTTCCAGGTTTATGTTTTTCATCATATTTAATAAATTTAAAAACCTATAATATTGTAAGAAAGTTCCTTACACGATTTGTTCAAAATGTAACGCTCATGGCCACCTTTACGAGCAATAATTAACGTATTGTTATGGCAATACAGAGGCTCTAATTCATACTATATTTTGTAAGTATTGTATAATCAGATTTTTGTCTGGTCCTCCAACTAAAATATTGGTAAAAGTCAATGTTAAAAAGGAAGTTTCTTTTTTTTTTTTTTTTTTTTTTTTTTTTTGAGATTTTGAAAGGGTAAGTTGATAGTTTACATAAAGTTAGTATCAGGGTCATTTTACCACAAAGCGCCAAACGCTGTTGCCATTTTCCCAGAAAAGGCAATGGATTCCGAAGCCCCTCAACAGTTTGGTACAATAAAAAAAAAAAAAAAAGTGAAAAATTGCTGTATATTCTGAAATATTTTTTGTTTATGCTCTGAAGATTTATTTACCATAATTATTAATGCGTAAAATCCTGTTTATTACTACTTGAAATCACTATTGTCCTCTCCACGCCCTGGGGGTCTTTCCCCTGGAATACTGTTTTCTAAGTTTACTTATAATTAATTAATGCACCCTACACTTGTAGAACCAATTATCCTAATTCAATCAGTGCAATATAAATATACTTATTGATATTTTATTCGGGACGATTCGCCCTTTGTGAAAAAGGGCCTATGAAAAAATTATTAACATACCTATATTTAAGAATTTAAATATTTAAGCTATTTTATCATTGTTAACTTTAAAAACGTAAGTAATAACATAAAATATATGTTAAAAGGGGTTTGAACAAAAAATATTCTGAAAAGGAAATCGTTTATTCAACAATCCAGTGTTGAATAAAGTTAGAAAACCGTACAACTGACAGAGATAATTAAAAATGGTAACAAATCGAAAAGCCGCCAATTTTGAACAAATCGAAAAAAATTTCTATTTTTACAAACATTATTTCTTAACGTATTTTTCAATATCAAAATCTATAAACATTTATGTGCTTAAGTTCTTCAATATCATACAAATTTAATTTTGCATAACTGAATATTTATTTATTTACGTATTATCTAACGCGTTTCCCCAATCGGCCATGATGAAATAAAATAATTAAATATATAAAAAATATTCAAGTTATATGTTTTAGTATGTTTCAAGTTAATTTAAATTAGTTTTTTTACTCACTTTTCTTCCCTGCCATGTTGGAAAACCGGAATTAGGTAAATTATTTAAATAGGATATTACACCTATCAAAAAGAAGTAACAGTGCCAATTAGCAGCCTATCTCTACCCTAAGGTACCCTCCAGTGATGAAATCTCAAATAAATAAATACAAAAAATACTGAAAGCGATAGGTACGCCTTTCCAACCATTGTCCATTGTTCGTACTACTTCTCACGGCAGCAAGGTCGTATTTCTTGGCTGCAAGATCCTTAAATGAATATCCTACCTCAAGGAAATAATCAGGATAATAATAATTATCCGTTAAAGCTACTTTTCTATGGAAATACAGTTTTAGAACAAGGGAATCAATGAATAAACAATTTTTATTCTCGTTTTTTGAAGTTATCTAGTTTTTTGAAATCTCTGTAGAGGGGAGGGAGGGAGCAACACAATATAAATTGATAAAATCAATTTTTTTTCTAATTTTCGATAACAGATATAATGAAATATAGATTTAGATTGGTATTCGTTTCTATAAAAAAGAAGAAAAAAAAGGTTAAAAAAACATACAAAATATTTAGATAATTTGTATAACAACTTGTCACAGTAAATAAAAATAAAAATATCAATATGAAGAGGGAGATGAAAAATATAAATAACATTTATTCATACACCATTACCTTCAGAACTCTGTTGTAGGCTCTTCGGCGCCTTCTATGGCTTCTTGTCCTTTCAAAGTAACTTTTTTCAGCCATCTCCTTCACACAAAAATGCACAGGCTATCTCTTACATCGGATCATCTTACAACAACGGGACCTTAGCGAGGAAATATTTATTATGCAATTTTGATAAAAATATAAATATATCATTTTCAAGAAAATGGTTGCATCGAAAAGTATCTTTAAACCATTGAGTTGCAGATTCAGATATCTACTGACACGCGCTAAAATTTTGTTTTACAAGGTAAAGATTACCCTAGTCCTTTAACGATTCATAATAATACAAATATGTGCATTATAAACTATATATATATAATGACAAAGCGACTAATCTTTTTATCAAATTTTATATAACTCAATAGGCACTTGAACAAATAAATATGCGAATTGAAAATCAAAAACATAGTAAAAAACGATTGTGCTCTAATTCTAAATAGATAGAATTTTATACTCATAACTGACAGTAATCGAACATAATTTGTGCTTTTTTTTATCAACAACAGATAGAAATATTAGAAAAAAAGAAATTAATCGTAAAGGAAGTACAAAGTTCCGCAATTGCTCTTAAACTTTCTGGTTTTTATGCAATCGTTAACATATCTCTCATTAGTTAGAAAGTTGAAAATCAAGTCTCCTTTTCGATATGTCGCCAGGTATAATAATTGCAAAATCTATTTATCATTCATAAAAAAAAGTTGAATAACCTTTACGACATTTAAATATATTATAAGAATTTTCTCACGTAGTAGAGGACATGTTGAAATAGATTATTGCAATCAAACAGAATATGTTCTTAACAATAAGTGCAGTAATGAAAAGTGAAAGTGTAAAATGTAAAATTTTAAACATTGAAATTAATGTTCCAATCGTTCTGCTTGTGTACATATTGAACAATGGCTGAACTAATAAAAAGGGTGTCGTTGGATATAAACACGTAAAAAAATAGGTTTTAAGTCTTGCCGTCTTTATTACTCACAGTTGTTGAGACCATATTAGTTCAAGCAAAAATAGATTAGAATAATTTCAAAATTATTTAATATTTGACTGTTGCGATTTTCTGCATCCATAGATCCAGTTGTGTATGGCATATCACTATTATTTATACAAAAATTCCACATATTTTAACGCTCATTAATTAATTTGATCAAAGCTACAATTGTTTTGTGTGTGTGTGATGGATTTCTATTTAATTTTTAAAAGGGAGTTTACGGCCATGGGCGCACATGCTAACTTAACTACTTACTACTTAGATAATGTTTACTTAGCCCAAAAAAAAAAAAAATAAAAAATAAAAATAAGTCATAAAAAAAACAACTTATTTATGGTAAATGAAGCCGACTGGAAACGACTTTACCGACTGATTTTGATTTAACACCTTATTTAAACGTATAATTAAGTTGTCTTGAATAACAATCAAATTTCACCCTCATTAATATAGTCTAGGCTTAGATATAGAATTCCGTTTTTAGAGTGCCTTTTGCATTCCTTATTTTAAATAATTATCCATCTCTGGAAATAATTAGTAATAAAAATGGGGAAATATAAATTATGAAATATAATCACTTAACTAAAGGGGAAAAAAATATAAATATTATTTTCTGTTGTAAGCTGTTATGTAAGTAAGCTAATTTCCAGAAATAAAAGTAGTCAAACGGAGGGGGCACTTTATTTCATAATTTTTTTCCAATTTTTACCTTTTTTCGATGATCTCAAAAACGGCTTTAACGATTTTTATCAAATTCGTCATGTTTAATGAAAATTAGGTGTTCTTTAATTTAATATCAGGTAAGCTTTATCATTATTAAAATGTTCTGAGGGGGCTTTTTTTGGTGGGTAGGGACCTTTTTTGTTTGTTTTTTTGTTTCTTATAAAGTACCTTTGTTTTTGTTTATATGGAGAAATTAACTGTCTCTCGTTACGCCTAAAAATAAGAAATGGCTAAATATGAGATATGATAAAAATAAAGAAAACATAAAGAGGAGTAAAAAAGAAAAATGTTCAGTAAACTCATAAAACTCGTTGAGCCCACGCATTGAGTACGCCTTTAGTGACAGACCATTGTTCATAATTAAAGCCGTTCTGTTCATTTGAGAAGTGGCAATTAACAAAACGCAATTCCTAATCTAAGTAAGTTGGTAAGTGAAAGTTGTGTGTTGCGCGCTCGCACTAAATCTTTTTAATTACTTTTTACACGTAGGGGACACCGAGGAGAGTTAAAACAATTTTCACATTTTGTTTCATACCCTAAATAATATTGACAGAAATCGTAGGATATTAGTACCAATCGATAGGGCATTCTTTACACTATTGAATGAAAAACATAAAGAAATTGTAAGCGTTAAATAATGTGGTTAAAAATCCACTTAACCGTAACAAGTCAACTTGTTTCAACTCCCCTCATACCTAGGTGAGATAAAACAGGGGTCGAGGAGAGTTGAAACATGTGATTTTTGAGAAGTGTTAAGGTCTGTTAAACGTATTTATTAAAATTAAACTTTTGAAGTACGAAACAAACTTTTTTATAATAGTTTGTGCACCTATATCAGTTAAGTAGGTATCTACATGTCTAAACAAACAATCAACTCCTAAAGTAGTTAAAAGTACCATCACGTCCTATTCGTAACATTAATTAAAATAACAGTAAGATAAACAAATGTTTTTACATTATAAATCTTTGAAATAAAATAATTTCTAACCCTTATTTATTAACTTTCAACCGTTTCTTAAGTATTAAAATCAGTTTTGATCAGTATTTCTTAAAATATTTATGTTACAATAATCTCACAAAAGTCAAAAATAAAAATATTATGATAATGAAAAAGGTCAATCTGACAAGCAGTAGTGGCAAACAGAAAGTTCCCCACCAGTGCCAGTGTAATGAGTATTCCACACATTGCACCCATTTTTATTTGGCTCTGCTATTTAAAAATGACTCTAAAAACAAAGGCAAAAGGATTCTTCTTCTTCTGCAGAATAGGGGCTATAGTAACCAATGTTACCCTTTCTGCGGAAGCATGCCACTCACTTGTTTTTGTCCTCGCCGGGCAAAACGGGGTGAGTTGAAACAGCTCTTTCAAATCTCCTCGTTAAGAAAAAATCTCCCAAGTTTTAATTAATCCACAATCAAGAAGCAACTATACAGAAATCAATTGTATCAAACATATATAATAAATCATTAGTTTATGAGCTTTCGAAACATATATAACTTAAACCAAAATGCAAAGCCCTTATCGAAATATAGGTGTAAAAAAAACGTTAAAAGCTCACTTTTCACGATTTTTGTCACGTAGCACGCAGAACTCCCTAACAGCGTGACTTACGTCACTGACACGAACTGACACGTTAGCGGGCGGGGGGGGGGGGGGGGTGATCGATGAACGAAGTTAGCCATATCGCTAGCGATTTTAAATTACGAGAAATCTTTGCTGTTTCAACTCATCTCTGTCCACAATTTTCGAATCCCCTCGGTCTCCCCTAATTATCATTTTCTTATTTTACATTATTTCTACTTAATATTTCATTAGTTATAAATTTTCTTTATTCTTAAACTTGTATGTATGTATTTTTACATGATAATATATTACGCTAATTGTTTTAAAGATGTAATTAAATAAGCGTTATGTCGCAAGATGGCAAGCGTAGAAATAAATGCACTCGCTAAGGGGTTACCGTAATGAGAAAATGGGGAAAAAAGTAGATTACACGTGGCCTAATATTTCATGTCTTAACAAAACCTCTTAGAACAATTATGTCTTGAAGAAACATTAGTCGAGAAGATTTATCTTGTAAACTATAACAGACGTTATTAAAAAGGATTGGATCCAACTTTGTATCCATTACAGGTAAAGGTGAAGTGTTAGATAAGCATACAGAACTGGTCCCTATGATGCAAGAGGTATAGGGTGGCCTGACCCATTTGGTAGCCCGGCTCTGGATGAGGGCCCTTCCCATGGTTCGAGTGGATGAGCAATCGCTAAACGCTCCGGGCCTTTTCGCTCCATCACCCCACGCCGGGTCTCAATTGTTGCTCGAGGCCTTTGCGACATGCTGCTAACTGACTTGGCACTCGGCTAAATACTTCCTATTGTGAATGTAAATCCGAGGGCTAAGCCTCCTCATTCAGACCACCTATCAGTAATCCCTAAGCCCAATAATGTACCTAGGGATTATAAATTTGTTAAGAAAATGAAATGTGTTAGGGAGTTACAAAAAATAATTACCATTAAATTATTAATTGAGTGCATCCTGTTGCAGTATCGGATTACATTTATTTATATGTTTACATTGCGGTGGACGTTTCGGACGATGTGTCCATATTCAGAATAGAATAGAATAGAATATAGAATAATTATTTATTTTCTTCAAAATTTAAAAAGAAATATATAAAATAACGATAGGATGGACATAGTCCGTTTGCTAGAATAGTGTCCATATTCATCACCAACCATTTTTTTCGTGTAAATATTAAGTGAACTTTTGGCATTCCAGTTAGAGAATTTGTCAATTAATGGTGAATTTAATTTCTTCTACATCTTGTTGCATGCATGTAAAATATCTGTAGTAATTATGCCCTTAGTCTAGAGAGACTAATTAGCATGTCACATTCATGCAACAAGAAATTAAATTCACCATTAATTGACAAATTCTCTAACTGAAATGCCAAAAGAATTCACTTAATATTTACAAGAAAAAAGGTTTGGTGCGAAACGTCCACCGCCATGTAAACATATAAATAAATGTAATCTGAGACTGCAACAGGATGCACTCAATTAATAATTTCAAGTAAATGAAGCAGTCTACCAAGATTACAATCAAATTTAAATTCCTATTTTAGAATAAATTCTAATTCCTATCCTACATTATTTATTGTCAAATAACAGTTTGTTTTTTTTTATCCGCTACAGTACAACAGTGCAAACATAATACTCCAGTGCGTGTGAATTAAAGAAGTCTCTATTTAGTTGCTAATAATAATGAAGGGTTAACGAACGAAGGAAGGCTTAGGTTCGATGCCAACGCCACAATTCGCTAATAAATAGCCAACCATATCTCCCGCCCGCCATCCAGACCCAACTTCGACAGAGCTATTTAGTTGTTATGAAAATATTATTTAGTAATCATTGAAACACAAATTTTTCATTAAATAGGTATTTACCAACAAGGACTTAACTGAACTCTTTCTCACGCGCAGGAGGCCTTTAATTATTAACAATGGGCAGTTGCCAATGAAGAAGAAAATAAGAAAAAGTTGTCAATGCGTTTTAACTGTTGTCGGAACATTGGTGCCAAATACAAAAGTAGAAATTAACATAAAACAAACACAGGTACTTTACAAAAGAAAATTTTCCTTCTTCACTGAGGCTTCATCGGAACGTTTCTATGAAGATAAAACCTACCTGATATTAAACATTACTTGATTCTCATTAAACATGACAACTTAAATGAAAATCGTTAGAGCCGTTTGTGAGAAAATCCAAAAAAAAACAACGTAAAAACGTGAAAAATTTATGGAATTAATACCCCTCTCCGATTACTCAATTTTGGTGAAATCTTTGCTGTCACATCGCGGGCATATACCTAATTTTAAGCTCATACGGTTTATCTTTTATGTGCTAGTCTGTTCAAACATACGTACATATCGCAGGTTATTGGCTATTGTCGTATAATGAACATTTTTTTTTGTAAATTCAGTAATTTTCTAATATCAATATTCTCTACCACATAGGAGCAATCAAATAATTAATGGAAACATCAAGCCTTTCAGGTAGCTTGTGTTACCTGACGTCTTTCAAATGTTAGTTGACGTTTAATCGAAATAGATTAAATAACAAAATAAAAATAAGATATAAATTATAAATAATCTATATGGACCTTTCCTTGTCTTAGAGAGATTCGACCTAGATACGAACGCCGATTCGATTCTGACCAGTGAGAATTGACTTTCATTCCATGACAAATCTGAATATCTCCTTACAACTAAAAGGGAACTGGATAGTTTGGTATCGAGATAAATAGATAAGTGAGGAGTAACTACTTGATCAAATAGAATAATAGATACTCTCTTGTTATCCATTAGGTATGCCAACCTTTAAGGTTGTTGCTAGTTATATTTCTTTTTATAAGAAATCTAATAGAAACTGTATAACTTTTTTAAACTACAGGATAATTATTATCGCTAGTTTTAACAAGCAGGGCCACTGAAATAGAGCCGCCATATATCATACCAGCTTAACTAAAGTGTAGGACGGTAAGGTGGAGGAGCTTTGAACAAACAAGGACCTCGGATGAATGAATAGCTCGAAACAATGGAGAATAATACAATGGGATGCAGGTCCCACTTGGAAAATGTATAATTTAAAATTCCAGAAATACAAGATGTTTCGACCCTCATGAATTTTAAATAATTCTTAGTGTATGAACTTTCTCTTTTCATTGTCTTTGTCTTAAAGCCTTATTGTACTGTTGTTGTATTATGTTTTGTACTGGTCGTTTAAAGAATATCCATCATTCTAAGACTATGAAATTCAAAACGTGATTGTAGTTCTTAATGTCTTACCCACTAAAATAAAATAAACAGATGTAAAGATCCGATGTTAACAACAGTAGTATCGTTTGTAACAATCAATGAATTCTAAATTGTAGAAGGTTTTAAACTTAGTTCTGTTACAAATAAACAATAAGGAGGTAAATAAAATATCTGTCTTTTAGATACAGCTGTATTTTTACTTTCACTTACCTATATATGAAATATATAGTAAGGGGTAGTAGTAGGTATTGCGATCGTGAAAAATTTCGACTTCCGGTTTTCAACGGAAATACACGTTTTGGGGTCCCCTGAGTCCAAATAACCAAGTCCCGCGAAATGGTCAGTGTGTGTGAACAGACTAGCTCAAATACTATAAACCGTGCGAACTTGAAATTGGGTATTTAGTGTATGTATATGCCCGCGATGTGACAGCAAAAATTTCATCGAAAGTGATCAACCTGAGGGGGGACTTTACCTAATAAATTTTGTATCATTTTCACGTGTTTTTTTATTTACTCAAAAACTGCTTTAACGATTTTGATTTAACTCGGCATTTGGAGTATTTATATGCCCGCGATGTGACAGCCAAAATTTCATCAATATTGATCAATTGGAGGGGACACTTTACTTAATAAATGTGGTCCCATTTTCACGTATTTCTTTTATTTACTGAAAAACCGCTTTAACGATTTTGATTAAACTCGGTATTTGGTGTATGTATATGCCAAAGATGTGATAGCCAACATTACATCGAAATCGGTCAAACGGAGGGGGCACTTTATTTCATAACTTAAACGAATTAAGACGGCTTTAACGATTTTGATCAAATTCGTCATGTTTTATGAAAATTAGGTGTCATTTAATATCAGGTAAGCTTTATCATTATTATAATGTTCTGAGGGGGCTTAAATGGGATAGGGGCCTTTTTTGTTAGTTTGTTTTTTTGTTTCCTATAAAGTACCTTTGTTTTTGTTTATATGGAGAAATAAACTGTCTCTCATTACGCCTAAAAATAAAAAATGGCTAAATATGAGATATGATAAAAACCAAGTAAACATACAGAGGAGAAAAATTAAGAACATCTAATGATATCTATTTAAAATTACTAATTAGGCAAATAACAAAGTGAAAAAAATTCATTAAACTTTTCTATAAATAAAGAAGAAAGAAATTTTAATAGCTTAAAGTTAAGAAAAATATGTTCAATGAACATTAGCTATTACTTTATTAACTCCAGGGTAGAATTCCAACAATTCAACGATTTTCGGATATGGTTGGAGATCATGCAATTACTATGGTATTCACCTTTTTTTATATGAACGTTGTAAAGTTTCGGGTTTTTTAGTTGGAAGCTCTTCCAAACCACGAAAGCTGGATTCCTCTGCTCCATATCCCCATAACATAAGAGAGAAACATTAGTCCAAGTTATGAAATTTTTCCTTAGCTACTCAACGAGTCTACGAAAGGTGAATGATTATTATTATGAATGGAATAGCACTATCATTCTTTTAAGTTTATCAGCGGAAAATTAAATAACCTTTTTTGTCTGATCAGAAACTTATGAGATTCAGGTTACATTACTAAACTTTAGTTTGTAAAGAACTTCATCATGTAATCAATAAATTTTTACTAAAACATACCATAAAACCTCTCAAAGTTTGGATGCATCTATCCATACTCATTCCAGCTTCGAAGCATGGAAGGTAAAGAACAGGTAAAAATTCCAGAGATGAGGGCGTATGAAGGATACTGAGAAAGATCTATAGAAGGAATAGTGGAAGAGTAGAGCAGAACGGAAGGAGGTCGGAACTAACTCGTAGCCAGGCTAACATTTCTTATTAGGCCTTGTCCGTTAGCTCCGCTGCGGCTCCATACACCACGCCGCCTCAGCTGGGCTCTTCTTCCCTCAACAGTACCCAACATTGACATGGATATGATGAATGCTGATACTCTGGGTACCTACAAACATGCATTTTATAAATTACCGAAGAAAATGGCTTTACTAAGTGTTCAGACGTAATACCCAAGGTTGATAAAAAGCCGGAGAACAACTGAAATAAAATGACCTTCTCATTCCTACTTATATTGAAGGTAATAAAACATTTTGTTTTCATAATGGAAATGCCTCAAACATCAATCGGATTTATATTTCCTTAATTTACTGGACTCAGGGAATTATTTTACTACACCCTTCATTCTTCCTTAAGTTCAAGAAAGTCCTCACCACAAAAGACGTTCATGCATTGCGATCGTTTCAATTCTATGAACCTACCATCTTTGTAAAAAGGGAACATTTTAGGGAAAAAATAGTACAAAGAGCATGAGAAATAGAACAGTAGCTTAAATGTTATTTGCCTTCAAGAGCAGAAAAGATGTGGTCAGAAACCTTTCTGAATAGCAAAAATTCTGGGTCGGAATCAAACTGATTATAAGGGCAGATACTCCCCTAGTAAATATGAGGAACAAAACTACAAATTAAATACATTTTTATTAATTCACTTAACTTATAATTTATTATATAAACAAAGATTTTTATTTTTCAATAATACTAAGCTTTATTTGAAAAATTAATTGTCTTTCATATTCAGAATGCCCTTCCCCCTCCCCCGATTTTAAGACTTTTATCAGCCTGCCCCATAAGAAATTTCTTTTACTAGCATTCCCCCTGGAGAAAATCCGGCGGACTGCCATGGAAATAGTAGAATTTCCCATAGATATGGTATAAAATAAAATCCTATAAAACAGTAAATAGTAAAAATAAAAAGGTGCATAAAATAAGCTAATTGAAAGACTTTTGAAATTCAATGGTTGGTATAATATTAATAAGGAATAATAGATTGTTTGCTTAACGCCACTCTATGCTCTACACTAAGGCTTTTCGGACGATACTACAGTGTCTATCCGAGTCTACAATTTTTATTTTCTAGATCTTTAACGCTTACCTGACATCGCACAGGCTCGAGATCTCCATTTTACGCCTACGGCTAGGCCAAAAATCCTAGACCACCGTTGCATGCGAACCCGCGACCTTTAGCGTAGCAGGCTGCTACGGTAGCCTCTACACCATGGTGAACCCCATAATAGATAGTTTTTATTCCTAATTTAAATACGCGAAACAATCAATCCAGATTTTCTATATGTTATAATTAATATGCACGAATGAGTTAATTTATAATTCCAATTTGATTCATAATAACAGATATATGCATTAGTCAGCGTTAGAAAACAATGATAGGCATTTATTTGTGAAAGCCACCGTTCCTAATCTTTGAAAATCAAAAACGTTCTGTTGAGTCACGTGAATTAATCAGTTTCATTAGTCTTAAATAACTGAAGCCTGAAAAACAGGGGACATAGCATTAATTCTTTTTGTTAAAGCTAGAATTATCAGTATTAATTCTTTATATATTACAAAAATAACTAGATATTGCCTACTTGCATAAAATATATAAGATATTTTTTATTGTAGTTTTTTAAAGAGGTATACAAAAATTTAGTAGCGTTTTTTTATATATTGTCATCAAAATTTTATTAACATTTTTATCCCTCATTTCTGTTTTCCAATAAAATATTGGGCATTCTAAGAACTAATAATATTATTAATTTTTATTTTCACTTACCTATATATGAAATATTGTTCGAAATATAAGGAAATTATTGCGATCGTGAAAAATTTCGACTTTCGGTTTTCAACGGAAATACACGTTTTGGGTCCCCTGAGTCCAACTAACCAAGTCCTGCGAAATGGTCTGTGTGTGTGTGTGTGTGTGTGTGTGTAAACAGACTAGATCAAAAACTATAAACCGTAAGAATCTCAAATTGGTTATTTTGTATATGTATATGCCCGCGATATGACAGCAAAAATTTCATCAAAATTGGTCTAAGAGAGGGATTTTTTTTTAACTATACGATTCTTTTTTAACTTTATATGTTTTTTTCGATTTTCTCAAAAACGGCTTTAAATATTTTGATCAAATTAATCATGTTTAAAGGGAATCAGGTATTCGTTATTATCAGGTAAGCTTTATCATTATTAATATGATCTGAGGGGGCTTAAATGGGGAAGGCGCCTTTTTTGTTTTCCTATGAAGTACCTTTGTTTTTGTTTATATGGAGAAATTGTTATGAATAAAATGAAAATGTCTCCCTTTACGACTAAAAATAAGAAATGGCTAAATGTGAAATATGAAATAAATCAAGTAAACATTTACAGGAGAAAAAAATAAAAATATTCCGTCAACTCTTAAAACACGTTGAGCACATGCTTTAATGTCAGACCATTGCTTATAATTAAAGCCGTTCTGTTCATTTAATGGAAATTTAAAGAGCAAATACAAACAAAAATAAGTAAATGAATGTGGAAAAATGTGTGACTTTAAGAAATGGCATGTAACAAAACGCGTCAATTTCTAATCAAAGTAAGGCGTAAGTGAAATTTGTGTGTTGCGCGGATCGCATTGGATTTTTTTACACATGAATTATACTAGTTGAAAAATGCTTATTCGTATAATAGCAATTTCAGTAATCTATTTAAATAAAATAAATTATTTATGAGTGTTTTTTATAAATATTTATAATAGACAGTGGCTAAAAATGGACATAACGTGAATGAAAAAAAAAAAAAAAACATTCAGTGCTAATCTAAGTTTCTTGTTTTAAATGTTATAAGAGAACCTTTAATGATTACCTAAATTAATTTTTTTAAAGGAAAGTGGAAGTAGAAAACGATTTAAGATTAATAGGTAATGTTTTTTGGATTTAATACTGATATAATCAATCAATTTTTTTAAACTAGCTGATCCGTACTGATTTTAATGACTGAAATCGCCTGTTTTTGCTTGTAATTCCAAATGTCGTTGAAAATCGGAAAAGCATACATAACCAAAAATGTTCGTCTTGAAAAACTAAAACAAAATTGAGACCTTTGAAAAAACCCTGCGATTATTTTGAAATTTTCTCTCAGACTTTTTGTTTACAACTTCCAAACGAAGGGATTAATCGAAACTATGTATATGACCGAAAATGTTCTCCTTGAAAACCTGAAAAGATTGAAGCCATTCAGAAGCTTCTATGACCACTTTGATTTTCAAAAACCCCGGTTTCGGCTTATAACTTGTAACCGAAGGCGAAATGAATGATTTGTATATTTTTCCGGTGTAGCAGTTAAGGAAATCTTTAAAATGATGCCGCATTCATAAAATTTGATACAGTATTATGGAAGTTAAGGCCTACCGACAAAAAAAAGGCTTTGAGAAATAATATATTATATGATTCGAAATGTTTGAACTTCACTATTACTCCAGGTCTTAGTATTTTATTGGGTTTTTTATTATACATAAAAACAATTTTATAAAATGTGTATATGGATATTTAATTTTTTCTGACATTTTTTATAAATCTACAACGCAATTCTTAAAATTGTAAGCCAGTTTCTCCTCTTTAAAACGTTAAAAACATAGAGGCCCGAAATATTTTATATTTTTATTGATCTTTTGATATTGAAAAAGATTAATCATATGTGCATCGAAAAATGATTTACTACTTTGATATGTTGGATAACTGTCGAATATGTTTTTCGACATTTACATCCTCGCCAAAAAAGTACATTAGGAATGGAGGTGAGGACTGCGGTATGAGAACTCAGTTGTGAGAATCCTGACCTCGTTTTTACCTTCCCATCTGCGTGCTGCCTTTTATAAAATTGAAATTAAGACCTTTAAAAGAAACATTCATGAGAATGAGCGATATTCCTGTTGCCTGCTTACGTGACAACTTATCCCACATATGTTTTAATAATAATTCTACTATCTTAATGATTTATCAAAGGTTATTTAATATTAATAAGCATTCTATAAACTACAATAACTATTATATAAAAATTTTATATAAAATGAACATGAATATTTAATTTTTTCTTACAGTTTTTTAAATCTACAAAGTAATTCTTTAAATTGTAACCCAGTTTGAATTATATATTGAATTTGAGTATGAATTATTTTATAAGTATATCTGCGTGTTGCCTTTTATACAACTGATATTAAGACCTTTAAAAGAAACATTCATGAGAATTCAGCGATATACCTGGAGCTGCCTGCGTACGTGACACCTTATCCCACATATGTTTTAATAAAATTTTACTAACTTAATGCTTTATTAAAGGTAATCTAATACTAATAAACGAAACGACAGCCTACAATTCCATCTAACATAATTTTAAACAATACTTCGATTTCTATAGCTAAAACAGTTCAATACCTAGGGGTCACGTTCGAAAGCAGGCTATTATTTAACCACCATATAAATTCGAAATTGGAAAACGCGAAGAAAATAATGTACAAAATGTATCCATATTTTAATAAAAAATCGAAATTATCCAGCAAAAATAAATTAATTCTATAAAAAACTGCACTCCGACCTATCATAACTTATGCCTGTCCCATATGGGGCTTCACTAACAGAACGAACATCAATAAACTACAAGTATTCCTTAACAAATGCCTCAGAATTGTTAACAACTACCCATATTACACTAGAATAACTGAAATGCACTCAGAAATAAATATAGACAGCATACAGGAATACATATATAAACTGACCCATAATTTCTTCCAATCTTGCACAAACTAGTTAATCCCATTAATAACAGAAATAGGAAATTATACAAAAACAACAACCCGTAGTTACAAGGATAAAAGAACGAAATATATATTATTGTAAAAATTATTTAATCGTTTATATTTTATTTAATGATTTGTACTTCATTCTATTTAAAGATATGTATTTTATTTTATTTTAATCATTGTTTTGGTTTTTTTTTTCCTTTTTTTTTTTTAACAAATTGTATAAAACAGTTTTAAATTAAATTGACAAGAAAATGAATTGAATAAGGGAGTACCCCAATTAATTATAAACATGTATATTTTGTAAATATGAAATAAAATTATTATATAAAAAAAAAAAATCTGGTGCGTGCGCGCAACATACAACTTTCACTTACCACCTTACTTAGATTAGAAATTGACGTGGTTTGCTAAATATCATTTCCCAAAGTCACACATTTTTCTACATTCATATCTTATTTTTGTTAATCCTTAAAGCCGTTTTTGAGTAAATAAAAAAAACCCGTGAAAATGATACAAAATTTATTAAGTAAAGTCCCCCCTCCCGTAGATCAATTTTGATGAAATTTTTACAGTCATATCTCGGGCATATAAATACATCAAATACCAAGTTTGATCAAAATCGTTAAAACCGTTTTTGAGTAAATAAAATAAAAACGTGAAAATGATACAAAATTTATTAAGTAAAGTCCCCCCTCCGGTTGATCAATTTTGATGAAATTTTTACAGTCATATTTCAGGCATATAAATAGATCAAATACTCAGTTCAATCAAAATCGTTTGAGCCGTTTTTGAGAAAATCGAAAAAAACTTAAAAAGTTATTAAATAAAGTACCCCCTCCCTTTGAGAAAAATTGATGAAATTTTTGCTGTCACATCGCGGGCTTATACATACTCTAAATACCCAATTTCAGGTTTGCACGATTTATAGTTTTTGAGCTAGTCTGTTCACACACACACACACAGACACACAGACACACACACACACAGACCATTTCGCGGGACTTGGTTATTTTGACTCAGGGGACCCCAAAACGTGTATTTCCGTTGAAAACCGGAAGTCGAAAATTTTCACGATCGCAATACTTCCACTTACTATATATTTCATATATAGGTAAGTGAAAGTAAAAATTAATAAGAATTCTATAATGTTCTGTGACTATTATATAATATGTATTTTTTCTGATAGTTTTATAAATCTACAATGTAATTCTTCAAAATTGTAACCCAGTTTCTCACCTTTAGAATTTTAAAAACATAGAGGCCAGAAATATGTATATTTTCATTGATATTTTGATACTGAAAAAATTAATAATATGTGCATCGAAAAATTAATTATTACTTTGCGTAATTTAATATTAATAAGAATTCTAGAGAGCCGATTTTCTTTTAGTTCCTCAGTTTTCGGCTTATAACTTGTAACCGAAGGCGAAATGAATGATTTGTATATTTTTCCGGTGTAGCAGTTAAGGAAATCTTTAAAATGATGACGCATTCATAAAATTTGATACAGTATTATGGAAGTTAAGGCCTACCGACAAAAAAAAAAGGCTTTGAGAAATAATATATTATATGATTCGAAATTTTTGAACTTCACTATTACTCCAGGTCTTAGTATTTTATTGGGTTTTTTATTATACATATAAACAATGTTATAAAATGTGTATATGGATATTTAATTTTTCTGATATTTTTTATAAATCTACAATGTAATTCTTCAAAATTGTAACCCAGTTTCTCACCTTTAGAATTTTAAAAACATAGAGTTCAGAAATATGTATATTTTCATTGATATTTTGATACTGAAAAAATTAATAATATGTGCATCGAAAAATTAATTATTACTTTGCGTAATTTAATATTAATAAGAATTCTAGAGAGCCGATTTTCTTTAAGTTCCTCAGTTTTCATGCCACGAGAGATATAATAACTATTTACTTATTTAATTATGCCTCCCTAACAAGCCTCGCGGTGTAGTAGTACGAATTTTGTATTTGTATTTTTGAGTTTTGTGTAGTACGAAATTCGCGGTAGTAATACGAATTTTGGCCATATATCAATATATATTTGGCCTCAAAAATCCTCCTTTCTTCATAAGAATGGATATCCTTGAGTTCTCAAATTTAGATAATTCTCCCTAAGCAGTCCTCTTCTTCAGCTGCTCTTTTTGGCGGTCACCCTGGTAGAGGACCCCATCTTCTCAAATAGAAATGGGCAAGGTCAATTGTAGTTTTCTATACGTGCATAAAGGATCTGCAGTACGGCCAGTTTACTTCATTCACCAGCTGAGGGAAATCGTTCTCTGTAAGGACGTAGATTCCAGTTTTCCTTAGTAGTTTGGCCATCAGTGGCTCAAGGGCAATCCACATTTATGTACTCAGCTGTCACTGGAATTCCGCAACTAGGGCGCAGGGGATCTACATCCTTTCCGGGACTTTGCAGTTCGCATGGGAAATCATACATAGATGAATATTAACTCTCTTTCTAGCCTATAGGTTGATACCATAAGTGAGATTAAATAAAGAAATGTGGATGGTATCAGAACATTATTCTAGTACTTTACCTAACATAAGCTACCTAAAACATACTATAATGTATAACCCAATCCCTGTTCTAAAAAGCCATTTTGCATACTATTCCACACCCACTGCTTTGCGATGAGATATGTAATAAAAAATAAATCTAGAAAGGAAATAAAAAGTACCCGACTCATTATCTTGGGTGCCTAACAGTTTAAATCACAAAAACATGATAGAATCATTACTAAGATATAATCATTTGTTGAAAAATGATTTCAACCCAAATAGTTAATGGGAGTTTTGATCATTGATTCTGATAAAGGAACTATTTTAAACAAAACCACATAGAATTGTAACCCCTCCTTGTTATCATGCGTGTATAAACATTTGCCGTTCTTTTTCTTGTCTGGTATATCACAGTTTCCGATAATTGTACCGAATTATTTTTTTTTCTCGAAATAGACACAAGGTCGTACTGAAAGGTAGTGCAAGCTATCGAAAGCTCTTGACGAGGACACGGACGGAATGGTTGACGTTAAAAGCGACATAAATCACTATTTTTAGAGACGAACCGACTGGAATAAAATTAGAGAGAAGCGGCAATTTAAATTTAGGCCTCGGACAGCCTGGAGAAAGCATGCCGTTCCACATTCGGCATCCCGCCAAAAAGCTACCCTTTTACTTTCCTCGTCGGGTTGAAGCTTCTTCTTTTCTTTTCTCAGTCCGCCGAAACGGAAAACGGGACTATGCGAGATAGGTCAAGCGGTTCCGCTGATTTTTTCGTTAATTTTAAACATTTAATCCATAATAAAAATAACTCTTCTTTGGATTATTGGTAGGGAGGCAATTTTAAAAAGCGATGCTCTAATTGGGCCACTACAACGCTTTCTCCACAACGCTTGGACTCGTGAAAGAAAGTTTTCCTGAAATTATAGCGAATTAGGATATCATATTTTTCAAAGGAGTATGTTCATAATTCATGATGAAGGGTTATAGGTAGTTCAAGACCCTCTATAACTTACGAATTATACTTCAGATTTTTCAAAGATCAATAGACAACGCGCTATCTACGAGTATATGAAGGCCAAGAAACAAATAAAGCTACTGAAAATTTACATATAAATTGAAACAAAAGTCCATATACAAAGAAATACTTATTGTCAATTTTAACTCAGCCGCGAGAAAAAAAAACCAATAAGAGCGACTTTAATGAAAACTCTTTGGGCTTTTTCCAACAATTTAATCTTCAATCACGTTTCAAAAATTCAGTGGATTATTCCAGTTTATTGAATAATTTAACAAAAACCGGTAACGTAAGTAAGATAGTATAGTAAAATATTATCTGGGACTCTTTTGCTTTAACATTAATGAAAAGAGGAGTATATCCAGAAAAAATCAAGGAGGTACAGTTTCCTATGTCCCAATATGGATAAACGATGAATAAAATACCAGTAAATATAAAAAACTAATTGCAATCGAAATATTTATTTTTAGAATTCAAACATTTTGGAAATCCTCGTCTTGAAGGAGAAAAAGAAAAAGCCGGCTTTGCCCTTTAATTAACATGTGCACAAACACCCACATATACAAGTGTATTTACAGACAGGAATATTAAGTGAGTGGGTCCTGGCTAGATTGTACTTCGTGCAACTTTGGCAAAGCGGGTGCAAATACTGAGCAGAATTTTAAAATGCCCCTTCTCTGATTATTTTAATTCCTGCAGAATGAAGAAGTAAATGATTTGGCTAGTGAAAACGAAAGCGTTGTCTATTTCGATGTCAGCGCTTTTCCTTACATACGAGAATGCAATTGAATATTCGTGTAACCTGAGAATATTGAATATTCACTTAAATTGAGAAGAAAAAGGACTAACTGGTAATCATATGGAATTAGAAGGTATTACCACAAGAGTCAAAGAGTAAAGTATAAAAAACTTTTTCATAAAATCATATCAGTCTGGTTCGCAATTTCGCTTACCTTGCAGATGATGGGAATATTAACAAAGGGGGAAAAAAAATGCAAAAGATTTATATACTGCAGAAGTACTTATGATTAATTAATAAATAATGCAAATATCGAGGAACAAAATAACGCATATGTTTAGCTTACTCAAAAGACCCAAGTCGCTACTAAGTAAGCAAGTAAATCGTTCTTCCGGATAAAATAAAGAAATATGATAAAGCTATGACTATATTACTGTGTGCGTGTGATATTTCGGGGTTATGTGACCTAACTCAACTCGTACTTTTCAGTTTAGAAGGACCTTAATTAGCTTTATTAGACCCCACCTTTCGATTCCCGCTTGCTCGCTCGCTCTTCAGGGGATGACAAACCTCCAACGTGTCCTTTTCAGTTTATATCGGAGCACATTGAATGACGCCATTTTTTTTTTAAATATGCCAACGATCAGAAATGATACAGCTATACTAGTACCACAAATATTAATGAGGATTCCGAAAAATTTAGATGGGACATATAAAAATTTCACGTTACCCCCTTTCAAAATTCTTTTAAGACATTGTTCGAAAAAAACATATAAAATTAATTAATTTTATAAAAAAAAAAATATAAAATTTAATAGAGAGACAATTATATGAACTATTAATTCAAGACTTTGTAAAAATATTACTGTTTTCTATAATTTGATTTTAAGAGTGGATGGTCAACCTTGCCGCTTCCGTATCGGACACTGCGAATTTTCGCATGGTTAAATTTTGTGTGGTTCGGAAGACCTAGATCAGTTAGCCACATACTCTCAAATTCTGGTGCCCTTACCGATCGGAGAAAAAAATCTCAAAATAGGAATAACAGTCATAGAAATATTCCATCGAGAAGAAAATATTGACGAATTATTAAATAAATAACACAGAATATAATAAGAGGAGCTTTGGGGAATGAAACTTTGGGGTTGAATGAAACAAACATCATAAAAAATGTATTTATAAATATAAAATTTGAATTTTGTTTTTTCATTTTTAAATTCAATAAGCCTAATCATTAATAAAATCTCCGTTGTTTCCTTCTGATAATAGTGTATTTTATAAGTGTAACAATGCTATTAACGAGGAACGGGAAACTACGGGGCACGTGATGGAGAAGTGTAGAAAATACAAAAGTGCAAAAAAGATAATTGAAGGACCATGTCGTGAAAAAAGGAAGAGAAAAAAAATGAAAGGGAATTGAAGCCCAATAGAGGAGTGAGCAGTCTTTTCAGATCTAGGACACTGAAGAAATATCGAAAACACAATTATGTTTGGGAAATTTAATATAATTAATAGATCAGTGTGATCAGGATTGTGCTATAACCACCTGTTTTAACCTCCAGAATAATGGAAAATATTTATTTCATAGATGTTTCCAAACGAGAAGCTCATAATGCACCAGAATTTGAACAAGCCCTTGTACACGTTAGAAAACCTATAAGATTAACCTGAAACAAAGTTTGTAATATTTTTATTTAATTTGAATTATTTTTACATACTTTTTTTTTGGGTGGGTGGCTGTTAGTGATAAACGCAGTTGATGAAAAAATATTATAAAGTCTGTCACGTGTTCTAAACAGTGATTTTGGAATGGTGATGTAAGTAAACAATCTTTCTCGTTACCTATATTTATCTCATTTACAAAAAAAAAAAAAAAAAAAAAAAAATGATTTACTGAATGCTTGATGATCGAAATCTTACATTATATGTCCCAACCACAGATTAATTAATTAAGAAGTATTTTATAGTAGTTAAAAATTTATCGTAGCACTCAACCAGCAACCTCTAAACCTATCCTAATTGCAATGGAGAAACGTGCCTTGAAATAATTAGTTAGCATGAATTGGAATCAAACAATTGTTATTTCAATATTCATCTAGCCATATGGAAAAAATACTCAACTTCATATTGTTTTACAGTTAACCAGTAGGATTGAGTGAACCATAAAATATATAATTAAATTAAATATATAAAATATTATGTACTAAAAAAAAAACAAAGTAAAGTCCAAACCATTCAATTGGTTTTCGAACATTACATTACACAACACACTAACTAAACAGATTAACTAAAGAATAGTCAATATCACAAAGTGAATATGAAATATCTTATTTCGTACTGCATAGTAAATAACATATCACTTTTTAAGCTCATTAAAAAGAAATTGTAAATCCACCAAAAACATTACCTCCTAAATATTCAATGCATAAAACATTTTCTATAAACTATCAATAAAAAATAAATGAAAATATTTATTTTAAAAGATACAGATCAAAAGGGAATTTAAGTGTCCTGAGGATTCCAACACGTTTTCAATGCTCGCGTATGTCCCCTTTCTCTAGACGTTTCTCCGTTTCTTTCTATATTTCACCATGACCTTAATAAAACAGTTAATTCAAGATGAGGGCAAAAAGATTTTATGATTCTTTTTATAACTTTAGCTCATAAAATCATCTTAGTGTAACTATAAGTAAGCAACCCATATTAGATGCAGGTAAATCCGAAATAGAATATTATTATTAATTATTGCTTTTAATCACACAATAAAAATTATTCAGTCAAACTTGAATAAATTTCGTTACTTCTTGCGGTATACTTTCAATGATACGTGAATAAATCGAGTTACTTTTAAAGACGTATCATCAGATATAAAAAAAAAAAAAAAACCTCCTTTAACACTTTACTCTCTCTCTTTAACCTACTTAATATATATAAATAATCGTGTACCTACTACGAGTGAGTAAAACCAATAGGTAAAGCTGAAAGTAAAAAAGTGGAAATGGTTAGGATTTCTGAAATAAAAATCACACTTATATGTGACATTTCATAATATTGTTATTAAGAATAACAAGCGTTTTCTTTTGTTTTTATTTTTTATCTTTTGCATTTTGGTTTTTATCGCCCAATTATCCATAGTAGCATAAAGTGACGTTAAATAAATAAACAGATTAATCTTATGACCACCCCACCCCCAATATATATAAATAATCATTCCCAATAACTACATATATAATCACCCAACTACTTCCGTTTTATTGCTACCTACGATCAACTATTCACCATTATAAACCAATATATAATTTCTACTTGCGCCAATTTTAACACTTCGGGTTGTTGCATTAAATTGAATTCATAATTAAACTTATACTATTCAAAAGAAAACTTTTAGAGAAGTAATAAACAATCTTCGCTATTACCAAGTTCCTTCTAGGATAGCCAAGGATCTAGGACAGGAAAGAGAGTGAGCACTTGACAGCAACGATCAGCAGGCACGACACTCGATAGTTGGAAAACTGGGTCATTGGAAGCCAGTGAACTATTTCGACTCACATCCGCCAGGTAATTAGGTAATTGAAGAAATTATTTAGTTTCCTAAAGGGGCCAGTAATTATCGCAAACCTCTTCAATAAGGTCCATGACTGAATCCGTTTCTATAAGATGTAAAAGGTCTAAAAGAGGGCAAGAAATGATAATGGATTACCGAAAGAATAATTATATTTTATCTGAGTGTTCTCAAAAAAAAAAAATAAGAAAATTAAAAATAATGTTGATTTAAAAATAATTAAAGAAGCAAAATATCTCGACATACACTTCGTTGTGTATTTCAAGTTTTCAAAGCTTACTTTCAATAATATAATTAGTAAAAAGAAATACATAGATATATACATATATAGCTATTCCGAATGTTTCTATATAACTGATACTGCAGTGGCTTTTATAATATTCATAACATGCTCTATAAGTATTAGTCTAAATAACCTGATTTTAATAATATGAAATCATTTATAGAAAGGGAATTCAAAGTTTAAAATTATTAATAAAGTGTTATGTAGAATGGAGCGTTTAAATACTTTTTTCAAGAAAAATTTCATATTTCCTCTTAAATATCAGTTAGGTTATTTTGCTTAGCTCTAGCTTAACTATTAAATGAATGAAAATATAAGCCCCAAAATGAGTCTATTTTACTCTTCAACTGAATTGTTTAAATTCGGTCCAAAGTTATTTTCTCTCCTAGTATAATGGTCTAATTATATATTATATTAGAATTTTATAATATGTATCTGATTCGAAGGGAGAAACTTTGACTGAACTAATGGTTAGTGAATTATAGAGTGATTTTAGATTTTTTTTTTTTTTTTTTTTTTTTGTATCCTCTAATAATATCCTAAAAATAAAAAAAAATAATTTAATTAAAACAATTTTTATTCACAGAGTAAAATATATTAATTATTAAGTTATTTAATTAAGTTTATTAATTAAGTTTAAGTTTAAATTACGTTATCTTCAAGTAGCCGATGTTTAAAAAAAAAAAAAAAGATCAGAAGTCCTCTCTATTCTCATTTGTCCTGTTGAATACATTATTTCGGTGGTTTGGACAGCTTGACCATCAGACGACTTAATAAAAAAAACTGGTTTGCCTTCTTAAGAAATACTCTCAAGGACGATTTATAAGATTGATATAACTCTTTAGTCCTTGTGATAGGAGAGAAAATGGAGTCAATACTAAAAAGAAATATAAAATATTAAATTTTATTCTTATTTGTTTGAAACTTGTGTATTACATTCTATGTAATATACGCATAAAGTTATTCAGTTGTACATGTACAATGTTGTAAAGGTACATGTAATACCCCTATATTGAACATTGTTTTATTAAGTTGAAGCCAGAGATGGGCAAATTGTATCTGCAGATACAGATATCGGATACTGTAGCTGTGGAAAGTACTCATGAGAGCAGATACAGATAGTATCCGTATCCGTACGGACGGATTCCGAAGGATCCGAGTACTTCTCGTATCTGTCAGCTTCGGATACAGTGACTACTCGTATCTATCAGGACAGATACCCGAGTATCTGTGAGTACTTCGGTATTTAGTTATTTTTTTCCGGATACTATTTCGGATATTTCTACTTCTGGGGCTGGGTTGTTTACAATTCCATTATTATTCTAATATTCTATTAAAATTATAAACAAATTATTAGTATTAAGCCGACAACATTTTATCGCTTCGAAATAAGGGTGCAATATCCAAAGCGTTAATTTTGACAAAAAGTAATAATTTAAAAAAAAAACGATAGGAATATAAAATTATTTTATTTTTTTATTTTTTCAGATTTTTAAAATTGTAAACTACTGTGATGATAATAGTGGCTTATAATTGGAAAATACTACCGATTTTAAAATTCGATGCTGGTGGGGGGGGGGGACATTTTATTAACTTTCCGTTTTCTTCGAGAAGAGTCTTTATGGTAACGGCAGATTTTGAAAATAGTAACATTTTTAAAATTTGGTTGGGGAGAGCGTTTCTACGATTTTTTTTTTAACTTCTGATTAATTTGTTATGATTGTCTGTCTATATCTATGTTTACGCGTTCGTAGATTTTGAAATAATCATACTTTTAAAATTGTAATTATTTAAAATTAATAATATTCAAACGGAAAATTTTTTTTTCTATTTCTTCACAATAAAGAAGCATAATTATGTTTAGGCTGGCTTAACTTTTGAAAATAGAAATAATTTTAAAATTACTATATTGTGGGGGGTCCACCTTTAAGAGAAAATTGTAACTTCTAAAATTAATACGAATAGAATTTATATTTTTGTTAATATACACTAAATGAGGGCTCATACGGGTATGGATTTGGTGAATGGAATCAATTTTAAAATTCGATGCAGCGAGGGAGGATTTCTTCGGGATGAGCGTTTAAGATATTGGGGGAGCAGATTTCGAAAATATTTACAATTTTAAAATTTGGTGCGGGGCTACTACGCAATTTTTTTTAACTTCTGATTATTTCGTTGTGATGGTCTATATTAGTTGCACATAAATTTTATTATAGTACGTTTTATTATAATCAAAATATAAAGAAACACACAATAAGAGTAGATATGAATTGAAACATTCCTATCTAAAATGGAGACGCTATAAATCAAAAAGAATCAGGAACAGTTTATTTGAGATAATAAAATGCAATTCACAAACTATTTCAATTTTTTTACAAATCAATTAAATTATATGGAAAAACATTTATACTATCTTACATTTTAATAATTTATTCAACTTTTTATCTTTTTAACTTAAAAATGACTAAGGAATCTTTGTCATTGTCGCATAGGCTGGTAACAACAAGAAGTAACAAAATAATGGAAACCTCATCAAACTGATGGTGTGTTAGCATTGACATGGGTACTTTACAAAGATAATCATGTAAAAGATATTGAAATTAAAAATGAATATTTCAATGATAAAAAAACTCCTGTTTTCATTTCTGAGTAAAGAGTGTTGCAGAGACTAGGGCAAAATTATAAGGGTAGAGGTAGGACAGGTTAATGTGCCGACTTCAAAGGGTTTACTGCGGGGAAACCCAACCCTTTTGAAGTGAAAGGGTACACAACGATCAGGTGTAAACTTAAGATAAGGAATTGTAAAACTAGCAATATACAATAGATGGTACAGTATACAAATTGTTCATATCTGGACTCAATAATTAGATAAAACTGAGAGTACACACAAGCAGACCTGGGCATTATTTATATGATTCCGGTTTTTCACATTTCATAATAAAATAGTTTGTTTTTGTTTTTTAATATTTTTAGAACAATATTTCTTTTTATGACAGAATGAAAATTTGTACATTAAATCTACTCAAAGAAGTACTTATAATTAATTAAACATTTTAAACGTAAATTCTAGAAAAATCTGGCGAATCAATAAAAAAAATAACTTTTAAAAGGTGACTTCAATACTACAAAGAATTTGCTTAAAACATTACATTTATGTATTCACATTGACTAATCAATGATCATACAGGAAGTTATTTTGGAGCAACAAAAATACATGGACTGGACAATAAGTCCTCTTCGTCCCAAGAAATAATGCTTGGTAGTATGCTTTTTAAGTCCGATATAAATAATTAGCATCGATAGTAATAATTATTTTTGCTAATTAATACTTTTTCAAAATCTACGAACACGTAAAAATAGAGACTGACACTCATAACAAATTAATCAGAAGTTAAAAAAAAAATCGTAGTAACGCCCTCCCCAACCAAATTTTAAAAATGTTACTATTTTCAAAATCTGCCGTTACCATAAAGACTCATCTCGAAGAAAACGGAAAGTTAATAAAATGTCCCCCCCACCAGCATCGAATTTTAAAATCGGTAGTATTTTCCAATTATAAGCCACTATTATCATCACAGTAGTTTACAATTTTAAAAATCCGAAAAGATAAAAAAAGTAAATAATTTTCACAATGGAATATTCCTATATATTTTTTTAAATTATTACTTTTTGTCAAAATTAACGCTTTGGATATTGCACCCTTATTTCGAAGCGATAAAATGTTGACGGCTTAATACTAATAATTTGTTTATAATTTTAATAGAATATTAGAATAATAATGGAATTGTGAACAACCCAGCCCCAGAAGTAGAAATATCCGAAATAGTATCCGGAAAAAAATAACTAAATACCGAAGTACTCACAGATACTCGGGTATCTGTCCGGACAGATACGAGTAGTCACTGTATCCGAATCTGACAGATACGAGAAGTACTCGGATACATTTGAAAATTTTGGAGGGATTCGAGTACAGTATCCGAGTAAAAAAGTATCTGTAACTAAGTATCTAGTATCCGAAACTAGTACTTTTTTACTCGGATAGTGCCCAACTCTGGTTGAAGCATATGTTTTTGTAATAGGAATTTTCCAATTTAATTATACCTATTTATATAATAGAAGTGTAATTTAAACGTTAAAGATGAAATAAATAACTCCAACGAGCATTTATTAAACGTGAATAAAAATAATTAGACTTAACGATAACAAAATTTATACGAACATCGATTTATTAATTTTTTTTATTTGTAATCTTTTGGGTAATTATACACAGTTGGGGATACACACATATTAATATTTCCTATATGGATTTTATGAGTATAGGGTCAGATGGGGTAATTGGGAATCAGGGGTAATTATATAAAAGGTTATCCTTTACAACAGAACTTGTCCAGCAGTACCCATCTTCTCTAGAAGCATCACCAAAAACTCATCAGACTCAACCACATCCGAAAGCCCACCAAAAAAGCAGGGACACGGATAAAGCACCACACACATCGGGAAGTTTTGGCTTCTGAATAAATGTTGAAAAGACTCAAAAAAAAAAGAGGAAAAATTTTCCGTCAACATGGGGCAATTAAAAGTTGTTTTGCCGACCCCATCATGCAACAAAGTAGGTAGAAAAGAACTGTACAATTTCAAAGGTCATGTCGGTGTGATGGAAATATAAAATTTAGGTATCAAAATGTTGGGTAGAGGCAATATGTGGTCACCACATTGTGGTTGGGCAATTATTATTATTATTATTTTTAATGATAATAATAATAATTAATGATTATACATCAATTTGTGGAATGACTATTTTTTTTTTTTTTTTCATTTCTAAAAACTATGTATGTTAATTTAATATAATTTGATTTTGTGAGATTTTATTTTTCTTTGTAATTACATTTATGATGTGTTTTTTTATACCCAATTAATATTCAGTTGAACATAGCTGTAATTTTTGCTTCCCATAATTTTCCCAGTTCATATTTCATTTTCCCGATTTTGTAGTAGTCTAATTGATATGGTAACATCTCAATGTATAGGTGAGTTGGGGTAATTGAGAACATAACTTGTGGTAATTGTGAACAAAGAGCTAAAATGTTCTATGTAGGTTAGATATATAAAAGGCTATGGAAATAATTCTAAATGAGGGTTTGGATTCATTTAATAGCCACTGTTCAAAAAGTAGCTCTTCCCAATTACCCCCTACCTTATGGGGTGATTGGGAATTTTTGGGGTAATTGTGAACGCGTGAAATAAGGCCATCAGAAAAACGGATTTCTATGTTAGACTTGTAGGAAACTTTAATAACACGTTTATAAACAAGTTAAGGCATAAACATTTGAGTTTGAAAGCTTTGCATGGTCCAAGTGGTAATAAGAAGGTACAAAAATTTAAAACCAACAAAATTTGTTCCCAATTACCCCACCTGACCCTACGAACTAAGCATTCACCGACTTTGAATCGTTAAAAACATTATTATTGGTTTTGACCAATAGAATGAAACACTATGGGAACTGTTCTCTTACTTTTATAAAATAAAACCAATCAACGATTTTTATAATCAAACAATTGAAAAGTTTTATAGGTCAGAAAATTAAATGTTTTTTTTCGATTTCTGATCTTTCGTATTAATTATTTATAAACGCTAATTAATAAAATATTAAAAAATTCGCCAGACTAATAAAACCCTATATGTTGGTCAAGTCAAAATAGTTCAGTCATAGCTATTAAAGAGAAAAAGTAGATAGGTGCACGCGCATGTATATTTATGTAGGATATTTCATGAATATTCATGTCTTCCAAAAATCTCCATTACTGGCTAAATAAACAACATTAATTTTAATTTTTTCTTATTTATTTATTTGATTTCATTTTATTAATTTATTGCTTAATTTCCTTTTTTCATTTAAATATAAACCTTATGGAAGTGTCCTGTATTTTTAAATTTAACATATTAAGTGCAAAAAAAAAGGCTGACAAGCTAATTTTTCAAATTTTCGAACAAATATTCCTTCATTTGAAGAATTAACAATTAATGGTTGTTGTGATCTAATTGGAGAAATTAGAAAACATAATAGGTATAGTCGGATTTATAAACTTCATTATGAAGTTTACAAATCCGACTATACCATTATTGGCATTTGATATAATTATTAAATAATAAGATGAGGTAACTTAATTATTATAAATCATCGACTTGATGAAATTGTCTATAATTTTACAATTGGTATATTTTTGCTCTAAAAAATTAATGGTTTGATCCTTGCTATATATGATGTCCTGATAAATAAAATAAAATTATGATCAGAAATCTTTACAACTGGAAATACAATGTTTTTTAAGATGATCTTTTATTTAAAGTCGAACGCGGAAAGAGCAGGCGGCTCTTTTTATTTAGTTTCTATATCAGTCCCTCGCGTTCTGTCCCGCAGCCAACATTTCTTACTTTTACTTAGGGGAAAGTCCATCTGATCTGAGAAGAAGAAAGGAAGATTATTATATTACCAAAGGAAGAAATATCAAAAAACTATTTAGGATAGCTTCATGAAGGCAGTTAGTTACCTGACGAGCCAGTAATGGCCACATGGATTATGAGGTATTCAAGTTTATTTTTTCCAAATGATCATTATATGCTAACTAACTGAGTTAATGTAAAGTAATCAGAATGGGATTGATTTCTTTATTACACAAAGTTTAGATATTATATGATTAAAAAAATTGCAAATCGTCCAGGAGTTTAAGCGGCATTATGATTTTTTTGACCCAGAATAGAAAGTAAAGTTGATGAGGGGAGTGTAGGCAACGGCAAATGTGGTTGGTTATTTAGCCTAAAATTGAAACTGCTATAGAAATAGAGATGATAAGGGATGAGTGCCAAAAGGATGATATGTAAATCAAATATAAATCGTTCATGCCATAGTGCTAGTTAATGCTATTTAGATAGTAAATCTAGAGGGTGGTTTAAGTTGGAAGGGTTAAGCCATTCATTAGTTTGAAAATTGAAATTATCAAAAATAGTGATAGTTATATAGAACCTTAAAATGGAATAACAAAAAATAAAAAAATCGAATACTGATAAAAAAATATATTCTTGAGCAGATGATTAGGAATCCTTCGGTCGTGTTCGCACAAACACATATTTATAAGTATGCCTAAACGTAGTTTAGCAATATTATTTACTTATTGTTGTGAGGGATATTAACTAATGTTAACAGAGGTCTGTAGTATGCATACAAAATAATAATTAATTGAAAGCGTTCATAAAAGTTTCAACGAATTTTCTCCTGCCTCACGACAAAGCAGCATTGTGCAAAATGTCCTATTATTTTATCTTTAGGTATTTATGGCGAAAAAGAGGTAATGTATAATGTCTTGCTCAACCACCAATTTATATGTAAATCACATTTAGAATCAGAATGATTGATAAAATATACAATTCTAATATTAACAATAATTATGTTGAAAGTTGATCAGTTTTTGTAAATATTTAATTTATAATTTTTAAACAATTTTATTAGAAGAGATGATCCTACCACGACCGGAAATCGAACTCAAGTCCACTACATCTCCGACTTACCAGTGAGCTAAGGTAATGGCCCCATGGTTAGCCCAGTAGTAAGATCGCCGCAACGGAGATGCAGAGGACCTGGGTTCGATTCCCGGCTGTGGTCGAATCTTAACGAGCCCGAAGGTTTAAGGCTAACACCATTTTTACATAGATCCATCCTTCCACTTCCGTCTCGGCCTACCCCCTCCCACCAGGGCGTTTCCTCGACGAAACAGCGCTTATTAACATTTTAGGTAATCGTCACCTAATAAATTTTGTTATTACGCAGGACTTTAATTTCTGCGATACTAAAATTACATTATATTTGGAATAGAAATACCAAAACAGTTGACTTTTCCTTAGATCAGCGAGTCCGACGGACTTAGCCGGTAACTATGTATTCCTAGGGACGTTACAATAACACTTAAGGATCGGTACTTCTTTCGACGACTAATTGGCCAAAAAGCATCGAAAAAAAAGATCTTTTTATTTTTTAAATATTCTTTTGGTTGGATTTAACTTTATATTGGATGTGAGTTGTATTCTCAGATACTTGGAGTACAATTTTACACACACACTTGATACGTTCTTGTGAACAGACGAAGTTGTTTCAAAATCTACAGATTAAACAAATGAACTACAATTAAGGATTGAAATTTTTGCATAATGAAAATAAATAGAGGTTCAAAACGTTGAGACTCAAAATCAGCCGCATTCTGGCCCAGAATTGAAATCACTATCAGTTGTATTATTGTCGTTTGACCGCGGTTTTCCTCTAGTCACTAATAATGAAGGCATCCCGCTAAAATTGCATTGAAGTGTACAGGATTTAACATTTAAAGATGCAAATAGAAAAAACCTAAATCTTAAAGGCTCAATTTATGAACACATTTAAAATTTAATAAGGTAATTAACAATATGCACAATTGTAAAAGATTGACTAAATCAAGTACTTTGTTTATTCTGTTAGTAACAATGTTTAAAAAGTAAGCCTGATATTGAGAAGTGAATAGTAATAAAAATATTTCAAATTAGAGTTAATTATTAAGAGAAACCAGGAATTATTAAGAAAACCATAAATAAACGAGAAAGGACGTTGATAAATAAAGGAATACAAAATTTGTAAAATAAAAAATTTCTTATATAAAAATTTGACATTAAAATTCGTTATCAAACCCTTTCGAAAATCATTATTAGGGAGAAAGTGAACTTCTTAGATAGCCGTGAGGTATCACGGGCATTTCAACAGTCGTGTTGAATATAATGTCACGATTTGCCAATATAGCTAGATGTTAGATGTTTATTGTCCATTCTATCGGGACCCTAAATATTTTTGAATAAGCGCGGGCTTATTGGCTTATTACAACCAAATACTAAAAGACTAAGTTTATGTGAGGTGGAAGGCAAGACATAGTACCTCTTGCTACAATCCTCATGAGGCTCATCCTGTGTTGCGGATGAAGTGCTAAAACATATTATTGCGGTTCCTATAGGGGTGATAGCAACAGCAGTTTCAATGTAGCTACATTCGCTTCGTGACAGCCCATAGAAATGCTAGCTAACTCATGTCTACATTTCACATTATCTAATAACTCTACAACTCTGAGTACGTGGTGGCCGGTTCTATGCGATATGGGTTTGATTCTCTCCTGGGTCAGGTAATATTTATTTCCCTGAGGCCTCTACTGTACTTCCCACTCTGGTTGCTTTCCGGATTGGATTAGCACGAATTATAAAAATCTCACAGATGAGATTAAAAGTAAGTAGAACACAAATTTAAGCTCCCCCACTTTTGAAAAAAAAAATCATAAGCAGATTAAGCCCAATACATTTTACCAAATTCAAATAAGGAATAAGACCAACTATAATAGCATTTTTAAACTAATATTTAATGTATCTATTGTTAGGATAGAATTATTCAAATAAAAAGATTACATGAAGATTGAAAGAAAACCCAGTGATACAATCATTTATATCTGATATTAGTACGTCTTGAAAATAAAACTTTAATCATGCAACAAATTTTAATGCTCAAGGAAAGAAAGTATATGAAAAAAAAGTACAATGAATATATTTGATTATTAAACCCAGGATTGGATTGCAGATATAAGTGGATACTTACCTATACTATTTTGCAAGGTATTTCAGCGAGCCGTTAAAATTCAAAAAAGGAGTCCTGGTAAAATAGGGTTGAGTGGTTTTATCAATTTAATATATTAGATTATACATTATCTATGAAGGAGGTTCCCGGTGTTCCATGAAGGGTTTGCTGTTGAATATACATAATGGCTAGAAGTTTTCCCCTCTCGGACTTTTTAGAAAAGTCCAGTAAATGAGCGATGGGCTAACGAATGATAATTTACACTACTTTACGTTTAAATAATTAGTTTTTCCAGTGTATTTTACATCTACATGTACCGAATGGAAAAAAAAGAAACCTAAGCACCTGTATGATCAGTAAAAGTTATACAGAAACGGATTACATTTAAATAATCTGGTGCGATGCACGCAACACACAACTTTCACTTACGACCAACCTACTTGTAGTAAAAACCAACGTGTTGTTATACCTAATTGTATAAACGCAATTTAGAAAATTCACAGAGAATAGCTTTGGCCACATTTATTTACTTATTTTTTAATGATATCCTCTGTAAGGTATAGATTATCATTATTGCAAAACACTAAAGTCTTCAATGATTTAGATTAATTTTTATTTATTTATTTTTTTAAGGAGAAAATTCTAATTTCATTTTTATTTATTTATTTTTTTAAGGAGAAAATTCTAATTTCATCAACAGTCGAGTTTATGTCATCATAGTTTTTTTTAAACCTTTTTTTATAAATATATCTTGAATGGAATCGTTTTTACGTTTCGTATAAATTTGTAAATTAGTTTTCGAATTCTAGTCTCTCATGACCTTTCAGAAACCGACTAAGATGATTGTCGATGATCTTTATAGGAATAACCACCTACTATTTCATTGTTTGGTTAAAAAAATGCCCCTTTAAATATTTTGTGTATCACGTATTTTTCTACGGATTACTCACTAAAGAATAAATGAAACAGTACTTATATTTATCTTTTTAACATTGTAACAAAATGTATTACATCCACGGGCGGATCCAGCCGATCGTAAAGGGGGGCTGCAGCCCCTCAGCCCTTTATTTATTGATATTGCTAATCAGCTTTTTTACCTTTATGTGCCTTTCCCACAACTAAAATTCGACTTGTTCTGCACATTATTTGTTATGTCTTTAACTTGCTTCCTTACATTAAGGAAAGTCAAATTCTATCTTTAAATGACGAAAAATTTTCCAAAGGGAGGGGCTGCAGCCCCCTCCCCCTGGATCCGCCAATGATTACATCATGCCGTCTAATTTTATTTCTCTATTTAGTTGGTATGAAAACTTAATTTAGTTACCATAGAAACAAATGATTTCCGTTAAATAGGTACTTTCCAACAAGCACTTAAAACACGTAGACAACTCTTTCGCATGCGCAGTTCACCATACTTGTTAACAATGGGCTGTTAATAAATTAGTCATGCGAAAGACTTGTCAACGTGTTTTATAGTGTTTGTTAGAACAAACCTAATTTTTTTATGTGTATAAAATGTATTTATGCCATCATGCGTATATACATGTTACGACTTTATAAACAAAATATTATTCTTTCTGAAAATCTCAGCATTCCAACGATATATTATACATACATAATACTGCACTCATAACGGAAATTGAGATTTTCATCGTCTGGAAACACTTTTTGAGCAACTCTGTTCACACACACAGACCTTATCGCCGAACTTGGTTTTTGGGACTCAGGGGTGACCCCAAAACGTGTATTTTCGTTAAAAACCGGAAGTAGAAATTTTTCATGAACGCATTACTTTCCCTTACTATATATTTCAGATATATGTAAGTGGGGTGGCGGGATGGCCGAGTGGCTAAACGCGTTAGAAAATACGCGTTGCCACTTACAACCGGACAGATGATTTGAGAACCAGAAGATAGCAAGTTCAAAACCCGGAGCCAGGGGACATTTAATAATACTCGGCATCAATCCCCCACCCTCTCCCCTGGCCCGGGAAACCCCGTATAGCCTAAACGGCGAGGAAGGGGTGGACCCCAAAAATAAAATAAAATATATGTAAGTGAAATTAATAAAGTTAGAGTTTGTTTGATTAATATACAATGTCGAAACGAAATTCGAAAAATGTGTACATAAATACTTACGTACAATCATAGGATAGAGAAATGAAAAACGTTAATAAACATGTATTGTAAATTTATTTTCATTTTCATGTATTTAGAATATGTTTTAAAAGAAATCTTTTTGCCGCATATTTGAAACTGTATCCTTTTTTTCCAACTATCACACAATCTCTTTTAACAGACGTTAAGTACATAACTCCCTGTACATTAGCTCCCTGAGCGAAGCCGTGTAACCCACCGAATAGAAATATAATCAAGGAAAACTAATAATGTCCAACCTACATTATTCAACAACCTTGTTTAACAAATTAAAATTGATTGGAAGTGAATAAAGCAGGACTGTTAAAAGACAAAAAATAAAATAAATTGAAGACAATTTAAAAACTAATGACCTACGATCAAAGTAATTTCCCAATAACAGTTGACTGGGTCATTAAAAATTTAAATGACGTAGGAATCAAGACTCTCTTTTTTATAATAAAGCTGTTTTACATTAGTCCTAGGACTGGCCTTATGTTCTATTGTTTAATTGAACAATGAATACATTCCAATAAAAAAAACATTAAGGAGGGTTTATGAACAATACTGCATTGATGGTCAAACTAATAGGAAATGAAACTACATAAAACAACCTTCATTATCACAATAAAAAAGTATTACCGCATTTTATAATTTTTTTATTATAATTAAATTTTAAATATGCATAACATTAGAAAACATACATTGTAAAAGCTTAACGGACATTTTAATGCGCATACTAAAGATATTCACGCAAAATACATCCTTCAAGATTAATTGGCGGTTGTAGCATTATAACTACAGGGTTGACAACTAAATGATCGCGGTATTTTATAGACAATAAAAGAATAATTTATTTTATAATGAAATTTATTATGTATTGTCCATTAATATCAATGACCTTTGGTGTGGCAGCATCATGATTCCAAGTTCATGAAACGTTTGATCTTTCAATTTCTCTGAGCTTCAAAAAAATTGATCCAAGTGTGTTTCAACCTCATCATCACGTTAAATTTTTTAGCTTTTAAAAGTTTTGAAATTGATGAAACGAATATTAATCTGAAAGAGGTTATTCTGGGCTATATGGTAGAAGTGGCAACACATCCCAATCAAGCTCCAATAATTTTTGTCGGGTAGACACACAAACACTGCAATGTCGTGTTGGAACACTACACCTCTCCGGTTTGGCAAGGCCATATTCTTTTTTTTTTTTTTTTGGTAGAATTGAATGGTTCAGGTCAGTTACAGAATGTTACCATTCCTGAATGATCGTCTCTTAGCCTGGTAGAAGTTTTTAAAAAACAATGTCTTTGTAACCCCACCAAACCGATACCAAAACCTTTGGTACGTAACATAATCTTTGGATATTGTTTTGTATTCCGTTTCCGTGCACCATGATCGATTGCACATAACATTATTAATTCACCCATTTTTTCTAGTGAACAGCTGTTTTAAAAATGGCTTACCTTCATTTCGTTTGATCTATATATTACACTAACACAATCGATCAGTGAATTTCCTTCGGTTGATGAAAACTCTTATAAATATTTTTGTGTTTCAAACGCTTTTCAATGTATGTATGTGACTCACTGAGTTTCTTAGTAAACTTAGGAGTAAAGCAAAGACAGACGGTATTCGTTAATAATTTTCCTGATTTTTCGTATGCAAGCTGACTTGGTAGGCGGGTGTTGTTTTTTTTTCAATGAAAAATCTCCATGATCTCAATGAAATTTCGCGGACCAATTTTGAAACTGCCTTCTTTTAAAGGCATCGGTACCGTATGCAGCAAATAACTTGTGTGCTTGTGAAGAATTTTCTTTTATGGAAATAAAAATGGAGTATACGATCAACATGTTACTTCTGGGGTTCCATTTCAAACTGAGTATAAAAGGTGTACTGAATATCCGATCATCCCAATATTTACATTTAATTATAAAGAACTTATTATAAATCAACAATAAGGGGATTCAATTTGCGATTAGTAAAAAAAGGTAGCATTGCTATTAAAATAATCCAAAAGTAAAATCCGCAATTACTTAGTTGCCCACCATGTATATATCACGATATAATGATGTGATAATGAATAATAATACCTGATTTTGTAAAGAAGGAATCTTATTAGGTTTGGTACTTACATATAAAATTTATAATATCAATTCTATTCGATGAATGCCTTTTGAAATAACGTTTTTACAAGTAATTGAAGTTATAATATATCAGAATACTATTAAAAACTTTACCTCATCATAATCATTAACTATCGCGCCTTCGTTCTCGGAGTAGTTTACGACCTACTTTGGCTGTTTTCTCACCCACTTACCTCAGTGGTTTCTCTCTACTTCATGTAAATCATGTAGAAGTACAATTGTAAATTAATAAAGTCGTCCGGATTAAAAGACAGAATCTTTGATTAAATGATACAAATAAAAATGTATTTTTGTTAAGTTGTAAAATATGTTTCAATATTTTCTCGAAGACGGTTTTTTTTTCGAATTTGATAGCCCACGCATTATCCAGGTTCAATTGAATAGCATTTAATCTAGGTTCGGCATTACTCATTTTACCTAATTTTATCTCCATTTCAATTTCTTTATTTATACGAAACATAAATGACGAATTTTAAATGGTTTTTTCTAAAGAAATCATAATTTTTTTTTATTTGTAAAATGAGAGCCTACTAATAATAAAAAAACGAAAGAAATAAGATATGAACGACTCATATTCAAGTAAAAGAAATATTTTTAACTATGTAAATTTTTCAATTTTTTTCCCAATAATATCTATTTTTTTTTTCGCAATTGAAACACTTCGTTTCTATTGAATATAATGGGACAACGATTACAACCAGATTATATCCTCCTGTGTCCCGTTATGTAGAAAATTTACTATTATTTGATTTTAGTGATAAAAAAAGTTTCTTTCTGTCGTCAAGGAGAGGGGCTTCAGCCCAAGCTCTCCCCCTGATTGAGCAAGTGATTGAATAGTAAAGGTTTATTATTCATCACACCTAAATCAGATATCGGTTTTTCTAATAACGTTGCTGTATGTTGAAAAAAGAAATCGCTCGCAATTCAAAATGAGCGTATTTGATGATTCCATCTGCAGATCTCATTAAGTCTTTAACTTTTATGTATATGTGCTTTTAAACGGATTCGCAATCAAATTAAAAATAAAGAGATAATTTATTAACAAATAACGATCTTTTTGTTACACATGGATAGCCGGAATAGTTCAGAAAGCTCCACTGACCTATAATCAGCAAACAAAATGAAAAGAAAAAAGAAAAAATGAAAGAAAATAAAAGGCCAAAGAAAACATAATGTTGCGGTGTCGAATGCGGAATTCGATACCGCTTATCAGTTCGTGATAAGGCAATAAGTTGTAAAATAAACAGTTGATGGAGGTAAATCAAAGAACGTACCTTTGTTTGATTTAGATAACTCAGTATTTTTTTTTAAAATGTAGGTATTACTTTGTCTTTAAATTTTCAGCCGAAATTAGCGATCAACAGGCACAAGAAAATCTTATAAATCTATAATAATAAAAATTAAATTAAATAAAAACCACAACCATTAAGTTCATCAATAATGACATCAAGAAAGCCCCAGTCTCATTTTCGGTTTGGATTGATGGCGGTGTTATTTTACGATTAATTCACATCTTAAAACTAGTCCCAAATCAATTATTTTTAAAAATTCAATTGAATTTATCTGTAAATTTGATGTTAGGATATAAATAAAATAATCATGGTTACATGTATGTTTTACATGGCCATGGTATATTTATATTATTGTTAAAAGTGGTTGCTAGAGCTACATACTATTTTCGGTTAACCATAAAACATCACTTTGAAAAGAACCGTTTTCGTCCAACAAGCATTTTGTTAAGCCATTTTTTTTTTGTCTAAATTATAATTAAATTGAAGAAATAATTGATATTGAAGTTGAATACAATAAGTAGGTAACAATCAACAAATTTTATATTAGTTTCTAAGATAATGATAATGATAATGATTCTAAGACAAATATTTTGAGAAAACTAAAATGCATAAATACATATATATCTATGTAGAAAGATGCTTCAGCAACTTTTTTAACTGTTCAAGAATGAATCTTTTTAGTTTAAGAATTCACTTTAATGGAAAATGCAGAATTCTTAGGATACTGATTGAGGATGTTTTATTCATACTACTTTCTTAAAAAAAATTAACGGGTTATTTAGTCCAATGTAACTAGACGAAAAAAAAGATCATAACATCATAAAAATCAATAAGAATCATAAAAACAATTCCTCCTACCTACTCAATACTAAAAAAGAATAACCTACAATCGCGTTTAAAAATGAATAACCAAAAAACTAACATTTGAAAAATCACAAACATCGTACGTTTTCAAAATCATAAACAGATTTATCAAAAGTATCATTAAAACTTTAATGATTCCGATCAGGATTAATATCGTTTTAGAAACTTTAAGCATGCAAAAGATACCTGAGCTGCAACTATGGTAAACAATTACTTTTAACGCATTTAAACATTACAGTTATTGCTAGAGATATCGTTCAAACCTTGTGCAAATGAAGAACTAACACACACTCAACTCACATCAACAATTAACTACTGCCGAGAACTCATGTGCTGTGAAACGTAGAAGCAACGCATGCGCAATAGTCACAATAGCGATACAGGAAATCACGACACAGGAAAGGGTGGAAGCCTTCCCCGTAACCTAACTGTACCCCAAGGGCTTTATGTATAATGGACCACACGAGGGCCTCCAGCAGTAGTGCCAACTGTCAACACAATACGATGGAAAAGAAGATGGAAATTCAATTATCTGTGAATATCAATGAAAATTAAGGGAGGGATACTTTTTTTCTTTTTTAAATGATATTAATATAAAAAAATTATTTCATCTCTTATCCTTTTATCACCAGATTCCATCACAGTAAGACAAAAATGTATTTCCTCAGTTGTGAATTATACAAATATCGTTAAACCTTATAAAATGAAGTATCATAGATACTTTTTTCGGTTTCGAGGAATGATAGATTTTAAGGAATCAAAATAATAATTTGACGAATCGTAATTAAGACTGAAATAAAAGTACTGACAAAATTAAGAGGTTTCGACGTTGATAAAGTCGATGGTACATTCGTTTGATAGATTTTGAAAACATTTTGTTTTTGCATTTCTAAATCCAAGAAAATAACACTTTTCTAGTAAACGGCGGAGGGAATTCAAATGTTAATCGTGGGGTTGTTAAGGAGACTTATCTGCAGTATCATTTTCGATAAAGCTTAGCTAATTATTAATTAAGTGAAATCTTACAACTCTTACATCATATGTCCAGTAATATACTGCTCGAATAAGTTAATAATAGTTTAAAGTAAATTTAATGATAAATTTCAAAATGAGTGATATTATTGACTAAGGGTTTATTAATGTGTGTTCATAAACGTCTAGGGTTACTATTCTTGAGTTTAATCAATATTAAGTTGAGGGTGTAAAAGTAACTGCACGAAGCATAGAAAGAATTATTATTCAAAACTTAGTTGTTTTCTTAGTGTAAGCGTGCAAGGGCGTACCCAGGATCAAAACTAGGGGGGGGCAAGCTATGGTCGTTCAGGTTGTAACACCTTACCGCGGAAAAGGTGAATGAAAACACAATTATGTATAATTATAGCAGTGCTTTATCAACTAAGTTATTACAACTATTTGCTTGCAAAACTTTTATTCTATTATTGCTTCCAGTCTTAAAAGCCTAAAATATTATTGCTCCCAGCCTTCCAGGGGGGGGGGCAGCTGCCCCCCGCTGGGTACGCCCATGTAAGCGTGCCCAATACAGTTTAACAAAACAAACATAATATAAACTGTTACTTCAGCGCATTCATTATCAAGTATGTTGATTGCTTCATTAACCAACTGTACATGATAAATAAAAGTCTTCATAATATTGTATGGTTTATAAAAGCAAAAATATTTCCTTAAGATCGTTTATACTCTAGAATGTTTACGGGGCTGGGGATAGATATTAAAGGGAGTTTATCTCGAAAGGGTTTACTAGTTGTAGATCTCAGCTCAAGTAGGAAGTCTTAAGTTTTATTTTTCGCTGATAGTAAGTCCTTAATGTAAATTAGAAGTTGATCACTCCGCAAGTTTAGATGGGTTCGCCTCTTGGGGCGCTCTAAGCCACAAGACCTAATACACTAGTTCAGTGGATGTGGATTAATATTTCATCTCATTCTATTTTTGTAAAATCATAGATTAAAATATTCCATGAAACTCTGATAATATTTAATCGTTTTTAGACCATTTAAAATTTAATAATAAAACGTGACAGGTTATTGAAAATTCCTTTCCAATCCTAATTCACTTATCTCAAGTTTAAGATAGGATTAATTTCCTTTCTTGATTAGTTAACTACCGTATATTGCCTTTTATAAGTTATGTGGAAAAAGACTGTTTATTTTATAATAGGACATATTTATCATTTTTTTTTTTTTTTTTTTTATCTTTGGAAGTTTCATTTGAAGATCAGACTTTTTTTTAATTAATTTTTAATATTTAAGCGCTCAAAAAAAACAAAAACAAATATTTTGGTGCCAGTATGGGGAACATCTGGAATTTAAATTAATTGGAATACCTAGGCGTCACAGTATGAAAAACATACCGTTGGAAAGCTGATTAACTAAACTGATTATTTAATCACTGCATTCTTAACAGAATGAATTCTTGAAAGTATTCTTAGTGCTTACTTTCCGCTATAATATTTTTATGAATTATAATTAATTTTCAACTATAATAAATTATTATTATATAAATAAATTCAAGGTTATTATATATAAATAATATAATCGGGGTCTTTAACGAGTACCTTAAATCGCACAGGCTCGGGAGCTCCATTTTAGGTCCTATCGGAAGGACGGCATAGCCAAGAATTTTTTACTCCCTATAAAAAATCCAAAGCTACCTGGCGAGATGCAATCTTCAGTATATGTAGTAGGCTGCAATACTAGCCACCAGGCCATAGGTGATCCCATTTGACATTAGTTGAACGAGTGAGAACCATCGATAATATAACTGAACAAGCTAAAATCTCGTGACGTACTTTTGCCTATCTAATTTGTTTCTATAATTTAATTTTGCTATCGTTTTCGGATTTTAGGAAGCGGTAAGCATTAAATCTCGGTTAAACCATGCATTAGCATTATTTTTAATCAAATGTAACTACCCTGCGATCTTCAAAAAGGTCTATTTCTGAAATAAATTAATTTATTCATTTCAAAAATTCATTCCTCAAATCAAAATTGTTTATCCTACGATTCTTTAGTTTTCGAAAATTTTGTTTTTTAAACATTACCTTCCACCGCTTTTTGTTAGTTTTGTATTCGCTTCTCCGTGAAACGTTTCACACTTATTTAGGTTATTAATGTCAATAGTTTTTCGATTAATAATTACTACATGTTCATTCGACTAGTTAACAAATCAAACTGCATTTCCTTTTGGCAACAAAGGGAACGTAAAACATAATATTATAATTGGATATTAACAATTGACAGATTTTTTTTTATTAACGAGATACCCGCTCCTAGTGCATATTCAGTGGTCTTTAGACTGCCGAAAACCAAAAATTTCTATGGGCCATTCCACGTCAAATCCTCCAGCCAAAGTTCAACTTTTACCTCCCCCCCTCCGATTTTGATAAAAATTTATAGTTTATTTAAATTTAGTTTATTAAAATTAGTTATAGTTAAAATTTAAATTTATATTAAGTACATACAGAAATAAGAAAAAATGCCAAATTTTACCCAATTCCAACAAGTAGTTTCAGAATTATGGTCATTTGAACTTTTGAGATATTTGAAGTTCCGATGACGACTTGAGCTCAAAACCAACTTGTAGGTGTTAATACTTTCCTCTGTAGAATGGGCATTAAAAGAACTGGAGCTTTCAAAATTTATTCATTAATTCTGCATTTCATACAGAATCGGGCGATACCATTAACATTAGAGAAATCATTTTCCATCATGGAAAAAAAATTCTTAAACATAAAAATTTAGATTTTTTCCAAGTTGTAAAACAGTCATCAAAAAATGCCATGGGCAAAAATCTCTCTTCAACCAGCCTAACAAACTATATATCAATAGAAAGAGGATAAAATTCTCTATCTAATGATAAAATAATATGAGTGGCTCTTTGCCTTATAAGGATTTTATGTCGATTTGAATCAAATATAGTAAAATTTAATTTAAAAGTGGCGCATACAAATGAATACAGTTGAAGTATCTCTAAAATATCCTCATACAAAGATATATTATTGAAAAGGGCATCTAATTTCCTTTTAAATGATATAATGATATAGGTGGGCTTTTGAGTTGTAAGTGTTTTATTACCATTTAAATCTAATAAAATTAATTCAACTCAGTGTGATGTACATTTATGTATGGCTAAAATCTCTCTCCAACCCTAATAAACTATTATATATCGCTAAAAAGTAGATGAAATTCTCTATGTAATGATGAAATAATATGAGTGGCTTATTGACTTATAAGGATTTTATGTCGATTTGAATCAAATATAGTAAAATTTAATTTAAAAGTGACGCACACAAATTAATACAGCTAAAATCTACTTCCAAATATCCTCGTAGAACCATATTTTGCTGAAAAGAATAAGTACCCACTTTTTATATAATTTAAGAATTTGTGCGAGCTTTTAAGTTTAAAGAGTTTTTTTTATAAGTAAAATTTAATAATATGAAATCAAATCACTGGTAGGAACAGATTGTCTTCGTCGCAGCAACTATTGTTTCTACGCAAACTCAAATGCTCTCCGTTTTCTTGAGATAATTCACTAAGAGTTTTATAACTAAATTAAACGCAGTAAAAAAATTAGCACTGAGTTTTCTACGCAAACTCAAATGCTCTCCGTTTTCTTGAGATAATTCACTAAGAGTTTTATAAATTATAACTTTTCTTTGTAAATACTGAATTTTCACAAGAAGAGTATTTCCAAAAATCTTTTTATCTTATCCAAGAATAAGATTTTTGTTAAGTGCTAAATTTTTTACTGCGTTTAATTTAGTTATAAAACTCTTAGTGAATTATCTCAAGAAAACGGAGAGCATTTGAGTTTGCGTAGAAACAATAGTTGCTGCGACGAAGACAATCTGTTCCTACCAGTGATTTGATTTCATATTATTAAATTTTACTTATAAAAAAACTCTTTAAACTTAAAAGCTCGCACAAATTCTTAAATTATATAAAAAGTGGGTACTTATTCTTTTCAGCAAAATATGGTTCTACGAGGATATTTGGAAATAGATTTTAGCTGTATTAATTTGTATGCGCCACTTTTAAATTAAATTTTACTATATTTGATTCAAATCGACATAAAATCCTTATAAGTCAATAAGCCACTCATATTATTTCATCATTACATAGAGAATTTCATCTACTTTTTAGCGATATATAATAGTTTATTAGGGTTGGAGAGAGATTTTAGCCATACATAAATGTACATCACACTGAGTTGAATTAATTTTATTAGATTTAAATGGTAATAAAACACTTACAACTCAAAAGCCCACCTATATCATTATATCATTTAAAAGGAAATTAGATGCCCTTTTCAATAATATATCTTTGTATGAGGATATTTTAGAGATATTTCAACTGTATTCATTTGTATGCGCCACTTTTAAATTAAATTTTACTATATTTGATTCAAATCGACATAAAATCCTTATAAGGCAACTAACTCAATAAACACAACGTTGAAAATGACGGCCTAGGTAGCACAACGATGCATATTTCCTTGTCAACATCTCTTTTCGACTTTTGTAGCAATCACAATATGTTTGGAAACCAAAGTGATAGTGTGTGGGCCCTACGAGACACTAATGAAGCTTTAATATCGTCCTTATAAGAGAAAATATTTCAGTTGTCACAAAATAAAGCATTAGTACTTTTTTTTTCGCTTTATTAAGTAAATTCAAAAATGTTACTATGTTTATTATTTATACCTTTAATTATTAAAAAAAAAAATCTAATGCAATACTAGGTCCCTAAATACGTCCTGTAGCTATAGAACTCAATTTTAGATTATTTAATTTCTCAAATTTAGCTAAAATACAATAGCAATGGAACTATCCCAATAATTTGCATTTGACAGTTTTTCAATATATTACGTTGTTATTCAAAATAATTTTACGCCAGATAATTGATAATTATAAGTGATAGAACATTAATAGCGAGGTGTAGGTAAGTAAGTACTTTAAAAACAAGTAATTTTTTAAATTATCTTATTTTTACCAAAGGTTGCCATGCTGAAGATAAATTAATTAAAAATATCTAATATTTCCTGTTTATATTGTTTATATTTATTATGAACTATATAAGGACTAAAAACAGAAACTTTATAGTAAAAAATATTACAAAGGTTATAAAACTTACTTAAAATAATTCTTTGATGTCGGGTATGAGGGTACTCACCTGGAAAAACAAATTAAAAAATAATTTGTAAGAAAGATTTTAGCAGAAAATAATAACAGAAAAAAATTATCACACATGATAAGTGAATATAATAATATAGCGAAGACTTTAATAGTGCTCCAGATGAACAAGTCCTAAGAAAACCTAGAAAATCAATTTCGGGACTAGAGAAATACGGCAGATTTTATACCATACTTCAAAAAGTCATCAATTCTCTTGATTGTTAGGATTTCACAATTTAATTCAAACGCCCATAATATTAAAATGTCCAAAAGATTAAGAGAGTATAGAGGGCGAGTTTCACAGAAGAACCGTAGAAGGATGAGTGGAAGATTCGAAACCATGGAAGATTTCTTTTGGAAGGTATCAATAGCCGTGCGGGAACAAGGTCTGTCCTGGGAAAGAGGCTCTATTGTAAGACCTTTACACCTAACGGTTTAAATGCTTCCAAAAAGATGAAAAAAATAGTTATAATCATCTACGTTAAATGTAGCGAAGCAAATGGCTTAAAAACAAGCTAATAATTTTTGAAATTTTTTTTGAAAAATAATTTTTCAAAGGATATACTTTGATTTAAAAAATCAATTAATTCAAAGTCTAAGTCTAATTAGAAACCACATAAATAGAAAAACCGACAAAAAAACAACTCGACATATGAAGGTCACTCTTTCCGTGACGATTGTATTAGTCGATCCCTCTCTTCGCCATGTTTTTTAAATCACAAAGATATTAGATTTTACAATACCATTTACATTACTTTTTTATCTGTTATAATTATATTGCTTCAGGCATTACAAAGAATAGTTAAGAAGTGAAAAAAAGAAGAGATAAAGTTTTCAGGATGGTTTCGCTGTTTACAGATAAAAACTCTCTATTTCGATTATGATCAAAGTTTACCTGTTCGATGGGGATTGTCTGCACATGTGAATAGTTAGAGTAGAGGGTATTAATTCAATGAAAACAATTGAATAAAACAAAGTTTTTTTTTGCCAAATTGTTATATGTGTCAAAGCCATTCTTCAGAAATGGGTATAAGTAATGTTTTGTTGTTAGAAAAGAGTTCATTGAGCGTATGAAAGATGGCATGGGTGTAAGCACTGAACGTAGTTCACCCTAGAGGGTATAAGTCACATAATTTCTGTGAAAATTTCCTAAGGCACTTATACCCTTATGCATTTCCACGCTTCAATTATTAAAAATTATGCTATTTGCAATGTGTATTCAATAAACGAAATAATTAATACAAACATTTAATATTTAAAAAAATACGATCCATTAAGTGGTTTAAATCTAATTCTTGACATATGTATACCATTATTTTACAAAGATTAATCGATCTGACAATGTATTAATTAAGTATTAGTATTTTTAAAAAAAATAATTACTGATTTGCTGTGGATTATTAATTTTAACTCTTAATTTTAAACAGAAAAAAATACTAAAGAATCGACAATAATTATTTAAAAAAAAAAGAAGCATCATTTAGTTTTAATGTTACGTTTTTGATAACAAATTATAATTATAAGTGCATAACCAATATAACCATTTAATTAACTTAATTCAGAAATATTTTTAATAAATAAAAACAAGTGAATAAATCAGGGGCGGATTCAGCACGAAATTTGGGGGGTTGTCAAGGCACTCTTGTCTCACAGTCACGTGGCTGACAGGACCGTTTTTTAATGAGATTTTTACGTTTTATTAAGAAAGACTGGGATCTAAACAGCCAAAAGTGTTACGTTAAGGGCATAGTAGCCATCTAGCTGCATTATTCGCTTAAAAATACAAGAAAATTGAAAAGCCAAAATATTTGGGGGGGGGGGGGGGGGGGGGTCGTGACCCATTTGGATCCGCCTTTGGAATAATCTTTTTTCCTAACATGCCATCAAATACTTGGAGTTCAATAATTTATAAAACAGTTAGGTTCCCCACCCTCTCCGCTGGCCCGGGAAACGTATAGCCTAAACGGCGAGGAAGGGGTGGACCCAAAAAAAAGAAAACTGTTAGGTTCAATATTGATAGCAAAGAAACATGACTCAAGAGTTAATATGTCCAGATATTCTTTATATTAAGCTTAATTATGAATAAACTTTTATAACTGTTGTAATAGACCTTCTTCTAGGTGTATAGTATGTTTGGTAATGGTGCAAATAATTAACAATATAAAAAGTAAAAATAATTAAATATCAAGTACAGCGAATAACAAGGGATGAATATATATATATATTTATTTAACTTCAATTGTAAGAGGAGAAGAAAGGGGTAAATAATAGGAAGAGGGATAGGTAAAAATAACAGGCATCTATTAGACATTCCGTTTAAATACGTCCCACCGGACCCCTAAATTGTCCTCAGTGCTTATTTATTCTATCGATCTATTTTTAAGACCAACTTCCATATTGTTAAAATGTAGATATAAAATTACATTTACACAAATTATTCAACTTTTTTATCAATGTTGGTATTCTACGGAGAAAACGTAAATGTAATGTAGAAAGAAAAGTTAGCAAAATATTTTCTGAAATTATAAGTTATTTTAACGTTTTTTATTTATTAAAAGTTATTTTTTGTATTTATTTCGTTTTATCAATGGTCAGGAATGATTTATATCTACCACTTCAATTATTATTACTATATTCATGAAAAATAATATAAGCAATTGTAAATAAAAATCCGAACTAAATCACCATCATGTTAACCAACACCAATCAAGAAACATATCAATTAAAAGATAATTTAAGATATCGTCGTAGGATAACAGCGCTCATTGATATTGTATACATAGAGTTTTAATGCTCTTTTAATGGAAAATATTCAATAAAAATAAACCCACAACTTATCTGTTACCTGATGGCAAAGATAATCCTGACTAAGCATCTTGGAGAGGCGATTAGGTATATTGTTGACCTTGGTGTTTCCGATCCATTTTTTCATCCTCCTGATCTTTCCGATCCTCCAGATGACGTCCTTCTTATCGTCGTCCCAGTCTGGAGGGGGGATAGGAGGCGGAACGGGGGTCGGGGTGCGAGTCCGCTCCTCTTCTTGTTGCAGTTCCTGGTAGACCTGTTCCTCGGTTTCATCTGCATTCGGGACATCAGCAGACACCTGGTCCTCCTTCTGCACAACCTTGTTAACGGTGGAGTAGACTGGAGCCAGCTTGGCGTCAGCTGAGTACAGGCAGGGAGGAGGTTCGTAGAGAGGTGTGACACTCTCTTCCATGGTGCAGATGCCTTCCTCGGGCTTCAGATTCAGCGTTAGCTTCACGGTGGGTATCTGAGCCACATCCCATTCGTCGTCGGACCACTCGTGGTCTTCGGTCGTCGACTCCAACACATTCTCTATCGCACTTTCTGTTACCTGAAGTTTAACTTCTCCTTCTTCGGAAAGTTTTGATATATCTTTTACTTCATCGTAATCTGATACTGCTGAGGGCTCTTCGGTACTGTGTGGGGAGTCATCGGGTACGCCAATTTCCCTCTTATCTATTACAGTCTCATCGCCAGATTTTTGGGACTCGGAATCCGATTCGCTACTTTCCGTGCCCGTCGAATTTTTCTCTTCCCCGTCCTCGTCTTCTTTGACATCTTCTTTCTCTGCTTCGGGTTCGGCGCATTTCGCCGGTGTCTCTTCTCTCTCTCGACGCCACCAACCCCACAGCCCGGACATCACTGAAATAGCAGGCAGTCGCTCCCGCCAAGATCTATTTTAAGATGAGTTGTACTGTTCCCACTCTGTACCACTTACGGATAGTGACCCCCTGCAGATTTATTATTAAAACACATAAATACAAATACATTATTTGTATTATTTATTGATAGGGATTTTTGAATCTTTTAAATCCACCACGTTAATTAAAATTAAAAAAAAAAGAACAATAAAATATAGCATTTTATTATTTAACAAAAAATATATTGCTGGATTTTTTTTCTTTTAGTAACGATTTTTATGTCTCTGTGTTATGTCACTTATTTACTTATATGGAATCTATAAATTAAATTGAAAATTTTTTGCTGTAAATTAAAACTATTTTGACCAACAAGTCAACACAATAATGAACTGTACCTAATTATGACCAGGTAAATTAAAATAAGATTATCAAAGCAATACTAATTATGTTACATATATTTAAATGTTATAACTAGAATTAATGCCATCTATCCGATGATTTATTATTTTTAAAGATAACGTTATAATGTCAAATATAAGCGTTAAATATATTTTCTTATGACACTTTTTTTTTAATGTTATAAAAGAAGAGATAATAAATTAGTGGTTGGCAACTACTCAAGTGTCAAGGTTCACTCCACGAGAAACCAAAATATTTTTGTCTATTTTTTCTCACTTTTGAAAAATAGATCTTTTTTTTGTTTTAAGTACTCCTTATAAAAAAAGATTTTTCTGTAATTTTACTTTGAAAGTTATAGGGTAATTTAGACTTGATCTGATCAAGTTTTTGTCTGTCACCTTAGTAATCAAGTTTAGCCGTATATTGAAATTATAATTTACGATAATTGTAAAAATATGTTTCTTTTCGCTAGAGAATAAATAATGTCCGATAGTTGCTATGTAACATTTCACAAGTCGGCATCTTCAATAAATGACTTTCTGCTTGTTGTTTTTCGTAGACAGAAACATTTTTCAATTCAGTTTTTTCTATGTGTTCCCCCACAGCTGCTCCATGGTGGATCCTCCAGATGACGGGTACCGTATCACGTGCCTGCCTTTCAATGAAAGGGAAAGAGCTGTTGAACTAGTCCTGTTTACAGGTAGGTTACGTAAGAGGACAACCACCCGCCTCAGCCCTGACATTTCTGGCAAGGTCTCCTGGTAGGTCCTCCGTCGCATAATGCAGGCAGTATTTAATCAGTTAGCGGATCAACCAAAGCAGTCTTTGTTGATAAGCAGTCTAGAAGGAGGAAGCCAATAATCATACAGGATCACAAAATCATATTAGAACACTGATACAGATTACCTTCAGTTCTAATCCCAAAATCTAGATCCTATTTTTAAGTATCAAACATGAAATTTTCATCGTTCATAGTAATAATAAAAAAAAAAAAAAAAAAAAAAAAACGCTTCTAAGCAGAAAATGTTTGCAGATTTTGGAATAGAGGTTTTTGAGATTTCTCTAAACCGAGGGATGAGCGCCAGATCAGGTTTATATAGAAAACAGAGCCGTATTGCCAAAAAAAAACTTCTATTCTAGGTTTAATCGAGGTGGATGAATATGGTGGCCTACCATTACAGGTGTTTCTAACCACCAAAAATATGAAACAGCGAGCGTCACAAAGTTCTTCGTATGCATAAACGGTGTTCCGAGACAAAAACACAGCAAGGAATGATTTATATCGAAAATGATTTAGTATTTGCGAATATAAAGGATTAGAAAAATGCGAGCTCGTTTGTCTAACAATGCTCAACATTTGGCAGTAAAACAATAATTACATGGGAAATAACAGTATTTCTGTTTCGAAATGTATATGTAAATTAACAACATTACTCATGTAAAAAAAATACTATACTAAGTAACTCATTTCTAAAGTGAAACAAAAGGAAATTTAATTTGAATATTAAAGGAATAAACTGATACATTCGAAAAAAAAAAATGATGTAATTATTTATATTGTATATTTAAAATTAAAAATCATTTGATGAAGTCTCAATGAAAAAAATCTATATCTAATTAATCAACGGAAATATACCTATCTATGCCATATAATAATTATATAATGCATTATAATAATATAGCCTTTGGGAGAGAAAATTATGTATATCTTTAGAGCTACCAAATATTTTGTCAAAGCGGAGAATTTTTTCATAGTAAAAGAAATAAAGACAGGTCTTCTAAATGGTCGAACATAATAGTTTTTAATTTTTAGTTTACATTCATTTTAATGGGTTTCATTCAACTAATTTCATATTTCTGAAGTTATCATGACTGCATGAATAAAAAAGTCTCAACACATTAGACACATCATAGGCAATAAAATAATATTTTAAGTTTGTAGATATAAATTTTAATCAAAATATAAAATATATTTAATTAGTACCATAAAGATTATAATATATAATAATATATATAATAATAATAATAAAGGCTTAACGAACCATAAGGTTCGATGCCGACACCACCACTCGCTACTTGCACACCTCCATCCATCGACCGTCTTCCAGACCTAACTTCGATAGATCCGCCCTAACGCAATCTTCCCACCTCCGTCTCGGCCTGCCCCTCGGACGTTTCCCATTCGGCACCGCGCTTATTAATCTTTTTGGAATACGTTCACAGCCAAGTTTTGCAATTTTACACGCCCATTTTATTCGTCTTGCTGCAATCACGTCAATTATATTTACTGGGTAAAGTTCACTCAGTTCGGCGTTGTGTAAGCGTCTGAATTCTCCGGTTATTTCATCCCTCTTCGGTCCAAATATTCTACGCAGTACTTTATTTTCAAAAACTCTAAGCCGCTGCTCAGCCCTCAATGTCAGCGGCCAAGTTTCGCATCCGTAAACGACCGTTGGAAGAATAATAGTTTTGTAAATCCAAATGTGGGGATGGTCGGTGGAAATTCCTAGGAAGTTCCTCCCGGCTAAGTCCGTAGGACTCGCTGACCAACAATGAGAGCGGCCCCCCAGGCTTGCTGGAGGGTGTGACGTAGGTTTGAACGCCCTGCTCACATTTTATTAGTTCACCATAAAGATTAATTAATACAAAAAGATGGTAAATAAGATGTGTCGCAAAAAGGAAATTCAATATTGTTTGAATGCCCATTGATATAGAAACAAGTGATATAGTAAAAAAAGCATTATGCGATTACCAAATACCAAACTAACTAACTAAATACGAACTACCAAAATAACATAATTCGTCTAATCTTTTACTGCTCAACCTAATATCAAGAAACAGAGATCTCTTTCATTAACGAATATTATTGATATTAATTAATAATTACCTAATATATTGATTGATGTAAAATAGTTATTTTCCTTTTATGCAGCATGTCCCATTGAGCCTAAAATAAGCAATTGAATAGTTCAGCAAAAAGTTGACCGAAAGAAATCCTCGAAAACATTTTTTTGATAAATTAACCGTTTATAAGAAGAAAGTCCATTTATACTTGAATTTATGGTTTGCGTTTCAATGTAATAAATAAAACGTACTTTTTCCTCAACTAAAGCAATTATCCAAAAACTGACGTAAGCTTGTTTAATAATAGTTAAATATAAATGGACTTAGGCCACTTTCAAAATAAATCTAACTTGTAGCTCTTGAAAAATTAAAATCAGAGAAAAAATTATAGTTTTTTGACTTATTTTCCCAACCCAGATGATGGATACCATACTTCTGTTTCGGAGTTTTAAAAGTGAAAGCCAATTAAAATTGAAGAAGGTGCACTACCGTTAGACCTGATTCATTGGTGTATCTCATCACCTAAGGTTTCTATTTCAGTTTTTACTTTCACTTACCTATATTTTTTTATATATATTTTTATATATATTATTTTATATATATTTTTTTTTTTTTTTTTTTTTTTTTTGTTCGGTACCCCTACCTGGCCATGTGTGGCATACGGGGGGTTACTCTAGAGGTGTAACCAACCTATTCTAACCATGGTGGGAGGGTCGAGATTTATTCCGTGGGGCTTCCACGAAATAAAAGTCAACCCTCCCAGGGCGGATTCGAACCGCCGCCGTTCGGCTCGAGCGTGCAACAGCGGGTCGCGCTCCTACACGCTCGGCTATCCCGGCCCCTCACTTACCTATATATGAAATATATAGTAAGTGGAAGTATTGCGATCGTGAAAAATTTCGACTTCCGGTTTTCAACGGAAATACACGTTTTGGGGTCCCCTGAGTCCAATTAACCAAGTCCCGCAAAATGGTCTGTGTGTCTGTGTGTGAACAGACTAGCTCAAAAACTATTAGCCGTGCGAACCTGAAATTGGGTATTTAGTGTATGTATATGCCCGCGATGTGACAGCAAAAATTTCATCAAAATTGCTCAAAGGGAGGGGGTACTTTATTTAATAACTTTTTAAGTTTTTTCCGATTTTCTCAAAAACGGCTCTAAAGATTTTGATTAAACTGAGTATTTGATCTATTTATATGCCCGAGATATGACTGTAAAAAATTCATCAAAATTGATCAACCGGAGGGGGGACTTTACATAATAAATTTTGTTTTTATTTACTCAAAAACGGTTTTAACGATTTTGATCAAACTCGGTATTTGATGTATGTATATGCCTAAGATGCGATAGCCAACATTACATCAAAATTGATCAACTTGAGGGGAGACTTTACTTAATAAATTGTGTATCATTTTCACGTGTTTTTTTTATTTACTCAAAAACGATTTTGATCAAACTGGGTATTTGATGTATGTATATGCCAAAGATGTGATAGCCAACATTTCATTAAAATTGGTCAAACGGAGCGGGCACTTTATTTCATAATTTTTTTCCAATTTTTACCTTTTTTTCGATGATATCAAAAACGGCTTTAACGATTTCTATCAAATTCGTCATGTTTAATGAAAATTATGTGTTCTTTAATATCAGGTAAGCTTTATCATTATTAAAATGTTCTGAGGGGGCTTTTTGAGGGGGGGGGGCTTTTTTTGTTTGTTTATTTCCTATAAAGTACCTTTGTTTTTGTTTATATGGAGAAATTAACTGTCTCTCGTTACGCCTAAAAATAAGAAATGGCTAAATATGAGATATGATAATAATAAAGAAAACATAAAGAGGAGAAAAAAAGAAAAATATTCAGTCAACTCATAAAACTCGTTGAGCCCACGCATGCGGAGTACGCCTTTAATGACAGACCATTGTTAATAATTAAAGCCGTTCTGTTCGAGAATGGCAGTTAACAAAACGCATTAATTTCTAATCTAAGTTGGTAATGAAAGTTGTGTGTTGCGAGCACGCACCAGATTTTTTAAATTTATTTTCGTAAGAAGATACACAGGATGAAACGTGAAATCTAAGATCTACTCAAGAAATATGGACATCACTGGCCGGTCGGTCGGATGGGCTCCGAAAAGAGGAGCAGTCCGAATTCCTTTCGGCTCCTTTCACCTACTTTCTGCAGGATGTCAAAAAGCAATCCGGATCGGGAGTTCAAGCTCCTAGGTAATGTTGAGAATACCTAAATAGTGGTATAGGTATCATATTAGATATCGAGATGAAAACATAAATGCTTAATTTGTTAAAGCACACATACATAAAAATATTTAAGAATTCACTGCACGGTTAAACTTTCAACACAATTGAATGAAATCTGTACCAAAAAGCATCACCATCAGTATGAGCACTAAAGTAAGTCTGTAAGTTTAGTCTATAAGGTTCTCCCTTTCTTTATTCAATTTCATGCTTGCTATTGACTTCCGAAATCTTCATCTCAATTCTGGATCATCTGGAAGGTGTACCCTCTTTGGGGAGGTCATTTTCAAAATAATCTCTAAAATAGAAATCAACTTATTTTGTTTTGTTTTATTATTATATTACTTCTGGATCGGAAACACCACTCCTCATTTCCCGATTTCAATTAAATCTAACATAATTATTATTTTATCAGAGATCTGGATTAACGACCGTGCCGACTGCTTTGGAAATTTTTTTGTATCAATTCTTGAAATAACCGATTTTCTCTAATATAATTAGGCCAGGGACTGTAATTCGACACAGTAAAAAGCTAAAACACTTTTGGCAAATATTTTACTTGGACGATGTCTAAGTAACTCAGGGACACTTTCGATTGCCCCCTATTGATCACATCTCATTACTGCACGGGCAATTCAAGGGCAAAGTCAAACATATCCCAATCCTTTTAAAGTATTCTAATCATCAGAATTGTAGTAATGATGTCGTATAAATAAATGTTTTAGTTATTTTTAACTAAGTAAATTTTTAATTTTCATTTAAACTAAATAAAGGTTTTTTTTTTAATTATTTAAATTAATCCAATCTTAAATTGTGGCTGACCATCAATTTTAAATTATTTTTAAATAATTTATTTTTTGAAGAGAAAAGATTTGGCTCCGCCGGGAGTCGAACCCGGGTCTCCTGCGTTACATGCGAGGATGCTAACCGCTACACCACAGAGCTCGGCTCAAGGCAGAGCAAATCCTTCCTCTTCACTGATACCTACTAAGAGGAAGGATTTGCTCTGCCTTGAGCCGAGCTCTGTGGTGTAGCGGTTAGCATCCTCGCATGTAACGCAGGAGACCCGGGTTCGACTCCCGGCGGAGCCAAATCTTTTCTCTTCAAAAAATAAATTATTTATAAATAAAGGTTTATATTCCAAGATAAAAAAAATGCATCAATAGTTATACCCTAATAAAGGATTAGATTAAATTTAATAAATTTGTTGCTAAAAATCCTAACTATTTAAAAACGAATGTTTAATTCAGGTATCATTATCATAAGATGGAAGTAACTTATCCTATCTGAATTGATAAAGCATCTAAACATTGGATTTCAAGTTTAAATGGTGGCCACCTACAGCCTGCGGTAGGTGTACACCTACGTCTTGGCTTTCTTGCGCCACTAATCTGTGCTCAGCGCTCCTGTCCTCCAGTTATAATTAGAAAATGGAAAATCTAAGGAGCTATTTAGAAGCTAATTAATTGCATATAATCCTATCGATCGAATCGTTCATGAATTAAATTAAAACTATATTTTTATTGATGATGCATTTGTTTTTTAAATATATAAGATAAATAGAGATAAATTATTCCTAATAGAGTACTAGACTTTAGTTTGAACCGTTACATTTATGTATTAGTACGTGATCACATTTTAGAATGATATAGAACTTTCTGGATTGTTACCTCTTGGACTAAATTTAAGAAGCGATGGACCATTTGGGGGCTAACATCAAAGCATATGGTTACTTTTGAGTACCTGTTTTATCACTGGTAGTTACTGCTTTCTAACGATGTTACTGATTCGAGTTTTAATTATTTGCAAGTCATTTTGATTATTATAATTTTAAATAATAAAGTTTTAATTTTCAATAGTTGATTCGCTCGTCAACAGTAATAAACAAAAAAGAAGTTACATACAAGATCCTCTCCTATAAGAATATCTAACATATTTCATGCAATCCTATGAGTGATAAGATACAAATTTCAATAAATCAGTGGTAGGATTTTGTTAATATTACGAGGTCATAATACAATAATTATTGCGCTCGTTAAGAATTGTTGATATTGGAGAACATTTATATTCACAACAATCAAAGCAATGTGACACATGGCTGTTTTAAACATTAATTACAACAATGTTATTCCCTTAACAGATTCTAATATAAATTTCAACTAGAAAATATTAATCCAAGGGACAAGAGTTTCGTTTTAATTATTTTTCCATTTAGTGTGAATCAGCACAATTACCAATCAACAACATGGTCCGAGTTAATATAAGAACAGCCATCAAAGACCAAAGAAGAAATTTTTTTAGGCAGTAACAGTTCAGATTGATTAACTAAAGGGGTCTGGCTGGACCTTCCTGGTTGAAATTCACTACGGGCTACTTCAACCGGAACCTAGGTAACGGAGATCCCTAAGGCGAAACCTTAGAAAACCCGGGTATCATGTCCTACATCTCTAAGAGATAATACATTTAATTCAATAAAACCGCATTTAACGTAACTTTGTCCGTCAATAAGAATAATTATAGCCACTATGATTAGTATTAGTAAAGTAAATGCATTACAAAATATATACATAATTTGACAATTACTGATTATATTCATATTTACAATAAGCTTGGTTATATCATATTTACATTAAAAAAATATTCATAAGTAATTAACAAAAACATATAACCCTCGATATAATAATAATCATAGAAACAAAACAAAAACTGAAAAGAAACAAAAGCAAAAACTAAACGTTCCAATTCAGATAATCAAATTTATGTATTAGGGCTACTTTTATACACTTGTACACGGCATCATAATTTGGACCGTTTAATAGTTGAAGGAGTTTCTCTTCATTCAGTTCCATTTGCCAAGTACATTGGTCCTGATTTCTTTCAATATGGGACAAACCACAAAGAAATGAAAAGTGTTCTAGGTTTCTTAATAAGCTTCAGCCCTTCAGTTCTCGCCTTCATTATTGTTCTCACGAAGCGAATGTCCTTGGAATTCCTCAAGTATGATAGCTGTTTATCCCCAAACTTCAGCTGCTTAATAATTATGTGGAACTAGGCAGCTTGTAAGGCTTCCACATATAATGTCCCAGGTTAATTCCCTGCTCTCGCTTGTTAATTCCCTGCTAAACCCTTGGAAGAGAACTGACGCAATGAATATGCTGTTCAAAAATTTTACATACAAAAGTTATTAAACCGTATTAATAATCTCTATATATATATAAGGCTTTGTCCTGACTGACAGAATCAACGCAGAGCAAAAACTACTAATGATAGAAACTTGAAGTTCGGAATTTAGATTTTCAACGCGATGTAGGTAACCACTAAGAAAGGAATTTCAAAAATGTAACCCCTAAGGGGCTTAAATGGCGATACTGTCGTTTAACTCTAACGGAAATCTATTGATGAGATTTTAAACCATATGTTTATTATTTGAATATCGATTTAACGTTACAATATTATTAAAATAGACATTCACATAAAATATGGCTACTGATTATTTAAATATTAGTGGTAATCAAATTATGCACACTGTGAATCCAATTATTGGGGGATGGTGTGTGTTTATTTCGATCTCTTCTCCATATATATAAGAGGCTTTGTCCTGACTAACAACAACGCAGAGCTACTAAACGCAATGTAGGTAACCACTAAGAAAGGAATTTCAAAAATGTAACCCCTAAGGGGTTTAAATGGCGAAATTGTCGTTTAACTCTAACGGACATCTATTTTCGAACTTCTAGAAAATATATCTAATTAGTACTCATTTTAAAGAAGTTGATACGACGAGTTTAACTCGGAAGGCCCTATTGGGCGTCGAAAACCATGTTTTACAGCCGAAAAATGAAGTGTTCACGACGAGTAAGTCATTATTTGTTTCGGCGGTTTTAGTGAACTCTCTCCATTGCGCGTCTCCCTCTCTTCTACCGAGCTGGCAGCTTCCCCCTCCAACATTCCATCTACCGGAAGCTCAGATTCTACTCTCTCCTTAACATCAGTTAACATATTATATTAGATCAATACCTAGATAATGGTCACAGAATTGATTTTAAAGGATCGCGGGCGAAGCCGCAACGGGAAATGCTAGTTCATTATATAATAATACACAATTTACGTCAATATATTAGGGTTTTAACATTACACTATACAAAACGGTACTTTATACATTAGCTCCAGGCCTTAAGTGAGAAGTAAACCTTTCGTTCACGTCTTAACAGCCTGCCAGAGAAACCAGTTCAATCCATTATAGAATTCGTTTTATTGGCACGCGCCCTTGGATTTACTGTTATAGTAACATTAAAAGAATGTAAATATTGTTAAATATTTATGAAGTGATTTTCCTTCGAGCTTGATAACAAAGAAGAAAAATACCTGCTTACAATTAATAATTTTTTTAATGGATAGATTATCTGCAACCTTTTTGTAAAAAAAACTATAGACAAATACAACAGTCGAAGATAATGATTAAAATAATTAAGCAAAATAAACGATAAGCAAACATTTTCAAGTTTATATAAAAAAATAAATAAAATAAAAATAAATATAACATTTAACTGCCCCGGCAATCAAATTTATTAATGTGTAAGCAGTTTATGCATCAGTGGAGAAATTGAAATAATTTAAATTATTGTCATTTCTAATAAATCTATCGAAGTGTTTGTTAAAAAAATGTATAAATATGAAAATAAAAACTTACATATACAATTAAATAAGTTGATGACATTGTTCCCGGTAATCAAGGAAACACCCGTTCCGATTTTCAAAATTAGTTTTGGAATTAGCCGTATCTTCACTTTTAACTTTACGCTTTAACCAATAGGAACAGTCAAGTAATAAACTGAATAAAATAAATGTAGATTAAGATTTCAACTCCATATCCGTTTGGGTAAATGGACAATGCAAGTGATAAACAAACTTTAAAAAAGATCCATGTATGCTAAATATCTAATTAAAAAGGGTTTATTTAGAACTATGTACAGAAAGCACCCTTTTTAGTGGGTTTCCGTGAATGTTTGTGCACAAATCAAAATGTTATGCATATAAATTCGGACACTTATTCAGGATTATTTATATCTAATTCGAAACGGGTTAAAAATAATAGTGAGACTTCAAAGTTCAAACAAAACTGACAAATAAGACTGATTAGGTATTCAACAAACCATTGAAAATACCCTCATGTAACCAAGTGAATAAAAAACAAAGTACGTTGGCAAAAACATTTAACCACATTAAATACTTTTAAATAAAAGCATTAAATGTGTCAAGGTAAAATGAGAAGTTTGATGCAATTAATCCCAATATCACAGTTGCGGCCACAAAAGAAAGTGACTCTTATCGGAGAAAACGAGAAGACCACAACATGCGCCAATCGTGTGGGCACGCAACATTTCAACAACTCTTGAGCAAGTAAAGGCCGTTCTTTGAGCTGCCGAAAAAAGCACTTAGAGGTCCCTTCAGCAAACCGAAATATGTCAACCGCGACAACAACAATTAAGTATGTGGAAAGTTCGTAAGATAGGCGATGACTGTGTATGTTGTGACACTGAATCAGCACCTCCTTATACTTCTTTCGCTTCTCCCTTTTGTGCCCTTCAGCGTAGGGGAGTGCATGGCCAGGAATTCCACTCCTTTTTGTTCTTTTCCAGATTCCTGCCTCTTCCTCTGCAAAGTCTATCGATGTATTCGAGATAAGAAAATCTTGGAGGTTCTCTCCTCCTGCCTACCGGAGGACGTAGACCATCGTCTTTAATGGGTCCGTATGTTCCTACTTATACAACATGAAATGAATTGGTTTTTAAAATATACAGTTACGTCGCAGATTGTTTCAACAGCGTAGATAGGCGGTGGCTGTCAATTCTGCAGGGGAGCCCCACATTATGGTATTTACACCCGTCTCCTCCTTCCAATGTGCTAAGGGGTCATCATACCCAGTCCCTGTACAACATACTAGGGTTGGACCAATCACTCTCTAATAAGGGAAAATATATCCGCCCCAAACCACGAATGGTCTGGCAACGCAACTAGATTGTTCTTTTCTTATACTACCATAAGTAGTACATCAATTTCAGGTACATTGCACTACCAAGTGAGAAAGAGACCCTTCCATATGTCAGGAGTAATCTGAAGGACAGGATAACCGAAGTTATGTATATATATATATATATATATGCTAATTTTTGTCTTCCTTTTTTAAAATATTTCATTATTTCTGTTTTCACAGCAAAATTGGGCTCGTAATCACCGAGGATAAAACTACATCGAGGAGAAAAGCATCGGGCGACGATATATCCTCAAATTTCACTCATTTTAGTTAGTTAAATTTCATATAATTTAGTAGATTAAGGTAGGGACGTCATAAATATGAACGAACATGCAGTGATTGATGCTATGAAGAGGGAGACCCGAAGTCAGTGTAAAGAGGCCGCGGTCCACAAAGACTTGCAGGGCAGGTACAGAAAGTTAGTTTTTCCCTTTGTCTATTTAAAATTGATTGCAAGCAAACAAGCAAACCATAACACAGTTTCTACTAGCTCATTAAGACAAACATATGAAAACAAAATTAAAACTTACCATTATCTCATGTTTTTAGAAAGTAAGCACTTGATTAAAACAGTTGTAATCATATTCATTGCTTTGCGTGTTAATGAGGGAAAATAATAATTGAATCGCTTCGTGCTGCGATGATTTTTTTCTTACCCTACTCATAAAATAATACGTTTTTGTTGAGAAATATATTTTTCCAACTTAACCATATCAGATGAAAAAACTTAAATTCATTTACTGGAATTTAAGAAAGTTCCTTATTCATAAAAAAATTCTTGATTTGCAAGGTATGTAATCTTAATTTTTGTTAATCTTGTAACAAAATGTAATCTTTTGATGATTTACAATAGGCTTAGAAATTTTTTAAAACATTTTTGATTAATCTAAATCACAGAGACCTTTAATAATGGACAAGATACACTATGAAAATCTATGAATACTGTAAAGTACGACTGCATTGTAGGGGGTCACCTGTGATGTAGTGGTTAGCGCCTCGCGGTTGCCCTAGGATTTTTAAAGGGAGTAAAAAATCCTTGGCTATGCCGTCCCTCGGATAGGACGTAGAATAGGACGTACTCGTTAAAGATCCCTATCCTAATTATACCTGGATAGGCAAAATTTTGGACTCCCACTGTAGCATCGTCCGATTAGTCTTAGTAGCATAAAGAGACGTTAAACAAACTAATAAACGACTGCATTATTTTCGATCCAACACTATCCGTTAAAACTATACTTCAGCTATGTGCTTTTCAACTGAATCCCGTAGGGTCAACTAAATTGCACATCGAATAAGTGTCATATGATTCTTTTTGTGTATTCTAATAAGTTATAATACGTCCATGCCAAATATTTTATTTCAATATTACAGTATTTGCATAATCTAAGGAAGTGTTTCTTTCTTTGAAGGTGATCGGCCACGTGTTAAGCCATTACAGATAATAGTCCGTTAAGTATAATCGCGTTGCAATTCCTTACTTTCGAGTTTCTGTGCAGTGGACGTGAACTGACTAATTTTAGGACAGTAAGATAACACCAATTCACGGAAATTAAAGACCATTTTCTTTTCTTCTGGTCTCTTTTTCATTTAGTTATTACAGAATCCAGGTAGGAAATTCTTCAACTTATGAAAGAAATCTTTTATCAATTCAAAACCCAAGGCGTCATCAAATGTACTAACCTGAATAAATGTTAATTACAAAAAGACAGGGTGAGAGAAAATAATTTGGGATTTCAATAATAAAAAATAAAAAAGTCTTTTAAATAACAGTAAAAACAGACTAAGTGAACATACCGCCAATTCTGGCACGGCGATAGGAAAAGAAGGATCGCCTAAATGCAAAAAAATTAAGGACTTCGCACATCAACAATCTAAAATGGTCCAACACCAAGTTAGACTCCAAATCATCTCAACGCATTAATGCTTCATGAAATCCCATTGAGAAAAATGAAATGTGCACTGGTTAGTTTTTTATGATATTTTAGAGACTTGATACTTTACTTTTAGAATCTTTTAACACGTAAATATATTACATTATATATATATTATTTCTCCAGCTTTTTATTTTAGAATTTCTAATCAAAACCGACATTATTCTTTAAAGTCAAAAATTTAAACATATTTTAAAGAAAGCGATTTACAATCAAAGTCTGTGAAGTTCTTTGAAAAAGAAGTGGTATTTCCTTGTATTTAAACAGTTTTTTTTTTTAATTAAAAGCATCATTATCATTCGTACAGATGAAATTTCATGGATCAAAAAATATGAACAAACTTAAATTTAAAAATTAATGCCTGGTGGACTGGAACAACAGATCAGCTTCCTTCCTTGTTAGTGGAGAGTGCACAGGGGGGGGGGGGGGGGGGGAGGTTAGGGAGGGAATTGAAGCAATGGGTCTCATCCTCATCACCTATGCAATTGGTAAATTAGAGATAATGTTAGTATTGCAATAGCAAAACAATATATATACATATATTATTATAGTACATACTGTTAAATATCGTCAGTGGGCAAAATGGATGATATAGGTGGACATAGATCCCGAAACAGTACAACAAATATTGGAAAGCAATTTATAGACATTTTTACTAATGATTTTAACAAGAATTTAAATATCTCACCAATTCTCGAAATTTCAACCCCTCCTCTGTCCTTATTTTAAAACGCATACAACGATACTAATATTGATGCTTGTAAATAATCTTAATAAGACTAATAACATTTTGAGGAGAATTTGAATTTTCCAATCTTCCGATGATATTAAGTTCAGGTGACAAATAAATGTATTAGTGGTGAGAAGTGGCGCAGTGATTCTAACATGGTGTTCAGGGATATTCAACCTAGTTTACAAATATGAATTTCTTTGCTGCAGGATGGGGATTTGAAATAAGTTATTCTTATTTATTAGAAAAAAGGACAAATTGAAAAAAAAGAAGTAATTTAACATTTTGTCTTTTTGTTGTATTTCATATTTCTAAATTGAATTGATTAAGGTGTAGTAGTAGGGAGAAGACTTATTTGCATGTCTATACCACAACAATACAAGGGCTTCAGCGGGATTTCGTTTGGGGGGGGGGCATGTAAAGATGAGGAGAGGTTAAGGTATTCTGATTATTCAAGGCTCAATTAATGTTTCAAATCAAAAATAATGATATTGGTAAATTAAAATATTTGATAAATATAGTGAATTTAATTAATTTGTAGTTTCCGTTTCTCAAATTTTCTATAGCCGATTTGTGTTAAAAAAAAGAAAAGTAATTTAACATTTTGTCTTTTTGTTGTATTTCATATTTCTGAATTGAATCCATTCCATATATATGTACATTAGGGTGTCCCTTATTTTTCAAACTTTTAAATTTCTAATGCATAGGTGTTAGTTTGGTTCATTTGCCTCTAAAGCACTCGGTAATAAATTTTTACCTTATTTTGAGTACGATAACCCGTGCCGATATTGAATCATGTTCACACATGTTGCGCGGCAGTAGCGTAGCGTTTTCACTGCATTTGTCATTTTTTCTCAATTATTCTCGCGATTAACACGTATGTTATACATTTAAAATATGGCAGTGGAATTAAGAAGCAATAAAAAATGTGTTTTCATAGTTGGTGACATAAATTATCAAATAACTGGCGCTAAGTAACCATCTAATTGTCAAGTTCTTGCAGTGCTTTCTTTTTAACATTCGCGATGTTAAATTGAATGTTAGTGAAAGTGCTAATCTCGTCATTTAGGAGTGTATTATAATTTTGGAAAAAGTTAAAATCCCAACCAGAACTATACCTAACTGTGTAAAAAAACTTGTGGATCTTCACCATGCTTGGAGGGAGTCGCAAAAAATTCTTAAAAAATACAAGATATTTACAAGCGCCGTGAGGAGAACTTTAAGAACAATTTTGATAATTAATTTGATATAGCATACGCGGATGCTTTGGAACGGATGAAAATTGAAGAAGATATAATATTTTTACATAGGGCATCCAGGGTGTATATGTAGTATACATAGGGTATGTGTTACGATACATACAATACAATACATAGGGGGTCAAAGGGCAAGACAAGGGAAATTGAATGAAGAGAAAAAATATGTGAGCAAATGTGTATTGGAAGTTTATCATCATCGGGGAAATGTGTTTTCATAGTTGGTGACATAAATTATCAAATAACTGGCGCTAAGTAACCATCTAATTGTCAAGTTCTTGCAGTGCTTTCTTTTTAACATTCGCGATGTTAAATTGAATGTTAGTGAAAGTGCTAATCTCGTCATTCAGGAGTGTATTATAATTTTGGAAAAAGTTAGAATCCCAACCAGAACTATACCTAACTGTGTAAAAAAACTTGTGGATCTTCACCATGCTTGGAGGGAGTCGCAAAAAATTCTTAAAAAATACAAGATATTTACAAGCGCCGTGAGGAGAACTTTAAGAACAATTTTGATAATTAATTTGATATAGCATACGCGGATGCTTTGGAACGGATGAAAATTGAAGAAGATATAATATTTTTACATAGGGCATCCAGGGTGTATATGTAGTATACATAGGGTATGTGTTACGATACATACAATACAATACATAGGGGGTCAAAGGGCAAGACAAGGGAAATTGAATGAAGAGAAAAAATATGTGAGCAAATGTGTATTGGAAGTTTATCATCATCGGGGAAATGTGTTTTCATAGTTGGTGACATAAATTATCAAATAACTGGCGCTAAGTAACCATCTAATTGTCAAGTTCTTGCAGTGCTTTCTTTTTAACATTCGTTATGTTAAATTGAATGTTAGTGAAAGTGCTAATCTCGTCATTCAGGAGTGTATTATAATTTTGGAAAAAGTTAGAATCCCAACCAGAACTATACCTAACTGTGTAAAAAAACTTGTGGATCTTCACCATGCTTGGAGGGAGTCGCAAAAAATTCTTAAAAAATACAAGATATTTACAAGCGCCGTGAGGAGAACTTTAAGAACAATTTTGATAATTAATTTGATATAGCATACGCGGATGCTTTGGAACGGATGAAAATTGAAGAAGATATAATATTTTTACATAGGGCATCCAGGGTGTATATGTAGTATACATAGGGTATGTGTTACGATACATACAATACAATACATAGGGGGTCAAAGGGCAAGACAAGGGAAATTGAATGAATTGAATTGAGCAAATGTGTATTGGAAGTTTATCATCATCTGTTACCATGCAAGATTATATACAAACGCAAGGGCATCACGATCAACTTACCAGCTCTGATGAAAGCCTTGAGGAACCCTTAGCATCCACCCCTCAAATGGTAAGTTCTCAAACTACTAAAAAAAAGGGGAAGGAAAGACTTTATCACGCCTGTGTTAGTTGCAGCTTTAGACAGATGCCAATTAAGTATAAGGGATTCTGTCTATATATTTCAAGCTGTAGTAGAAGCACTAGATCTTAGCTGTGATGATTTTCCGATAAACAAATCGTCTATTCAACGTATTCGCACACATAGTCGAAAAGATGAAGCGGAATCTATAAAATTAGATTTTCAGAATAATATGCCTGAAATGGTGACCGTTCACGGGGATGGAAAATCATTACCTGGACTTGACGTAAGAAGTTTTAAAAAAGAACGCCTGCCAATTCTGATTTCATTTGGAGAGAAGGAACAACTTCTGGCTGAACCCAAACTGGAGAGCTCTCCCGGCCAGGATCAAGCTAAAGCTGTGTTGAACGCACTTTATGACTGGAACCTCGATGACAAAGTACAAATAATGTGCTGTGACACATTATTGCGTCTAATGTAAAGCGATTGAAAGGAGCTTGTGTACTTTTGGAACAATAACTAGACAGGGAATTACTACTCTTTGCTTGCCGCCATCACGTTAACGGACTGGTTTAAAATGTGTGTTCCAAACAAAAAATCACCACGTCACAAGTAGCCCAGATATCCCACTACATTCAAAAAGTTTAGAGACAACTGGAAAACGACTTCTGTTGATTCATTGCGGTGTTATATGTAAAACCATGGCATGGATATAGTCTGGCGGTGAAGGCACCAAATCAAGATTTGTGCTTTTTAAAGGGGCTTAATACAATAAATAGTACTTTATTTCTATACTGTTTTTACTAAATTGTTAATAATACTGCCTTATTTAGTGTTGCAGGAAAATCAATAAGTGATTTTGTGTCTGTCAAGAGCACAAATTTATTTTCTCGATTAAACATTGATAAATATTTCCTCCAGAGACCCACTTCTACATGGGAATTCTGCCTATGCAGAGGCGAAAAGGGCAGCGCGTGTTTTCTTTCAGGGCAGTTAATGATATGGCTGAAAGAGCTGGAAAAACTTATGCATGGTTTTATCACTCCAAAGGAAGACCAAAAGCAATTTTTGCTATGCTGCTCAGGTGCATAGAAATCTGTATCCAGACTGTAAAAAAGAGAATAAAGAAAAGAAAATATTCTGCCTAATCAGTAATTGTATCTTCTTTTAATAAATATTTCATTAAAAAAATTATATTTCAATTGATTAAGCTATATAACGAAAAGGGTTAAAAACAGCAATTTTCAAAATCTTCAGTTCTGTCGGCACGGGTTAACGTTGACGTAGGAAGATAACATTTTCTATTTAAGTATGGGTAGTTTAAAAAGAAGTAGGAGGTATACGTTTCGATATCTAAAAAAAATTTTTTTTCACCTATATAAGGGACACCCTATATATATATATATATATATATACATCTGATTCAACTAATGAAAAAAATGGGCCAATTTTTTTTCAGACTTTTACCCTCGGACGTGGGAAAACTGATTGCTTTGTCGGACCAGATCGCATATTCATGAGCAGTGGGGGAGTATGCGAACTGAAAGTGGGTTTCCGTTCCCCGCGAGAGTGACAACTCCATTCAGAATCAGAATGAGAAGTTAACACATGTTCAAGGTTCGCCAAAAATACCTTTCCCCTTGGGCTGTAGACTTTTTATCTAAGTAGAGGTTTAAAGGGAAAATTTACCGCAGACATAGTGACAAATCTGACTTTCATAATAAATTTAATGAAGCATAAGAAATTTAAGGAAACAATTTCAAACTAACTAGAAGATGATCCTAAAAACATAAATACAACCGTAATGTGACATATAAACTTATTGACGGGACAAAGATTACTGTGGAGGGTTAAAGTTTGGACTGGAAAATAAAATGGAACTGTAGTAACAGTTAGGAATATTTAAATGACATATTGAATATATTCGTAGATATCGTCGTCATACCGATCTATTCATTTTTAAGTAATTATTAATGTAATAATGTCTGGCTACTTATGATAAAAATGTTGGCCTTGTTAAGAAAACCCGTCTTACCGTTAAGAGTTGGAATGAAAAGCTGACGCAATAATTTCTGCGCTTTTTCTGATCCATTTAACCAAGTTAAATAAGCATGTCTGAGAAACAAATGTGACAGGGTTCGTTCAACTTGATAACTAAGTTATACTGCATTTCGTCATTGGATATAAAGTTACAAAATAAGAATCGAGAACGGATAGGGAAAGTAGGCTGAGTAGCATGCTCCGGTGACACAGTGAATAACATTTTGGGACTCGATTTTCTTGTTTCCGAAATTTCATAATAAAAATTACATTCTTATATAACAACTGTAAGATTAAAAATAAAGAATAGAAGCAATTGCTCCATTTTTTTTTTACTACAACGATACATTTCTATATACTATTTACCGGTTAGTTACAATAATCATTAAAAGCTCTTTTAACAAACGTAAGATAAGCTAAACGGAATGTGGCTGATCAAAAAATAACGGCGCACAGTGGTTGAAAATCGACTATTTTCGGAAAAAACCTTGTCAAACCTGATCTGTAAGCCGCAAAAAAATAAAGTTGATATTATCATAACCACGATTGAATTTCCCATAAAATATATAGGTTGGAGCCCCGCTTAACCGGCTATTTGGATAAACCGGCGGTGTTAGGGAAATAGAAAAACAAATCATACATCATTTTTCGACTCGAGATCGGCCAGTTTAAGCACTTTTGCTGTTTCGTGCTATTAATATCCTTAGTAGTACTTGCAGTATCATTTTATTTCATGAAAACACTCAAGTTAGGTAAAACAAAAAAAAATATCATACATAGGAGCTATCAATTATTTTTTTCGTTATGTTTTAGTTTTTAACTATTAAATGTATATCATATTAAAATATAAGATTAGGATCATCCGACTTTCATATAATTTTGATAGGAGATTGTGGGATAGACTGTTCAATATAGGTTTAACAACTGCAACTCTTATCTGTGAAAATTCAGTTCCCTAATTTATGCTAAATAACAGCTGAACTTATTTCAATACCAATCTTCTAAAAACAAATGGATTCACAAAATATCTGGGCCTAGCTTTTGGAACGAAATCTGTACTATACGACACTTGACAACTTGACAACTCGACTACCTTTATCTTATGATCCACCTCCGCTGAACATTGTTCCACAATACATAATTTTTTCAAAAAAAAAACCGCAAAGCAATCAAGAGATATCCGAACAGAAAAGCACCGAGCTATCACTCCCTTATTCGATCTTATATAATCTTATCACTCCCTTTATTCTTCTTCACCTACCTCGAAAAGCTGTTTTGTTTCTTACACTCTAACTATTATCCTCTTCTTTGGAAATTCTCCTCACTCAAAATGATTCTAAAATCACAATTAATCCTTCATCTTACCGTCCTAACACACTCTATCTATGACGGGGAAAGTATTTGAAAAACTTTTCTTGAACCGAAGCCTTGACTTGAAAACAGTGAAGTGATACCGAGTCATCAGTTTGGTTCTGTGCAAGCCACTCTTCATTTTTTAAATAATTTTATTTTTATTTCTATGAGCTTCCTGCCACTGTCTGTTAAAACAAGGCAAGAAAGTTTTCATGAGAAATCAGTTTATTTTTTACCAAGTTATCCAAGGTCATGTTAATTAACTTATTATTAATAATTTACAAATTCATTCTAAAATCACGGTAGGTGATTTATCATCGCCCTAATAACAATTAAGACTGACTTTATAAATGATGCTACAGACCTGGTAAGTAAGGCATGATGTTTTACTTAACGATTAGTAATAACCTAATTCGAAGAACAAGCTCCATAGCGAATAAACTGCACGAAATAGCATAGGTATTACAATTAAAAAAAATCCCACATGTACAGACGCAGGTGGACGCAGCTAGAATGTGTTTTAATATTTCCTTGAATGTGTCTTCTTCTTAAAAAAATGGATTTTAAAACTGCGCTCGGCTGCGCTTGAAAAATATGGATTACCAAAAAAAATTTTTTTTTAATTCTCATAGCATTTATTCGGGATTTTATTTCTGGGTTAAAACATGGACCAAATAGCATAATTTTTATGCTAGTATAATATGGGAGATCGCTTTTCATGATTATGAAGGAAAATTGCCCTAAGAAACTAAAACGCGAGTTGTAAAAATTATTATAGTGTTATAAATTTTCCGTTGAAAAATAAACTTTTTCAATGATCGATTTTCAAAGGGTCCTAACAAGTTTAAAAATCAGAATATCTCCGAATAAATTTATGGAATATGTCAGATAACTATTCTATTAATTAATAATGAAAAGAAAAAGAATATTCCAATACCTTCAAGAAATAGGTTTTTTCCGCCTTTCAACCACTGTGCGGCGTGTGGTAATATACCTCAGCTCTTCATCTTGGGCATAAACTAAGACTAGACCATACTTGGATAGGACTAGACCGTGGGTCCTTACTAGGCATAAATTAATGATTTGAATACATTACAATCCTTTATATACACAAATTTTCATTGTTATGATATTAAATCTAGATCAATCTCTATAGCAATAACTTTTAAAGTTACAGCCACCTTTCAGTAAACTTCATGATTAGCACAGGTTAAAAGGTTGCTATAGCAGTAAAAAAAATAATGAGTAGGCCTCGAGTGTAATGGATTTTTTTCATGAAATCTATGTCGAAGTTGGATAGGTACTCTGTTCAATAAACGAAACTCGAAACATCTAATCATATCTTGCAATGGAGGTACCTGTATTCTAAAACAGTTCAATCGTTAAAAAAAATATTAAATTTTTGATTAAAAAATAACTAAAGTTTATAAGGATGTACTCAATCCCCATGCTTACGTTCTAAAATATAATAAAAAGAGCAACACCCCATTTTAAATTGCATTATTTTCATCTTATAACCAAATAATATAACAACATTTTTTCACACGCCCCGATCTAGTAGAAGTCTAAAATTTATTTAGCTGCTAACGTCTTCTACTGGCCATATAAACAGTTGATGTTTTATTCCAAAAACCTTGAAGAAATATTTGTAATTATCTCTAAACATATATGTTAATATATATATATATATATATATATATATATATATATATATATATATATATATATATATATATATATATTTATTAACGACTTAAATTCTTAATATTCTAATTTTTATTTGCGTGGGTAAACGTTTCTAAGTATAATATAACTAATAATAAGATATATATAACTATAATAAAATAAATGTTTAGCAACATTTATTTTATTTTTACAACATTCCGTCTTAATTTTTTTTTATTTTTTTTTTTTTATTAAATATATATATATTTCTTTTAGAACTAAAAATAAGTTTTCAAGATCTATCCTTTGTTAAATAAGGACCTTCAGATCCGGGCCCTAATAATGAGGTATGATCGATAATAACACAAGGCGGTTATAAAATGAATGAAGTGTGTAAACATTTCCGATCACTAATAAAATCTTACACTTAGTCGATTTTATACAATTATACAAAATATTTATAAAATTAGGACTGAAAATAATTTATTTATTTCCGCGGTGCCAACCAACATGAAGCTAAATAATTCTCAAGATTTTTCCGTTTTTTATGTGAAGTCAGATTTGTAATTATCGAGATATTGATATCTTGATGCTACAGTGGAATGATCTGGTTCAGCTAAAAACATTGTTGTGTTTAGTGTACTAAAATAGAAAACTTGATTGCATTTATTTTTGCCTCTGTGGCATTGGAAACATTTACCACTAGGCAACTTGAAAATTTCATCGTTCATTCACTTTTAGCAAAGTATTGAAAAAGGTTTCTTCTGAGGAATAAGATTTTTCCATGGTTTGAATTGTAATTGATTGTGATTGAGATTTATTATTTAAGGTTTGAGGCTAAGAAAAAAAAAACGAAAGAGATAGAAAACAGTAAAATATGTCATTGATGGCGTAAACTAGTTATACAAAGCATACAAGGATTCAACCTTTAAAAATATCAATGCTGGGAAGGATAAGCATTGTAATTATGATATCATGGCCAGATTTTCCGAATAAAACTCTGAAGAAAGAAAAATTTCATCCTTCTCTCGTAGGCCACTACAGTATGTTTTCTTCAAGGTTAATCCAGTGGTTCAGGACAAATATGTTTATTAAGATGGTATGTTATAAAAACAAAATAAGCAACCAAAAAAATTAGAAACATTTACCCGCGTAAATAAACATTAGAATATTAAGAAGTAACCTGTATTAACCTATTTATTTAGAGATACTAATATTTCATCAAGGTTTTTGGAATAAAACATCAACTGTTTATAAGAACAGTAGAAAAGGTTAGCTGCTAATTGAATTTTCGAATTCTACTGTCTTTATAGGGGCGTGTGAAAAATTAATTCAGTAAAAGGTAAATCCAGTGGTTCAGCATAGATTTTTATATAAAAAAAAAAATAAAACAGCATAAAATCAAACAGCTATAACAGCAAAAAATAAAACAGTATAAGATAACTTAGAACATATTCCGTATAACAAGTTGACTTGCTTCAAAACTTTCTACCTCGAAAGAAAATATTAAAAATTAAATAAGTATATGTATACCAATTTGTGTCAAGAAATAACTGGGTCAAAAAAGAAATACATATTACGGAAGGTACGGTAAGGTATTCCAGGAGGCGGCATGGGAGGGCAGCTGCCTCCCAAGAAATTTTGAGAAAAAAGAACTACTAATTTATAAATTCGTAATAATTTACTATATTTATTAAGCATTATATAAATACATATATTGGGCCGGGATGGCCGTGTGGACAAGGGCGCTTGCAATAGATAATCAAAGTTAAGCAACGTCCATCGTGGTCAGTACTTGGATGGGTGACCGCTCCATTCGGGTGACCGCCCACCAATAAAAGCCACGAAGTCCAAGTCTACCCCCACCCCCGGGTATGTGAGCCTCGTCAGCCTACTGGAGGCGACTCACACCGACCGGGCGTAGGAGTGATGAACCTTCCCCGTGTATCTCATCGAGAATCGTGGTGTGGTTTTCCAGGATGTCAGTAACCTCCCGGAGGTTTGGTCCATGGACGGTATGCTTCAGGGAAAGAAATATAGGTCCTCGGGGCCTGCTGACTCTGGGCTACCATAATCCTTGGACCTAGACCAGTTTGTCACTGTCCTTGAACCCGAGAGAGCTGACGCCATCGGTGGGAAGGACACTGCCAAATTGGCCCCAATGGGATTGGTTATGGAGCTATGGGCAGTCTGCCGCTGTACCATGGTGACCATGGCTTTCAGCAACGTGAGGTTTGGGTCTACCCCCTCCAGGCCGTCTGTACTCCCGCAAGCAAAACAAATGTCTGTAAGAAGACCACACTGCGCGGCCAAAGGTCTCATTAGGCCTAATGCGCCAACCGAAAAAAAAAAAAAAAAGAAAGAAAAAAAAAGAAAAAAAGAGAAAAAAAAATAAATAAAAAATAAAATATAAATACATATTTTAACTTTTAAACATCAATTAAGTTTTATTTTTGTAATTATTTGAGCCTTAGAAGGTCAGAACCTCGACCCCTTCAAGAATTTTACCAGCATCCCTAGACGAACATTTTACCAGCATGCTCCCCTCCTTGAGGAAATCCTGCGAACGCCCTTAGTATCTATTATTAAGTAGTTTCAATATGTTTTTAAATTATAAACCTTAGTTTCATTATTTACAAACTCTTTTCCGATTATGCTATAACTTTTAATTAGTTAAATACAATCTATCTATACATCTGCATCTATCTACATACTATATAAAACTTCTCAGACAACTCTTTGCAGTTCTTACAAAAAAAAAAAAAACACATTATCGCAGATATTGCTATTCAAAACGATCTATATGTACTAGAAAAATTGAAGGTTAAAATTAACGCTAGGAAATCCAACTAAATCAGTTTTTCAATTCGAAAAATTTCTTGCCCTCTTTTGGCAATAAGCAAGAACCCATTTCCTTCAACAAATTACGTACGGTACATTGGAATATATGAACGGGCATAACTTAAAAAACAAGAACTTTACTAGACGGTACAAACTTTTACTAGACGCTGACCATAGCATACGTTGCAAATAAATTCAGTAGTAACCTTAAGGTAAACTTTCTAAATAACTTTCATGCGATATTAACCAAATAATACTATCAATAGCACAGATTTCTCTCTAAGTAGCAGCACTCAAATGATATATGTTTTCCGTGGTAACAACCGCTTAGCCAGATTCAGCATGGAAAAAAACACTCCCGCTGTGAGGCCTGGAGAGACCATATGGTTAGCTGGAGAAACGCCAAAATTGATATTGGTCTAGCTACAGTATCAGCTACGCTGGAATCAGGTTCACGGTCGTATTAATGCAAGTAATCCATCACATATAAGCCTAGATGTTAAGCAATAATATCCGTTACTATATAAAACTTAGGACTTTCCGTCCAAGTACGGATAGAATCCATTCCAATTTAATTTAAGTTTAAGGTTAGTTAAAAACTCAGCTTTTGTCATGGACAAGTTTTCGCTTCTTTTTTCATAATGTTTCATGGTGTATAATCAACGTTAGGTCTATCACTGGGCCAAATGGTCAGATCATGAATAAGCAATGGCTAGAGTTCTTCAAAAACTTTCAATCAATAATAGGCAAGAAAGAATAGGAAGACATAAAATACTCTCGATTAAGAAAAAAAATCTGACGATGATGAAGATATCAATAAGTTATTGATATTAAATAAAATAATAAGAATAAGCCGAGGTTCGATAAACATTTTTTTAAGCTCCTTTGACAAATGAAAAGCCGCTAAACGTAATGTTTTAAACGACTAAGTTGCTAAAAAATAAAAAGTCGATTGTATATAAAAAAAAAAAAAATAGAAATAGAAATAGAAAAAAAAAGAATAATATAAAAGTCAGAGATCTGTAGGTACACAGGTAAAAATATTTCAAAAGTTTCAACGTTTAAGTTTATGACTAGTTACGACTGTCATTAGAGAAAAATAAAATAAAATAACAGCGGTCCGGCAGAAATGAAAATTCAAAGAATACTTCGATAGTATTTTGAATACAGAAAATAATTGTCTATCTCATCTTTTGTAGTACCAAAGTGCTGAACCGTTATTAGAAGAACCGAGTATGTACAAGGGAAGTCGAAATAGCTATCGGAAAGTTAAAATCTTATAAAGCAGCGGGTACCGATAATATTACTAGTGAATTAATGATGGCATGCAGGGAGAATGGAATTTCTAAAATACATATTTTGGCTAAAAATATCTGGGAGAATAAGAGAGTGTCCTAAGAATGGAAAGAGTCAATACTGATTCCGATACACAAGAAGGCGGCTGATACAAACAACTATCGCAGTTTCTGACTACGTTCGGTCTGCTATACAATATTTACGTTACTCCTGACTGGTCGAATCACTGAATACGCCGAGGAAGTCATTGGACTATCAATTTGATTTTAGACGGAATCGTTCAAATATTAACCACATATTTTCTCCCCAGTAAATACTAGAGAAAAAATAAGTTGTATAATATTCTGACTGAGCTGGGAATACCAAATAAGTTCGCAAATCTAGTTAGGATATGCATGACCGGAACATTCAATAGAATCAAAATCTAATTAATTCTTTTTCTGAGAAGTTTGAGGATCCGCTATAACCTATTATGTTCAATTCAGCTCTGGAATGTGTCATTTGGGAAGTTATCGGTACCGGAAAGAGGTTGAAGTCTGGGAGGAATAATATCTCGGTTATGCCAATGATTTGGTACTTCTTTGTAGTATCATGGAAAATATAAAACTAAATATGTAAATACCTTGTTTATTTACTATAAATACATTTAAATCAGGTCCGTGTAAATTCTTAATGATTATAACTTGTTTTTTTAATTTATAAAGTAGGTAATCATGAATTATTTAAAAAACATTGTTTTAATACAAACTGAGTTAGAAGAAGAGATTAGAATTAGCATTACAATCACACATTATAAATAACTATTGTACAAGCCTCTTCTGTGGTTTAATTTATTGCCTTCCTAAGCGAATTAGGCTTCCATTGTTCTAAGATGAATTCGCTTTTCAGATAGAATTGTTTTCGTCAGCAAAGATTTAATGGGATTAAGTAATCTTCAAGGCTCAACTATGTTTATGTACACTAAACTAAGAATGTTTATATAGACAACTTTTGAAATTAATGGAAAAATTCACAAAATATAGTCAATTATTTGAATGAAAAATAACTCAGATATCAAAATTTAATGGGGTTCGGTAGGTACTAAAATATTTTTGAATTCATTTACTTATTTGGATATCTTCTATTGAGGAATGTTTTCTATTTAGAAAGAAAAAGGAACTTCAAAAACCAAAAACACATTTATCTTGAAACATAACCCTAACAGTATTTTTATATTTATTTGACTTTTTTGATATAATAATTTTGATTAAGTAATACATTGTTATTTAATTCACTTCAGAACTAACATTTTTTTTTCCTTTATTTTGTACAGTTCCTGTAGATATTTGGTCTTTCATAGGATACATTTTATTAAAATTTATAATATCTGAGACAAAAAGTTTATTTCGAAATATTATTATTATTACATTAAATCGAGTTAAACAAGATTTTTTGGCGAAGGGTAGAATAATAAGCATTGCGGGACCGAGACCATTTCTTAGGTGAGATGGATATTTACTTCTATACTCTTCTATCTTAAAATGTATATCTTTATATTTTCTACTGAATGGTAAAGCCTGGACTTGAAAATTAGAATAAAGTATATTAAATATTTATGGAGTGAGAGACTGTACAGATGTATCTCAATTGAACAATCGAATAATATGTAAAAAGAATAGTTAAACTGAAGAAATTACTTACAGCTTATTCGAGTAAATATCAATGCTTACCATCAGTTTCTTCCTCTCCTGGGAAAACCACATATCCGTTGAAGTTTCCTCACACTTTTTCCTGTCTAAAACTTATCAATTATCCTGGCAGTTAGCTATATCTTCTATAAAATCTAGATATTCATAATGACACTCTTAAACTTTTGACCCTATCCCACTAATATTAAAGGATTGTCTTCGGGATCTCGAACTAGACAAAAACTGTTTCGAGCGATTTGTCTTCTTGATCCTTAAGGATGTCTTAATGGAGAAGTTGATGGACTCCGTTCTTTCCTAGATTCAAAATACAACGCTTTCTTCAACGGTCCAAATTTAAATTGAAATATATGCCCACACAACTCCCTTTAGCCTAACATATTCATACAATCCCGCACATCTAACTGCTTCATTTCCACTGTACTGGATAGACATATAGGATTGTGATAAGATTAGGTTAAAGAGAATACCAATAAGAGATAAGGGTGATCCTCATAATTAAGATGAAACATTTAATACTCCTAAATATACAAAAGTAAATAAAAAGAAATATCAGAATGTTTAAAATCCAATAAAATAGAATCACATTTAAATGCTTATGACATACAGTGAAATAGTAAAAATTATATTTGAAATCATTCATTATACCCTAAAAAATAAAATTTATTATGTATTTATTATCGTAATTAAATCGTTCTACATCCCTGATATCAGAATTTTTTTTAAAAAATCAATTATAACTCCGGAAGCAAACAACACCTTTTCAATTTTTTTATTGAAATAAATTCACCTCTATAAATCTAAATACCATGATAAATAGTTCTAATTACTTATCAACGTCATTTACAAAGTGTTAAACGTTCATTAAGCTATCTCTATAACGAAGTGACGAAATTTTTTTTTTATTTCTGATAAATTGGCTCTTCTGGCCAATTAAATTCAATAAAAAAATGGACATGGTATTGCTGACCTCCGGAGTACAAATATATATACGAATCAATATTCTCATAGATAGGTAAAAATTCGAGAGACTAAAAGTTCAGGTAATAACAACTGTTGGGACATTTAATTGCTCCTCCAATGATGTACCATATTGTAAAGGTATTTTTTAAAGTTGCCAATTTATGTCACAGGTAGAGTGTAAGTAGTTGCTTCTTTCCAAAATGTTGGGAGGGGACGCGTTCCCACTGTCCATCCGACGGTGATGCCCATGACTGGAACCGACTTAGTTCTACTTTATTTAGATACAAATATCTACCATTGCATTATTTTGTCTTTTCCTTTGGAATAAGTTCATGCTTCATAAACACTAGATTTCAGACCTTCACTTTAGCACACTTGCAGGTTGTCGGGTTCTGAAAAGCCTTTCCTGATTACCTTGAGATCTATCGAGTTATTTTCTGGAGTTCGGGATAGCCACGTTATAACAATGATAAGAGCATCGCTAAAGTATCAGTACACGAGTAATATGGGATGTAGGATTCGCATAACATCTGAGCCGATAAATGGAGCAATGGTTACAGAGCTTTTGTTGATAACAAAAAACTTCTTAGAGGCGCTTAAATTTATACCACCTCAAATCATCTTTCTCCAAAGTTGATGTAGAGTGAATAAGTGGATGCAGCATATCGCTGGCCTTATTTTATTATTTAGGCTAAACCTCAACTCTTTGGTGAATAAATATTAGCACCAGCCTTCAGCTGTCCAGGGCTGAAGTCTGTATCTGTGGTCTAGCAAATTGAAGCCTAGGAATACATTAATCTCTAGTGAAAAGAGCGTTAGTTTCTGGACTGTAAATAGATATCCCATAATAAACTTCTCCTGAAGTTCGAAATGAAACTTGAACAGTTTTCACGATTTCAATAAATTGTTGACTTTGTCGAATCTTGAAGGACTGACTATAAGTTGAAGGACTCCACCATCGAAAGCTTAAGTAGCTTTTGGATGTTCTTAGCGGTTTCCTGGTAGCACCTTAACATTCTGGAAACTTCAGATGCATCACTCCACCAGAGCGGTAAGGCAACTTGCTGTTAAATGACCCCCTCTTCTTTCATAGTCATTGTTTTTATTCCCTTTCCTTCGTGAAATATCCTTCTTTGGTCCCATTTATTCCAAAAGGTAAACAAAATTTAAAAAAAAATAAATGAAAACTTTTGAATAGCAGAACTGGGAAGATTGTAACCTGAAAATAGAGTACTTGACAATCCAATGAAATACAATAAAATTCTAAGTAAAGCTGTATCAACATAATGATTTTAACCATTTCAATCCTACAATAAACAACCAGATAAAGATATGTCTGGTTGTCTGTTAAAATTGATGTGGTTAAAAGACTTATTGTTTGAAGTTGTTCATTTAATATTATTAATAATAATATTAACACTAAGTAACAAGTAAGTTTTTGACATAATTTGCTCCGCGAGTTCATATAGAGAGAGCTATAGAGATAATTATATAGCAGCACCTGCTCGCATAAAGATTAGACAGGTGCAGGTAGGCCAAGGACAGGGGTCAAGCGGTGAGTGCCTGGAGAAAGCTAAACGTCTTTACCCCGCGTTCGGGTTTGTTTGTTTTAGTTAATGCACCCTCAGTTTCAATTTACATATATTAATCGTTAGAAATTTTGTTAATAAGTAATATTTAAGATTTAAATAATTATTATAAGAATTAATTAAAGCCAAGTTAGTGCGATTTTGAAATAAAAGATTGAAAACAATTTGTAAGAATTCATATAATAATTAAAAAACCTCATTTGAAAATCATATTCACTGTTTTGAAGTAAAATTTTTAATCGTTTTTATATTTTTCAAATGTTAAAATTAACATTTTCATTGTTTTTATAGTGACAATTGAAATATTATTTAATTCAAATCCGACACAATTGGGTAATATAACAAAAAAATCAGATATTACTATACATTTCTATGTTTATTTGTTAGTGTTCCGTTAAATATTATAAAACTAATAGGTTACTCATGATAAAGCTAATTGGCAACTAATAACTAACCTGTTATTTCTATTTTACGAGCTATTGATTTTTATACAGTGGGATAGCCTTGATACATAGTGATTAAGGATTTAATGGAGAACCGAACCTCTGGGAGAACGATATTCTAGAAAACCATAACTATTTAAAAAGCGCACATGTTTAGTAATTTGTTGGTGTCTCTAATTAAAAAATAGATTGAAGTTAAACATTTAATAGTGATTTATAACCTTGCCGTATAACTCATAAATTAAATGAATCTTACGTTTACACCGGACTTAGTACAGTAATATAAGTAGAACCAGATTCACTATATCCTGATTCATTCCACATAATAAACACTTATCACAATTATAATCGTATTCCTACCAAAGGCTGGAAATCAGATGGAAAAAATAAGATGGTCCTGTAGCAAATTTCTGGATCCGCTGCTAACTCAAGTGGAAGAAACCCGTCATTCAAATATTCCATCCTTTGCAACAGACGCAAAATTGATGCACAAATGCCATGCAACAGGAAGGAAATTATTCGAAGTAGTTACTAACCACATAGTTTATATTTCATGTCGCAATGAATGCGAGCATTTAAAAAAACAAAAAACAATGAAAGCATACATAATATTGACTTAACTCCTTCCTGTCAGTATTGTGATGAAATACACCAAGATTAGGATATGTAGCAACAGCGCGCTCTGTTCTTTAATACTTTGATTTTGTCATAAATGAATTACGAATCATATCATTCTTTATATCATACTTAACTAACATAATATACTATATTTAAGTTACAACTATTAGCTTAATAGTTTAGACTAGTCTAATCTTAACTTCCTTGTTGATCAAAAAGTTGTTTTATTTTTATTTTTAAAACATTAAATGATACGTTTTCCTGATTTGTCTCGGCTATTTTCTAAGTTGATGACATTAAGGTAATAGTCGACTGAGCGTCCTTCATAAACACGTTTGGCAGCAACCACTAAGTCTCTATTACTGCAATAGCTAACGTTACAGGGCAATTATATTTTAATAAATATGCATGTGAAAATGTCAGGTGTAAGAATAAAGTATGTACAAATAAAAATAAAATTATCCAATAAGAACAACAGCAGTTACAGAAACTCATAAATCCATAAATTAGAGTAACTAGGTATTATTTGGTCATAATAATAATAATATAAGTCGTTTCCCACTAAAAAAAATTGCAAAGAAGATTAAACTTAAAAAATTATCTTGCTTCCGAAGTTGCGCTTATTATCTAGTTTGTGATACTCTTAAGTTTTTTTTTTATTTTAATTTAATTATTATTAGTATTACAAGACAATATTTTACAATTTTGTTTCATTCTTTAATCTTAAACTTAAAAATAGTTCTAATTGAATTAACGTTTTCTTCCCAAACGTCATGTACAAACGTTTATCTTATGGAGCAATGTTAAAAAATTCATGAGAACTATTCTTAAAATATTTTTGGTATAAGTATATCGTAAGTATGGATCTACAGTTGGACAACAAAAAAGGATTATTATTTCATTACGTTCATTAAGTCACCACGTTTCAGCCTTAGTTTAAAGCATTCATCAAACTTTGAAAGGCTAAAATCAACACCATTGTACCATTTTGAAGTGAATGTTTTTTTTTTTTTTTTATAAATTTTATCATTATGGTATTAAAGAACCAGTGTTGTTTTATCATAGGATTTTGAAATCCACATAATTGCATCGTTCGTGCATGATACTTCATATCAAATACGGTCTGCACTCTTCTAATAATGAACCAAAACCAGTGAAAACAAATATATATTGTTATAGTCATACCTACAGACACTGTTAAGTGGTGCATTGCGTGCCAACCACCCTGAATTACCCTTTTCCAAGCAGGGGGTATACAAAGCTAATCTGTATTCTATAAAGCTAGTAATATCTGCAAAAGTGATACAATGAATGTATATTTAACACAGCTTAATCTCTTCTGAACATGTTGAAACAAAAACATTTTTTTATCAATATAGCTTATTTATATATTGCAGACCTGTCCTGTTGTCCCATTAAAAGCGTTAATCAAATTTGGTCAACGTAGCAGTAATACGTCCGGTTGCGTAAGAAACAAACACACCCATTGTGATTGGTAACAGTTCATATGAGAAACACTATAGCTTTTGAATTATATAACATTAAAAAAAAAAAATGTAATATCACCGAGTCGTTTATTCGAGACCCGACCGCACAATAGACATTGCGGTGTGGGAGTGATAGGTAAAAGTTCAATGTCTCCAGCTTCCGTTAGGGCAGACATCGGTGCAATGGTAGTCTTTGAATGGTAAGCACTCTAGGATGTCGAGGACTCGCCGTGACCATGACAAAAGATTTCCTGCAGGTCATTACGAATTCTGGAAACGTATTGAAACTTAAATTTTAATTTTAATTTAGTTACTCTGAAAATATATGTGGCCCTCCAAAAATAGCTTTAGGTATTTCATTTGTGGAAGGAATACCGTATATTGAACCAATAAGAAATTATTTTCTAATTTCTTAATAATTCATTAAAAAAATAAATAAATATTTAAATTAAGCTTTCATGCGGATTTCAGAAAACTTATTGCTTAATATCAAATAGCAAATCAAAAGCGAACGAGCCTTCGATGTTGAACCTTATCACTTAATTTCTGATTACATTTTTATTATTGTCAAGGAAAAATGTAGCACTCAAAGACTTGTTTAATAGTGTGATGTGAAAAAAAAAACAGATGATTATTTCTATTAGAACTGGAACTGTTACGTAATCACATGTTCTAGATGTGAGGGGAAAATTCTACGCCTTTCTGGGATGTTCCATTCATAGTTCGGATTAAATATAAGATGCGATAGCCTGGCCTTGAACATCGAAGCAGAAAGTTACTTTTAAGTCCGATAGTATAAGCAGATAATACATAACAAAGTTCATAGCCATGATCGTCTGAAGTGAAGGGTGTCGATTCCCTTGTAGTACAGTTAATATTTTGTTGGTGGAGGTTACAGAAACACAAAGACAAATAAAGAACTACTTACCTCAGAAACTAGACTGATCAGTCATTACCATGGAGATGGAGGCAAGGAGGTTAAGATGGGCTGGACCTGTAGCTCAAAGCACTCTATCAGGAAGCCTCTAGTGAGAACAATAAGTAGGCAAGATAACAAAAGTGGCTAGAGAAGGTGGATGATAGAAACTGCAAAAATAATAAAGAGATGCATGTAGCAAGGCATTGGTGAAGGCATGTTAAGATGGCCAAACATAGGGTGGCGGGATGGCCGAGTGGGCAAACGAGTTATGAAATACGCGTTGCCCATGGCAACGTATGATTGGGAATGCGAAGATAGAAATTTCAAAATCCGGAGCCAGGGGGGCTTTAATTATAAGCGGCATCAATCCCCCACTCTCTCCCTGGACTTGGAAATCTCCATACAGCCTAAAAGGCAAGGAAGGGGGAGGGGAGAAAAAAAGAAAGGTTTTATAAATTTTTCATATTAAATAATGTGTCCAAAAACGATCAATTAAATCGGAGTAGTTATTACTGAAATAAATAATAATAATGTGGCATCACATCATTTTTTTTAACGCCATTGAAATAATGGTCGATTTTGGTTGGGAAGTACAAATTTTGACGATTCGATCATTTTTAAAGATGTTAATTTCAAAATTGATTTAGGAAAAAGCTTTTGATGCTCGTATAATTTAAAAAAAGAATTAAGAAATTTTAAAAAAATTAATTATAAAAAGACTTTCAGAATATACTGAAATATTACAAATATTCCTCTTATCAATGACAGTATCATTAAATTAGAAACAAGTACGAAAAGACCATTGCCGGGATTACCTTACGCAATCAAGCTGTTATAAAAACACTCTTTTCGCGGGTTATTTTAACGAGCAAACAAAATAAGGAATATCTAAAAAGTAATTTGAAGGTGGTCTACAGGCCGTTTAGCTTCAAAACTACTTTAATAGCTTAGGATCTATTGAAATAATTGGCATGACGCTAGAAGTCCATCTAAACTTTTAAAAGTGCACTGAACCAGTTAAATCGATTCGGTGATGCAGGTGAAATTGCTGGGAAAAAAAGATCAATAGTTAAACTATTACCGAAACACGAAAAACTAACTAGATTATAGAAACCGTTAACGTTCTTAATTGTTAGTTAGTTATCTTGGCGCTACAAAACGGTTATGATAACTGGCAACCTCTACCGGCTTCCTCCAGCCACCTTTTCTGCTCTCCGCAGTTTTCATCCAGATCCTGATTACTTTTACAGCCATTCTTCTTATTTATAAAATATGTTTGGTGCAATAATATAAAAAGTAAAGCTCAATAGGGAAAAAAAATAAATTTATTTTAAGAAAAATCTACGCTCATCTCTCTGATATTATTATTATTATTTTTTTTTTTTAGACCTTTATCTTTTATATTATTGCACCAAACATGTTTTATAAATAAGAAGAATGGCTGTAAAAGTATTGGATAAAAATGCGTTTTAATTTCATCCACATTGACTATGTAATTTATGAAAAGAAAGTATTTAAATTGATATAATTTCTATTATTGGCAATAGTTGGTTCTGATTTTTTCAATACTGGTAGAGGGTGAAGGGTGCTAAAATACCGTATTAGGATTAGATCGATCAAATGCGATGGATCGGCGATATATCGATTCTAAGATTTAAATCCCTATATTTAAACTTTCAATATATTTTCGGCCTCGAATAAGATTAAATCATAAAACATACTTATCATTGAATTATAGGACAATATTTTTTTCCGTTAAAATTCCTAAGAAATAGGGTATTTTTAATTTAATTTTTTGGATTTTTACTTCATTAGTCAATCATTTTTTAAACACCTTTCAAATGGAGCAAGTGCCTGAAAAAGACATGTATATAAGCAGAAAGCTCAATAGATCCTGACTCATTTCATTCCCTGCGTCTAGCCCTGTACCGAATAAACTATTTTATTTAAATTTAAATGAAGAAAGAATTCATTTCAAAATTAATTTGAAATACTTTGAGCGATGGTATTTTTATTTTTTTTATTCTCACTGACAAAGGAAATCTCATGTTCTTTAATGAAAAAAGAATTATTCGATTATCTTCATTTAATCGCATAAATCATAGATTTATGGCCGCTAAATGACAAAATTTTCCCACTGTGCGCTGGTTTTCTGAAGAATGAATTGTTCATTCTGGTTTCAAACAACTTACCGCTGGAACTGTGTGATTTAGTGTTTTTCTGGATTTGCTAGGATTATTCACGAAAATATTATTTCCGCCGTTATTAATTAAAACTGTATTACAATAATCACATTGATTGTTTTTTTTTACTTCCATTATTCAATTTTTTAAACAAGGTTTTTATGTATATTTTTTATTTTATCTTTTATATTTGTTAGACATTTTTCTGATTTATTATTATTATAGTACCCAAGTTTATATTAATATGGTCATACTGTATTAATGTTTTAAAATTTTATTTCATGAATGAGGAATTAAGTTCGTTTTATAATATTTTTAATCTGTTTATCCCCATCAATACTTTTTGGTTAACTTTTGTACTGTCTGCAATTCCTACTTGTGGAAAGAGTTGTTTGTACTCTCCGTACATAGATCACAATTTATTGATTGGTATTAATTCAAATTTTCGAAATGGCCATTCCATAGTTAAAATCCTTATTCCTACCGTTCGAACTATTTCTCCTGAAAGATGTTATCAAATAAGGAAGAAGCGGATACAGATAGCTTGAATATTACTATAAGGCGGGATTTTTGGTTCTGGAAACGTTATATATCCAGATTCACACTTATATTCGTGCAAGTGTGTTACGAGGTAAGTTCCGCAATCTATGTTTTCCGTATTCCAAAATGAAGGTAAAAGAGCATAGGGTCAGATCTAGGGGTTGGGGGGTGGGTGTGCATCCCTATGGGAGCCGACAACCAGCTTTCATATCGGCCACACCTACTTGCCGATCGGAGGCTGTGGGTACCAAGATTCTGAATCTGACTACCCCGATTAACCAGCGTGCATCTTGGACGTATGTATGTTAGTTGTTGCAGTAATTGAGATTTTGTGGTTGCTGCCAAACGTGCTTACGAAGAAAGCTCAGTCCACTATTACCTTAATGTTATCTACTTCGAACATTGCAGAGAAATCAGAAAAACAGGTTATTTATTAAAAAGAAAAAAAAAACTGTTAAATCGACACGGAAATTAAGATCTGACTAGTCTAAAGTATTAAGCTTGTATAAAAAATGGTTGGTTCATAATTCATTGATGACAAAATCACATTAGGTATTTCGGAACAGAAAGCGCTATTGCTCCATACCCTAATCTTGGTGTATTTCATCACAATTATGGATAATATCGCCAGTCCGAAGCATGGGCGGATCCAGCCAATTGTAAAGGGGGGCTGCGGTCACAAAGGGGGGGGGTGGGGTCCTACAGCCCTTCCTCTGCATCTCTAAATCAGCTTTTTTACCCTTAAGTTCCTTTCCCAAAACAAAAGTTCTGCACTTGTTCTGCACATTATTTGTTGTTTAACTTGCTTCCTTACTTTTAACAAAGTCAAATTCTATCTTTAAATGACGACAAATTTTCCAAAAGGGGTGTTGGAGCAACCAAAGCCCCCCCCCGGATCCGATTATGGTCCGAAGCGAAAAAGGGATTTTCCAAGAGAGTCAAGTAAAGTTCCTTCTTTTCCATCTTCCTAGCTATCCACCGCCTGCGTTATTCGATTGTTAAAATGTTTCGGAAATCATCACAATCGAATTTTAAGTGCCTAAAAGAAAGCAATGAGGCGATTTCTTTGAAGTGAATAATTTTAAAAGTCAGGCGTTTACTTGAACTTTAGTTATTATTTGCGTTTGCGCCCTGGAATTTGCGTTAAGTTGCGCCCTGGAAGTAAGGGAATTAGACTTAACCACTTATTCAGTGGGATGGCAGACATAATATTTCATAAATTAAGAAACTATTTAAGGATAATTGGCAACGTCAGACAGAAATTGAAATTATTTTTAATAATAAAACTTAGTTCGTTGCTATTCTGATTAGTAGTAGGCGGAGTTAAATGGAGTCAAGTGACTCATGACCCAATCATAAAAGTTTCTACATGACTAGTTTACTTTTATGAACCTGAATTGCCGAAAATTCATGGTACAACCTTAGTCATCCCATCAATTAAAACTTGTAAAAATCTAAAGGCTTGCTGGAAATACCTATTGGATCTTTCAATGACCCCATTTTAAAGAGGTTAACTCTTAATTTCGAAATAATATTAAAAATGAATTTATTTATTATTATTATTATTTATTCTTAACGTATTATTATTATTAGTATTACAATGCAAATATTTGAATCAGTTAAGGTCTGGCCACACATGTCCGCACCGGATCCGCACCGTAGCAATAATATAGGTTATGCTCAGAATATTTTTAATTTAACTTACATATTACCTTTAGTTATGCCTAAAGTGGCCTGTGTCTGACATCTGTGGCCTGAACTTTAGGCATAACTAAAGGAAATATGTAAGTTTAAATATTCTGAACATAACCTGTATTATTGCTACGTTGCGGATCCGGTGCGGACATGTGTTGCCAGACCCTTATTCGTTACGATGATAGGGATGATGAGTAAAATCGTGTGGTGATCTGTTGTTAAATAGCAATAGTAACACCCATGACATGGTTTGTATAGTCAAATCATATTATTGAATGGGGACGTTTTAAACCTAGTCGAACGGTTCATCTTCAGGCGAAATCTACAAGAATCATTTTAATGTAATACAGAATCACTTTTATCATTAATGGAGTTAAAGGTAGTAATAACAAATTAATAAGTAGCAACATAAATAATAAACAATTAACATTGATGGGGCTAACCTACCTCAGAGATTAAAATCAAGATATTAACATTACAATTGGAATAATAATGTTCAATTTTAATGTTATAACAGAAGTTCTATTGTTCATATCTAAAATTATGTAAAAATGAAAGAGGATTATAAATTACAGTTGCCAATATCTCTAAGCTCACCTATTTAATCGCAAGTTGAAAGTTAGCATCAATTTTAATTAATATGTTTGAATAGCATATAAAAAAAGAAAGAAGTAATTCAGGTAAAATTTTAGTGAGTTTTTTATATAAAGTGAGAATCAATTTTTGAATCTAAAATTATAATTACAATTATAAATACATAAGATTATTTCAAGAAATATAATATAACATATAATTTAGTAGACTTTTTTTTTAATATATTTTCCTTCCAACAGTAACCCTGCCAGAAGGGAGTTTATTTTGTATTTTGCACATACCAAACATTATTGTATACAATGTACAGGTTAGCTGTGTCGCTAGTAGTACCGCAGGATATAGGCTAATGTAATACAGAATCACTTTTATCATTAATGGAGTTAAAGGTAGTAATAACAAATTAATAAGTAGCAACATAAATAATAAACAGTTAACATTGATGGGGCTAACCTACCTCTGATTAACAGAGTTGTTAGGATATAATGTAATAGGATATTGAGAGTATTTAAAGTACTTTTAAATAAAAGTACTTAATATAATAAAAAATAAATAATAATATTCAAATAATAAGTAAAATGTTTAAAGTGAGCCTAAAATTAATAGTGACTATAAATAACAATAATCACAGCTTTAGTTCAACTAACCAAATAAATATTCCATAATTTTGCACTCCATTATTTATTCCATTATTCCATATTCCATTATTTTCTATGCATATATAATAAATTCTTTAGACTATGTACTCCCTTGCCTTGTTAGGAGATAAGAGTTGAGAGGCCATGCAATAAATATACCTTAAAACGTGCTTCCAACTTTTTTAATCAAACTAACAAGACGGTTAAGCCACCTTTCTAATGTTCATCACATTAATACTATCCCCCAAGTGAACGTATTCTAGCCACGACTTTCAATTTGAAATTAAAACCCGGAAGATGTGTAATTTCAGACTCCATTCAACAAAATTGGAAATTCAATCTAACAGCTATTTCATTACGTAATAAAAATACCAGTTTATATTTCCATAGCAGTTATTGCAGGTGCTAATCATGTACTCAAATTTTACAGGTAACATTATTAAGTATTCTTTCAGCAAACATTATTAAACAACTATGTATATTATTATTTTCATTGCGGAATGTGCTAAAATAAGAAGTTTTGTATTGGTCTATTAAATAAGATAGTAATTGGGCATATCCTTAAATTTTTATTTATTAATATAGTTATTTCAGTAAAATGTTGAAGAAAATACATAAACTATTATGAAAATATGTAACCCTGAAAAGAGACAACTTCGATGGTTTGGACAACTCTGCCTAAAGCACGGGTACCGTGATCCCTGAAAATTGCTTGAAGCTGTGCCGATAGGGAAACGACCAAAAGAGGTCGAGCAAGAAGGCAATGGATTGATCATATTTCTAGAATTGGCCAAAAGCGACACAAGCAGCTGAATGCGACGAAGGCTATGGCCCGAGATCTAGAGGCTTGGCATGCATGGACCGAGGGACCTCCATGCTGAAAGGCACTACGGAGGAAGAAGAAGATTATTAAGATATGGTACCCTCAAACCATAACACAATTGATTTTTCATTTTGATTATATCTTGAAACCATAGCACATCCTTCTTAAAAACTATGATTAAGTTATTTTTAACTGACTCTCTAACTAGAAACACTCTTTCAGCACATTCAGGAGGCAGTCATAAAATAGACGGTTTGTGAGATATTACGATATTGATACAAGTAAGAGATACTTTAGTGCAATACCTGCTTCACAGGAGCCGTTATATTGCTCATTTATACTTGCTCTAAGCTGTAATGTAGCATAACACTCGACTACTCATAAGTATTCTTGCATTTATTTAAAATGTCATGAAAACGAAAAATTGAATGTACAACTAATTATTACCTTTTTTCCAGCATTTAAGAAATGAGGTGTTAAGCCGGCGGATAATGATATGCCATGAAACAGAATGATATACCAAACCACCTGTTAATGCGGTGGAAGGGGCTTGGCCAATTCTGAGTAAACGAATGTAAGACAGGAGGCATTTAATAATACATACTCGGCATCAATTCCCCACCCTCACACCTAGCCTAGGAAACCCCGTATAGCCTAGAAGGCGAGGAAGGGAAGCAACAAAAAAAAGAAAAGAAAGTAAGCGAATGTATTTATGTTTGTTGCTCGATGTTATAGCTGATTAATATAACTATCCTTGCTTCTTAGTTTAGAAAGAAGCAGAAGAAGAATGCCAAAAGGGCAGTTAAGTTATCCATTGAAGAGGAAGACGTTCCCGCCGAAGATAGGTCGGTTGAGGAGCATTGAGAGGCTCACTTTCCCCAAGTCCTCTACACTGCTGAGGCTATCTGTCACTCTCGAAGATGTATTCAGAGCGTTGTCCTCATTGAAACCCTCTCTAGGATATCTCACTTTCAAAAGCCCTCCCTAACGGATCTTACTATACCACAGAACTCCTCCGCCGGCTATCATTGACAGATCCTTAAACACTTTTCTTGAGAACAAGCCGGTAGCAGGGCTAATCTCGGCCGATCCATTGCCCTCGATCCGTAATTACTCTTTAACAAAAAAAAGAACATACCTCTGAGATCTTCCACAAACAAAGGACTACTTTAAATCTGGGCAACTAACTCTTTAGCAAGTTGTTACTTTTATCAATTTTGACAGAAGACGAGATGACAATTCTGTCGGCACAAAATTCCAATTTTCTAGTTTCCTTTCTGATCTCATCCTGTTGCATGGTACAAATGATAACGGTTTATCATAAAAATAATAATAAGTGGCACAATTTTCCTAAGGTGTACGTAATTTTGGGCAAATCGTATCCGATACTGGAACCTTCATTTATTTCAATGGAACATAAATTCACATAAAAAGTTTATAGTACATAAAATGGATGTAAGAGTATCTATTAAATTTTTCAAGGTTAAATACATGTCATTATAGCTCACTGACGCACTAGGAAGTTATCTGAAACGTTAAAATTTAAAGAAGGTAATTATATACCCAAAGCCTGGGTAGAGGAATGAGGAGGAAGGTCTAAAATAAATGCTACAAAAAGTGACGCTTCAGCTATTATTATTGATTTTAAATTATTTAATTTTATATTATTAATAATATTACATTATTTCCATTAAGCACTCAATAAATATCATTATACTTACAAGTTATAAGTTGTTTCACTAAGGGCCATGTAATGTTAGTTATTAATCTTGATAGGAGCGGATTCGCACACACACATAGAACTAAGTGTAAATTTCCGAGGAACATTTCCACCGAGGCCTAGATCGGAACGTAGTTGAGAGTATTGTGATTATGCACGCCAAGTAAAACTTCTTTCCTGATGCGTGTAGGTGGAGGTTTACTATTGGCAGGTAGTAATGGTGATATGGTAGAGACGACGATGATGCTGTAAGCATATTTCAAGGCCTCACCATAACAACAAGCTCAGTTACCGATTTGAATAGGACTGGGGATAAAGCGCATGTAAGGGAATGTTGGGCACGTTTTACGAAACATAACTGAATTTCGATAAGAAGCTTCAAGAACCACCTGATTAAGGGAAAATGAAAGAAGAGAAAGGTAAACCGGAGTGCAGAGGATTAACGGGCAGCCTTACCCTTGAGGCTAGTGGAGCGGAAACCACAATGTCGGAAAACTACCCTCTTCTAGTCGGCCACTAAATACCCAAGCTGCTATATAATGATACGAAATGGCACATTTAGCAGCAACCTTGAACTAAAAACTAGAGCAGTGTTGGAAGAACCTGTTTTCGATTGGAACCTGCACTGGTCGAAATATTTAATATTGAAATGATTCTCCATAACTTATACATCAGATTGAATGGTTGGATTCCGATTTACAGAGGTGAGAAAAGAATAAAAATAAATAAATTTCGGCAACCAAACACAGAAAGGTTGTTTGGTCCATTTCAAATATTCCTCAAACAATTTTTAACCGAAGAATGACCAACGATTAACATAGGATTTTACACATTTAACAAACAATTTACAAAACCGAATATCGTTGCAAGAGTTTGAAATAGTTAATTACATTACGGATTCATATTTTATTTTTATAGGGAGAAAGTACTTCCTTTGACATTTAATATACATTTAAAAAGAAATTATTAAAGATATGCGAATACACTTTCCTATTTCATGTCATTCCTAAAAAAACCATCGAAAGGAAGTGGATTATCCTTATAAATCGCTGTTCAATTTCAACAAATATTCAAATTTTACACATCATAACAACAGATCACAGACTATTGTCAAATATCAAATCCATAAAGATCGAATATTCAAGAAGATACCATACTGTATTATATGTTTTTTATAAATTACAATATTATTTTAATCTCAAATAAAATGAAAATAGTGATACAATGTAAATGGTTAAGTAGTATATTCGAGAAATTTTTTTTTAAATATCTACAAGGATACATTTGTTGTTGATCGATAATAATGGCCACAGACTAAAAAGCTATATTCCCAATTTGTATAAATAAATCGATTGCATGGTAAATACTTTTTTTTTTTTATTACATTATACATCTTGCCTACTTAGTTCTGAATCGTAATAAAAATTCTATTGACAATTTAATATATGAAATGTTAACAGAGCTAGTCCCTTTTTTTTTCTACAAACCGTTTGCAACTATACATAATAAAAAATATAACTAATCATTAAAAATTAATAATAATTAATGTACGATTACATTTAGTACGTAGGTAAATAATTAGTACTATACCTTCATTCCACAAAGAATGGAGATGAAATCATGAAAAGATTACTCACCTGAAAAAGAAAAAATAATTTTATTAATACTTGATCAAATAAAAGAAATTTCAAGGGATCTGAATATTTTTTCTTTTTAAATATTGATCAGCTGTGAAAATATTGAAGAGTAGTGGTCCAAGTACACTACCTTGTGGAACTCCAGCTTTAACATCTTTTATACTAGATATTTCGTTGTCTATTTTAACAGTAAAGTGTCTGTCTGTCAGGTAAGAGAACCGAACGAACACGAACAGATAACCGAAAACGAACGAACAGGTAACCGAAAACGAACGAACAGGTAACCGAAAACGAACACACCCTACTGGCTACATTCGCTGACGATACCGCACTACTAACATCACACAGAAACCCCGATATAGCATCTTCCATCCTTCAAAACCACTTAGACGATATATTTAGTTGGGCTACCAGGTGGAAGGTAAAAATGAATGGGATGAAAAGTGAATTTATTACCTTCACCCTCAACCATGGCTCATGCCCACAAGTATATTTCAATGATACACCGATCCCTGAATCCCAAGCTGTAAGATATTTGGGGCTCCACCTGGACAAGAGACTGACATGGAGAACCCACATCGGACTGAAAAGGAAACAACTTAACAAACTATTTGGAATGTTATCTAGGTTACTCGACAGACGTTCGAAATTATCAATAACAAACAAACTTACTATTTACAAAGTACTAATACGACCAGTATGGACATACGGGATAGAACTATGGGGTTCTGCAAAACCCTCAAACATCCAAAGAATTCAGTCATTCCAGTCCAAGGTATTGAGGAAAATAGCAGACGCACCATACTATGTGACAAATGATTTACTACACAAGGACCTGAATATCCCAACAGTTATCGATACAGCCACACAATACTACAAAAACTTCCACCAAAGACTAACATTTAACATGAACCCCTTAGCACAAACACTAACATCAAACATAAACCCTTACATTCCACCCCGAAGACTTTTGAGGCGGTGGCCGAGAGATATGCTAACTTAGTATATAGTATGTTAGCAATTCATCCAATAGGAATTCAACAAATTTGCTTATTGCTAATTTGCAGATTGCAAATCACACAAAATGACATAATAATAATATTTGTACATAATAAAAAAAAAATATTGATCCTCAGGACTGATAAACATTTCAGGGATTCGTTATTTACCGAGTCCAACAACTAACCTCGAGGTTGTGAAGATGGTATTGCGAAGCTTAAAAAGGAAAGGTAGTCAAGTTGGGTTTACAATCGTTAAAGAACAAATCCAAAATATGTAAGCAAAATTAATTGTCTTATTAAATTTATGAGAATTTTTTTTATTTTATAACTACATATTTATTTTATTAAGATTCATTTTTGTTAAATAATTGTACCCAATAGGTTAATATTTTCAAGGTCAGTTGGGAATTGTTAATTATTAGGAATGAGCCGATGATGTATGAACAATAAATTGTTCGAATCTTCCGAGTTCAGTCCTTGACATTTCTATAAGCCGTTTTTAACAAATCATGATACTGATGGGGCACAGTACATCAATCACACGCACAAGCTTTCCGATCATGTTTGCCGATTGCAAAACCCTGAAAATGAAAAAGAAATTGTTTCTCCGTAGATAAAAGGAAGGAATATCTTTGCCATTTTTATTAAACGGGCATGGTGGCTTGGGTGAATACCTCAGCAGAACTAATTAAGGTTTGATTTCGTTTCATCCATAAAATAAATTTTGATCTCTGCACAATAGCTACAGTGAAATAGCCCAGCCACGTATATATTATAGAATGGAGTAGCATGGTTTAAACGGAGTTTATTAATACTTAGCCATTATTCCACAATAGAAATTTCACCATATTCGATCATCCATAACAATATTCGATATGAAATAAACTAAACAATATTTGAAATAAGAAAAAAAAAAAAAAACTGTTGTATCTGAAAGGAGGGGAAAATCCAACATAAGTAAGGATATGATACAATATGACACGG